>JAGFNQ010006480.1:215860-240708 GCA_024364735.1 Boesenbergia rotunda
AGTCTTATGGTATCTTCCAATAATTCCAAGGTTCAAGAGATTATTTGCTAATGCAAAAGATTCAAAGAACCTTAGATGGCATGCAGATGAGAGGCAATGTGATGGAAAGATTCGTCATCCGGCTGACTCTTTGCAGTGGAAAAGAATCAATCAATTGTTTCCAGACTTTGGCAATGAGCCAAGAAACCTTAGGCTTGGACTTGCTACGGATGGAATGAATCCATATGGTAACTTGAGTAGTAAGCATAGCTCATGGCCAGTTCTGTTGGTAATTTACAATCTCCCTCCTCAATTGTGCATGAAGCGGAAATACATAATGTTGTCTATGATGATTTCGGGCCCACAACAGCCTGGAAATGACATAGATGTTTATTTACGTCCCTTGATTGAAGACTTGCGAATGTTATGGGAGGAAGGCATGGATGTGATTGACGGATATAGCCATGAATTATTCAAGATGCGTGCCATGATCTTTTGCACCATAAATGATTTTCCAGCATATGGGAACTTGTGCGGATATAGTGTTAAGGGGCATAAAGCATGCCCTATATGTGAAGAAGGCACATGTTACCATCAACTGATTCATGGAAAAAAGACGGTTTACCTTGGCCATCGAAGATTTCTCAAACCTGATCACCCATATCGTAGATTAAAGAAAGCCTTTAATGGACTGCAAGAGAATGGAGTTGCTCCAAAGGCCTTAACTGGAGAGCAAGTTTATGAACGGGTGAAAGACATCAATATTACTTTTGGAAAGACCCAAAAGAAAGCCACTGCCGCTGAGAGAAACATATGGAAGAAGAGGTCAATCTTTTTTGATCTTCCATATTGGTGCAAGCTTGATGTAAGACATTGTATTGATGTAATGCATGTGGAGAAAAATGTGTGCGATAGTGTTATTGGAACGCTTCTAAACATACCGGGCAAGACAAAGGATGGTGGTGAATCTCGCCTAGATATGTTTGAAATGGGTATACGAGAAAAGTTACATGTGCAGGTAGCAGAAAATAAGCGCGCATATTTGCCCCCTGCATGTCATACATTATCAAAGCAGAGAGAAAAAGTTTATGTGAGAGTCTACATGGAATCAAAGTCCCACAAGGTTATTCATCAATATCAAAAGGCTTGTCTCTATGAAAGACCTGAAATTGGTTGGCTTAAAGTCTCATGATTGCCACATATTGATGCAACATCTATTACCAGTGGCTATTCGTGACATTTTGCCTGAAAATGTAAGACAGCCATAACCAGGTTGTGCTTTTTCTTTAATGCTATATGTAGCAAAGCCATTGACCCTCAGAAATTGGATGAGTTGGAAAATGAAGCTTTTATTATCTTATGCCAATTAGAGATGTATTTTCCTCCTTCATTTTTTGATATCATGGTTCACTTGATTGTTCATATAGTGAGGGAGATTAAGTTGTGTGGCCCAGTTTATTTACGTGGATGTACCCAATTGAGCGGTACATGAATATATTAAAAGGGTATGTGAAGAATCCACACCGCCCTGAAGCATCTATTGTTGAAATGTACATTGCAGAAGAGGCTATTGAGTTTTGCACTATGTATGTGAAGGATGGGGAAGCTATAGGGCTTCCTAAGCTCGTCATGAAGAAAGATATGGAGGTAAGGGTACGCTAGGTGTAAAAGCTACAATCCCAGATCAAAAAGGAAGTGCTTCAAGCACATTTGTATATCTTAAATAACACCGATGAAGTTCAACCTTACTTATGCTCTCACAAAAACATTATCAAGAAGCAAAACCCTAGAATGAACGAAAAGATGTGATGAATGAGCATAACAAGACCTTTCAAGTTGGTTTAGTGAAACCATTATTATGGATGATACTGCTTCTGATACATTAAAATCGCTAGCAATAAGCTAACATTCCAAGTCATAAAATGGAGTGGATATGATATCAATAATCTTTCCTTCTATACAAAGTCCCAAGATGAGAAGAGTACTGTGCAAATAGTGGGGTTATGATAATGGCTGAGTCCATGCACTTCTCTAGTTCCAAAGATAAAAGCCCTGTTATTGCATCCATATCTTACTATGGAGTGATTGAAGAGATTTGGGAGGTCGACTACACTAACTTTAGAGTTCCCTATTTTCAAATGTAAGTGGGTTGATATTAATAATGGTGTGCAAACTGATGGATTAGGATTTACATTGGGTCAACCTTGATAAAGTAGCTTATAAAGATGAGCCTTTCATCATGGCTTGCCAAGCAAAACAAGTATTTTATATTAAAGATCTCTCTCATAAAAGGTGGTCAGTGGTTTTTACAAGGAAGAAACATAATTAGTAGTGATGATACTCTTGTTATTTCTGAGACTCCTTTCTCATCAAGGATCCCTACTTTGGATGAAGAAATAATAATGGATAATGAACATGCTACTCGCGATCATGATGAAGGGATATGGGAGAATATTGATATTCCCTAATCAAGTTAGTTGTTTTTAATCTTATTCCACTATTAATATTTGAAATATGTTTCTTGATGTTGATTATAAAAATATGTTCTTAACCTTTATTTATTATTTTTACAGGCACATGGGTGATTCATCTCACAACCCTCCTTCACAGAGTGGGTCGGATATCGGATCCAAACGGAAAAAAAGGCCAGAGGTCCTACACAATTAAAAGAGTTAACCCTTAGCCAAATTAATGATCAAAAGGTCCCCATCGAGTTTGATGTGGTCGGGAATCCTACGGGGCCAAATAAAGAAACTTTCAATAGTTATGTGGCTCTCCAAGGACGTAGTAGGGTTAGTCTCTTGAAGAAAGAGTGGGATGATGTAGAATCTTGCATCAAGGATAATATTTGGGAAAGTATTATGGTAACTCTTTATGTTTGTAACTCTTTATGTTTGTAACAATTTACTTGTGGCTAATATTATCATAGACTAATTTTTCTATTTGTTGTCATGTAGCTCACCTTTGACATCCCAAATGACAACTCACTGAAGAGGAAATGTATTTCATATGCGGGGGATCGTTGGAAGGCCTTCAAGTCGAACCTTACCAGAAAATACATATTCGGGTCAAAAATTGGTCTATCTCCTTGTGAGAAATATCGTTCATTGATGATTTGACATGGGAGAAATTTCTTAAGAGCCGACAAGATCCTGCCTTTCTTGTGTGTTGGCCTTATATATTTTATTCAATTGAGTTTTGTTTGCAAAGAAATTGTATCTTTGGGTAATTTTATAATTTTCTTGATTTTGTTTATTAAAACAGGAAACAAGAAGAAAGACACAAGAAAGTGCTGGCAAAGAATTGCCACCCCCATATATTATCTCGTGGGGGCTATGCTAAGCTTGAGGAAAAGATTATGCAACAAAAGTTGAAAAGAACGTGGAAGAAGCATCACAAGCAGAACCGCAATAACTATTTCTCCCCCATCTCCACTCACACGCCATGAGAAATGGAAGAAAGCACGACAAAAGAGTTCTGGAGAGTATATATTTGAACCTTGTCGCATTATTGTTGATAAGATTGTAAGTAATTTTATAATTTATTAATAATTATGCCTTTGGTATTATACACATTCTTAACAATCTTAATTTATATGTTTCATAGGATTCTTTGGTTGAACAAAGCTCTCAAGGATCTTTTGTATCTATTAGATGGGAAGATATTTTGACTGCCGCTATTGGGCATCCCGGAGCACCCAGGAGGTGTCCGTACTGCAGGGACGAGGTGTTGGCATCAGCAGTATTTTGGGTTGCCTTCATATAGGCATGGCTTCAAAGGCGGAAATGTATCAAGGGAAGAGTTAGAAGTGGTCCGAGAAAAGATGAGGCAAGAGATTACTGAGGAGGTTGAAGAGAGGCTTAAAAAGGATATTGAACAGCGATTTGCAAATGAGCTTGAACAATGACTTGCAAAGGAGGTTGGACTACGAATTAGACAAGAGCTGGAATCTTTGGGCCTTTTCCAAGGAAAGACAAGGTCCCCCCCCCTTCCCATTCTCCTAGATATGTGAGCACAAAAGGAAGTTGTGCAGCAGATGGTCAAGCTATATCGGAAGAGGACCTCCTTAACATCAGAGGCATGTGTAAGCTATATGTAGAGGACCCTTTCCGTTTAGTGGCTATTGGACAAGTCTACAACTTGGGGCCAACCATACACCACATCCAAATAGGTAGTGATAATGTGAGGGTGGTGGTTGATCAAGTAAAAGATGCAAAGGCCCTTGTCCCTGTACCCACTGAGGAGGTTCAAACAGTGGGACAAGCCCCTAATCATTTTATTTTATGGCCAAAAAGACTTGTCAAGCCAGTACAAGATGAGGTATTCAATATTCACATATATCTTTTTCATATTTTACTTATTGTATTTAAAAAAGATCTTTTGTAAATGTTGATTAGGAACCTGACATTGGTGCTATTAAAGATGATCTGGTGGCCAAACAGAAGGAACAGAATGGTAATGAGGCAAAAATGACTAAACTTTATGGAATCATGAATTGTGTTTTCTATTTTTTTTATTAATTGTTTTAGTATGGTGTAATATCCAAACTTGACCTTTTGGTTTCCATTTACTGTTTAGGCAATTTTCCCTTCATAGCAGGCTTTGATATGGTTCAACAAAGGGAATTTGAAGTTGATCCGATGGCACATTTATGTATTCTAGCTGTAAAAATTGGCAAACACCCTTTACAGTTAAATTTAGATGTTGAAGTCATAGGCAAGTCCAGCCCAATCCCATTGCATATATTTCAAAAGGATATTTTGGAGCTCACCATGGGTAACATGCTTTGTGTATCAGTGCTGCAAGTTTGGTTAATGTTAGTACATTTCTAAACTATTTATTAATTAACTAAGTATCACATTCTTACAATTTGCATTTATTTATTATCTTAGGTATTTGCATCAACTCTGCAAACTAAGAGGGAACATGGATACATATGGATTTATTGATCCTGTTCACATTCAAAGTATAGGGAATCGTCCAATGGACATTCAAAACTACATTCATAGTAGGATAATTGAAGGAAAAGAGTGTTACCTTGCACCGTATTATCATATGTACGTGAATATTTTCAAGTGACTTAGAAGTTTAGTTGTGATTTTGACTAATTATTATCCAACTTGCAGGGGCCATTGGCAGTTGATAATTATTTGTCCTAAGCAAAATGTTGTCATCTTTCTCTGCTCACTGTGGAATAAAGCGAATAAAGATATCAAAACAATTATTAATAGGTAAGTTATTATCATTCGCTCTATGATATGTTTTTCTACAACTATGATTTATAAGCAATTTTTTCATAGATATATTTGGTTGATTTGTTGCCATTTATTATATTTTTTTATCACAGTGCTATGCGTTCTTGGCATACAATAAAAGGCAAACACTTGGGAGCTTTTAGAATGCCTATATGGAAGGAACTACGTGTAAGTAGTTAAATGTCAAGTTTTTATACAACTATGATCTATAAGCAATTTTTTCATAGATAAATTTGGTTTATTTGTTGCCATTTATTATATTTTTTTATCATAGTGCTATGTGTTCTTTATTATTTGATGTCTTTTGGTATGCAAGCTCCTCTATGTGCATGCTTGAGATATTGGTTACTATAATGAAAAATTAGCATGACTTTGTAACTGATTTATCCTTTTCTGCTAATGTGTCATTTTGATATTTATTTGTAGTGCCAAAAACAAACTGGCAATACAGAGTGTGGATATTATGTAATGAGACATATGCTCAACATTGTCTCGGCGATCATAGTTGATTCATGGGACAAGGTAATTGAAGTTTTTTTAATTTTATAGATTTAATTATGTCTGGTTGAGTTGATAAGCTATTTTTTTATATAAATGTACCTTGCAGAGATTCACAAATAAGGATCCATTCTCCGAAGATGAGATTGATGACATCAAAAGATGTTGGGCAACTTATTTGTTAGAGGTTGCCAATGTAAAAGTTTAGGATAGTTTAGGATTCCTTCATTAAGACATTCAAAGATCAGCTTTTCGTTGCTAGAGCTTACTATCCAAGCATAGCAAAACTTCATGGACAAATGAAGCTATCTCGTGATTTGAAACAAAGTATACAAGAACATGAACGGATACTCAGTGAAGCAATTACAGATGATGATCTTCCAAAATTGTAAATCTTAACTCTGATCACATGCTTTATATATATATATATATATATATATATATATATATCCAGCTTCTTACAAATTACAATATTTTAGGATTTCTTCTTAATCATTTTTGTCATCTAAAGCTTTTATGTTAAGGAATATATGAAAGACATTGTCCTGTTCTATATCCCTGGATGAATCTTTGTACTTATTGTTGTTCATATATCGTTGAAAATGTTGTTAAAGTATTTTATCTTTTGCTTGCCTAGGTTTCTTGAAATATTCTCCATTTAGATGATTAGACTCTTGTAAGACCATCAATGATTTACGGGTGTAGTGTAGCAAGCATTAGTAGGTAAGTATGCATTCATGAATTTGTAAGTTTACTTAGAAAGGAAGAGAAAAAGGTTGTCATTGAACAATTAGGTGGAGCTCTGAAAGAGAAAAGGATATCAAACACAACTTCAAACATTTCTTCCCTTTAATGTTTTGGACATACAAACTTGTTCTCTTTGTTGCAGCCCCAAATTATGCTTGTTCATTGCATCTTGTTGGTGTTTTAGATGGAAACGGTGAAATGATAAAGTATCTCTGTTTGAAGTTATAGAAACTATGGTATTTGCTTCTAGTTTTTTGTTGGTTTAGAAATCTTTGAAATGAACTTGTGGATTGTGGATAATAGACCTGCAAACTGCCGTTGATCTCATGGAGCTGGCTGGCACTTCTAGGTCTGAGGATAATAATATATAGATCTGCAGATAGAAACTAACATGGTTATTTCTTTTCTCTTTCAGTGCGGAAAAGAAGACTCAGAAGATGGAAGAGACAATTGCAAGAGCTAAAGCATGCACCGTGGATTGCAATAACGTTCAGAAGAAACTTAGACAGATACTTGATCTCACTGAGGATGAATCTAATTTTCACATGAGACAAAGCGCATTCCTCTATCACCTTGCTGTTCAGACAATGCCTAAAAGTCTTCATTGCTTGTCAATGAGATTGACATTGGAGTTTTTTAAATCTCTGTCAACTAGCAACCAGGAGTCCCACCCTAACCCGTTTGAAAGTCGAAATCTTATGCATTATGTGATTTTCTCCAAAAATGTGTTATTTGATTTACATTTTGCTTTTGTTGAAAGAAAAATGGATAGTTGTAAAATACATGGATTGTTTTGTTTTTGAAACTAATTGGATGTTGCATTTACTTAATTCATGGTGTGTTATTGATTATGGATAAACTATTATATTATTGTGTTCTTTTATATGTCTAGAAAAATTATAAATAAAAATAAATATGAAATTTATATAAAAAATTAAGACTTTTGACACCGGTTGTTTCTAGAATCGGTGTTAAAACATCATTTTTAACACCGGTTGTTTCCAGAACCGGTGTTAAAAATGATGTTTTAACACCGGTTGTTTCCAGAACTGGTGTTAAAAATGATGTTTGAACGCCGGTTATTTAAAATAACCGGTGTCTAAAATGGTTTTCCCGCCTCATAATTGAACTTTTAACAACGGTTATTAACCGGTGTTAAATCTATATATTACACCAGTTTGTTAACCGGTGTTAAAAATCTATACTTACAATGCCGGCTGGATCAACACCGGTTCCGGAACCGGTGTTAAAAGTCGAAAATAACCAGTGTTAAAAGCCTTTTTTCCACTAGTGTTTAAGTTTTCGTTTGTGCTAACGATTGTAGGAAGAAGTTGAATTGGGATGACCGAGCTAATCACCCCCACGCTAGCCGTGCCATCGATCCCAACAGGGTGCATCATGAAAATTTGTAGTTGCATCAATAGATTTATGAAAGATCACCTTTCTATTAAGTATAATAGAAAGTTGATAATGCTCATCCATGTAGGTCCTGTCTAACTATCACACATCAACGTAACACCATATAAGCTCCATTGCTTCTTGCATGATAGGATCCAAGTTTTGATCTCCTCCATTTGTTTATCTAAATATGGACCAGCAATTTCATATGCAGTCGGAGGTTGAATACCAGGACTAGATTTTGGATGTTGGACACCCTACAGTAGTATGTGTTGTTTGTTGCATTAGGAGGAATATGATTAAAATAAAAATTTACCAATTTCATATAAGCTCCATTGCTTTTTTACCGATTGTAAAAAAAATTTACAATACTTTTACCGATTGATTTCTTCTTCTCTTTTGTGTATGCATCATCAATCTTAGTTTATTTGCTAGCTTGGTCTAGAAATGCCAGTGGATTAATATCAACAATATCAATTGCTTGTCTTCGTCCCATATAAGGAAAAAAATGACTAATACCTCTTTGTGTTGAAGTAATACGAACACTTGCACTCCTTTCTAATATTGTTGCAGTAGTTGAGTACACTTCTACTAGTATAGCTGAGCCACATCTATGTCGCATATTTTGCTCATAGTTATATTGAGTTCGAGAGGCATGCACTAAGAGCTGCTAAAAAATCTTCGTCGTTTGAAATTTCACCACGACCTTCAAATTCATCATAAATTGGCTCTCTAGAGCTTCGGCTATCATCAAGATGACATTGTTGTTGTTGTTTATACTTTAATGCTTTTTGGCCTTCAAGTTCCTCTTTCGTTGCATGACAAACTTCTTGAGAAACTTTTGGACAATTCGGAACATCTAAATATCCACTAGCAAGATGTTGTTTTAGGCGTGTGACCACACCACCCCATCCAATTATATTGCAATGCAAACATTGCCAATGGAATCGATTCTCTAATCGACGTGCATGTCTCCAAGTTGAATCAAATTATAGTTTTGGTGTCATTACCTATGCATTATAAAAAATTAAGAATAATTCACATTTCTAGCTCAAATAATAGTCATCATAAAAATGTCAAGAATATTTTTATCATTAAAAACAAACAAATTAAATATATAAAAAACAACTTCATGAAAATAATCTCCTATATATAACACATTTTTATAAAGTAAACTTGGAACAACCTCATAAGAATATTCATTCAACTTTCTTTAAAATTATTAGAAGTTCACAAGAATATAAGTGTTCTATTAGGAATCATGAACTTAAGAGTATATATTTATCAAAGTTTTTAAAATAAAGAATATAATGATAGATAATATTTTCTAAACATATCAAATAGAGGCATTTTAAAATAAAAAATGATGGATAATATTTCCTATGCATATCAGGTAGAGATATTCAGCAATAAAAATATATATTTCATATATTTTGAAAATCAAGAATTTTAAAATTAAAAAGTTAAATATCTTAATAATTAATATTCATGGATTTTTATTTTAAATTGATTTTAAGATAAAAAATTATTATCTATAATAATTAATAGTATATAAATTAACACAAAATACTACTTTATTTATAATAATTGTATAAATTAATTAATTAATTATTTAAATAATATATATTTAAAATAGTAAAAATATTAGATTATTAATTAAATAATAAAACAGTATAAATAATAAATAATTTTCAAAATATAAAATGAAATTATTTTAATTTTTTAGATTTTAATTTTTTTTAATTTTTAAATAATATTTAAAATTGAAAAACAAATTCATAAAATTTATTTAATAATTTAAATTTAAATTGTAATTTTATATATTTGATTAGGATATTATTTAAGAAAGAAATTATTAAATTTAAATAAATAATTTTTTTTTTTGGAAATCTGAATTTAAGTGAGAAATTTGTGATTTAATCGCCTGATTCCTATTTACGTCGCTCGAGCCCTAGAACGCCACCCCGCCGGAGACGGAGGAGCCACGAGTCGTGATGGTGTCCAGTGGCTCCAACGCCGTCCCGCAACACCTCCACAGGCTTTGCGGCTTCAACATACCTATCGTCGCACTGCCACAAGCTTCGCTTCGCTACTACCTCCTCGTGCTGCTGCTGCTCACCACCACCACTCTTTTTTTTCTCTTATAGCCCTTTTTTCTTCTTTTTTTAATTGTGAGACAAAATGGCACACGAAGCGCGCGATCCTTCTGTCGATTGCGTCATGCGCGATTTACTGTTGCCCCATTTTCACTGTCGCCACCTGACGCATGTCGTGACACTACACTCACGAAATCTGTGAGATCATGGTGTCTGTTTTGATGGACTAACGGAATGATAATTTTCACTGATGCCGCCTGTTCCGAAAGGAGTCGACGACGATGGTCAGGCATCGAGGTTCTGCCCACATGGAAGCTGACAGGAGGGGAGGAACTCTGCGCCCTGTGAGATCAATACGAGCGTTAGGGGAACACGCCGGAGGTTGTTTGGCGGAGCCCACTCCGAGGCTCAAGTCAGTGTCTCGATGGAGAAAGGTGAAAGACGGAAAAGAAAGTATGAATAGTAGAGAATGCTTAACCCCCCTTACCAGAGGGGTTGGGTTACCTTTTATACTGGCCTCTGTTGCTTTGTCACATCCCCATGATTTATGCCACGTCCTCCTCCTCTTTCGGCGATTACTGGACAACCTTTGTAACGACTATCGTAGTCATTAAATCTAGTCCGTTGTAAGGATGAGGGCGATAATGACAGTGGATTACGGGTCATGTGTGGGGACCGGTGCCGTCGATAGGGGGGTGAATATCGACCGTAAAAACTTTTGCAGAAACTCGTGGAAAACTCGTCTTTTGGATCTTTGTTCTAGACTCAGAGTTAGTAGCACAGCGGAAAACAAAATGGAATAATAAAAGACGATACAAAATGCACACGGGATTTTTACTTGGTTCCCAATCCCCTAGGGTCAGTACATCCAAGGCCTAAGCACGGGAACGCCCATCCACTAATGGTCTCCATTCCAGACTTTCCGGAAGCGGAGAAACTCGTCTTACAGTGCACAAATTACAATCAAAAGATATATAAAAATAAATGCTGAATTGGATCTTCGTTCTAGACTCAGAGTTAGTAGCACAGCGGAAAACAAAATGGAATAATAAAAGACGATACAAAATGCACACGAGATTTTTACTTGGTTCCCAATCCCCCAGGGTCAGTACATCCAAGGCCTAAGCACGGGAACGCCCATCCACTAATGGTCTTCATTCCAGACTTTCCGGAGGCGGAGAAACTCGTCTTACAGTGCACAAATTACAATCAAAAGATATATAAAAATAAATGCTGAATTGGATCTTCGTTCTAGACTCAGAGTTAGTAGCACAGCGGAAAACAAAATGGAATAATAAAAGACGATACAAAATGCACACGGGATTTTTACTTGGTTCCCAATCCCCCAGGGTCAGTATATCCAAGGCCTAAGCACGGGAACGCCCATCCACTAATGGTCTCCATTCCAGACTTTCCGGAGGCGGAGAAACTCGTCTTACAGTGCACAAATTACAATCAAAAGATATATAAAAATAAATGCTGAATTGTAAATTCAAACCAAAATAGAAAAGTCGAACGCCCGGCCGATCTGGACTTCCGAAGTGCCTCCTTGGTTGTAGGGCTTCGTCTCTAGCACTTTTCTTTTGCTCGAAATGCACAGAATGATTTCAGAAGTGTTGTCCTGAGTTGAGGGGTCGAAGCCCCTTTTATAGGCTTGGTATAGGGCGCCTGTGATCAATAAGGCGCCTCATAGAGCTTGGTCAAACTCCATCTCCATGCCGAACTCACAGCAGGGATAAGTTCACCCTTCCCAGGCGCCTATCTCAACAAAGGTGCCTGGGAGCTTTCAGGCGCCCCTGTTAACAGGCGCCCTACAGCTCTGGGGCGCCTGTATTAATACAGGCGCCTTGGATGCCTCTTCCAGGTCACTTTGTGTTCGCTTGTCTGCCTTGTTTCCAACTTTTAGGTACCTGCAATACAATCAAAGACAAGACAAACATGTAGATAATCTTAATCTTAAGGACTTGGTTCTGACTTCGGATTTTCGTGAAACCCTAGGTCGAACTGACGCCTAAGTTCCCATCCTGGGGAACGCGCCTTTCACCTACTCCTCTCAGGAGACGGTTGCTACCCAGCCCATCCGGTTGGACTTTTACTTAGCCTTCTAGACTCCTGGATCTCGAGACGTCCGAACCTCGACCCATCTCTACTTCTATCCTTAGTCATCGCTCAGCTAAGTTGCTCAATCCCTCGGACCAAGACTTCGTGCTTGACTTCACTTGTCAGGGCTTTTGCCCAGCTTCACTCACCAGGTCATAGTGCTCAGCTTCACTCACCAGGTCTTAGTGCCCAGCTTCACTCACCAGGTCTTAGTGCCCAACCTTCGGTCAGGTCTTAGGTGCCCATCCCTCGGCTAGGACTTAGTGCTCAATTCCACGAACCAGGACTTAGTGCCTAGGTTAACTAGGACTTTGGTTCACTTTGGTCCAGCTTTCTTGACTAACTCTTCTCTTGTTCAATGTATCACTGACTTAAGGATATTGTCAAACATTGAAACACTTAGAGGAGGACATCACTGATGCGTCTTGCACCAATAATCTCCCCCTTTTTGATGTTTGACAATATCTTAAGTTAGATTAGATGAAAGAGCTAAATTATGATCCTTGGGAAAAAATAATCTAAGTTTTGAAAATACATTTTGATCTATTGGGAAAGATTTCTATCCTTTGGGAGAAAAAAGAAATCTAACTTAAGCTTACTCTCCCCCTTTTTGAAAAAAACATTTTGATTTCATTTGATCATTTGGAAAGAGAAAAAAATTTCTAACTTAAGCGCACTCTCCCCCTTTGTCATACATAAAAAATCAACGAAAAGATATGCACCAACAATGAAAATATTGTTTCTTTTGAAAGTACTAAGTACAAATCTTTGAAAGCATAGCAAAGAGCTAGTTAAAAAAACTATTGCACCAAAAAATTACACTTTGAAAAGTATTGAGCAATTTGGAAAAATATTTTGATGTTAGAAAATTCTCGCACTTAGAAAGACTTTCATTTTGAAAAGATTTTTCAAAAGATTGCACTCATAAAAAAATTTTCACTTAACAAACAGTGCATTTAGAAGAATACTCAGCAAAATATAAAAAAAACTTGAAAGATATTTTACACTTAATACATTTTCATTTTGAAAAAGATTGGACAAAATTGTTCTTTGAAACATGTTAGTATTTTGAAAAATATCTGCACTCTTGAAAAAATTACTTTGAAAAATATTTTGAACATTTTGAAAAATGCATGTACTTTTGAAAAATATATTGAGTTTTTGAAAAATGCAAGTACTTTTGAAAAAATATATTGAACTTTTTGAACAATATAAGTACTTTTGAAAAATATTATGAACTTTTTGAAAGATATTAGTATTTTTGGAAAGTATTATGACTTTTGGAAAAATATTAGTACTTTTGAAAAATATTATGAACTTTAGGAAAAATATTAGTACTATTGAAAAATATTATGAACTTTTTGAAAAATATTAGTATTTTTGGAAAATATTATGACTTTTGGAAAAATATTAGTACTTAAAATATTGTGAACTTAAAACATAATATTTTACTTGACTTGGTTTCTTTTCCAGTCTGACACAATCCTAGGAAACCTTGTTAACTACAAGGACATTTCCCTAAGTGTCCTGGAAATTCTCCAAACTCAAGTAAATATTATTTCAAAAAGTATTTAAAAAAAGATTTTATAAGCCACAAAATTTTTTTTGAAAAACAAACTAATAGTATTTTGAAAGACAAATTACTTATGTTTTCAACAGAATTTTGAAAATATCGTGCATGAAAATATATTATTTTGAAATGTTCAATAACTCTTTTAATTTGACCTCCCCCTAAACTTGACCCAGCTCTAGGAAACTTGTTGACCACAAGTACTCTTCCTCTGAGTCTTTAGGGTTTGGTTCAGATCAAAAGAATTATTTAATAATTTCAAAAATAATTGCCAGAATTTTTTTTTAGAAAAATACTTGTCAGACAGTTTTCTTTTGACTTAGACTCCCCTAAATTTGATACATCCTAGGAGTCCTTGTAGATCATGAAGAAGATTTTCTCTGTGTCTTTAGGGTTTATCAAGATCAAAAGGGAAATAAACACAAATTTCGACAAATATTTTGAAATGTTAGTGATATAATACTGTTTTTGAAATAATTTTGAAAGCCTTATTTTGAGATGATAAGTTTTAAAACATAAGGTTTAAAAAGAAAGAAAAAAAACTCCCCCTGTTTCCGACACCGTATGACTCTATCTAAGTGTCTTAAGGGACTCTAGTGTTGACCTAATATTAAATCCGACACTTTTGACGCGATCCAGAAAAAAAAATCCGGAAGAAGATTTAGGGTTTGAGAGACCTAAATTGAAACTTAAGGCTAAAATTTGCCTTGAAACTTAAGTTTTAAGGGCTGATTTGCAATTATGCATTAACTGTTATGGGCTTGGGTGGGATCACTAGTGGAAAAAAGGCTTTTAACACCGGTTATTTTCGACTTTTAACACCGGTTCCGGAACCTGTGTTGATCCAGCCGGTATTGTAAGTATAGACTTTTAACACCGGTTAACAAACCGGTGTGATATATAGATTTAACACCGGTTAATAACCGTTGTTAAAAGTTCAATTATGAGGCGGGAAAGCCATTTTAGACACCGGTTATTTTAAACAACCGGTGTTAAAATATCATTTTTAACACCGGTTCTGGAAACAACCGGTGTTAAAACATCATTTTTAACACCGGTTCTGGAAACAACCGGTGTTAAAAATGATGTTTTAACACCGGTTCTAGAAACAACCGGTGTCAAAAGTCTTAATTTTTTATATAAATTTCATATTAATTTTTTATATAAATTTCATATAAATTTCATATTTATTTTTTGAGGACGAGCTTCATATAATTAATGAGACGAAACAAAATTCTGTCTATAATAAAACTTGTGAAAAAACTACATTCTCAAGTTTCGTGAAAGGACGATGAACACCATCTCAAGTGTTAGCTTAATGTCTACAACGAACTTCAATGGATACAATGTATAACAAGGAACAGATGGAAATTTAGGTGTGGAAGGCACCTAAGAACACATCTGCACTTTAGCTAAAGGATTGCATCCCTGTACAAGTTGATTTTGTAGTTACTTGAAACCCACACCATGCACCCCAGTGCTCCAATTGTACCCGGCTTTACGCCATTCTCTCTTTCACTCCTCCGGCGGCAGTTTGAGCTTAAAACTGGTTCAGGAGGCCGGAGATTTTCTTCAGTTTGAGAGGAAGATCTTCCAACACATTTAGTAGGCCGGAGAGCTGATTACTCTGCACGTGACTACAAAAAAGTAATCATCATATTTATATTACTCTCGAAAGGGTTAAGAGAAATAATCTTATGCATTCAAATGAGACTCACAATGTAGTCAAAGATGATAAATTTCCCATTGTGGCTAGTAATGGACCACTGAGATTATTGAAAGAAAGATCCCTGCTTGAAAATGGACATGTTACTCATTAATAATAAAGGATAAGCAGAAAACATGAATATCTAGTGAAATACAAAACCCAACCCACAAGTTTATTAGACCAGTGAGAGAGCTAAAGGCATCTGGCAGATCACCACTCAATTTATTGTTATTAATTGACCTGAACAGCACAAAGGCCACCAATGAAATTGAGATTAACAAACGAAACACATGATCAATTGTGTAAAACCAAACAACACATTACATGTCTGTCAGAAGGGTTAACTTTGATAAGGAATCTGGAATGCTGCCTGTGAATTGATTAGATGAAAGAAAACTGTCCCAAGGCAAATCATGCAGATCATCACAGAACAAGAGCAATCTATGGAAACAAGAAATGTTAGACACATATTATCATTTAAAACATACAATGTGCGCAGGGTGAGAGGAAGATTCTAGGTGATGGCTACAACCGAAAGTAGCAAGCAAACAATAGTCAATACACAAATTCTAGGTGATGGCTTGAGCTTTGAGAAATGAACTGAATGAATTGGAGAATGAGACTGTAGTTTCTCATGCTAACAGAAAAATGAAATTCAACCAACTATGACTGACATTGTAATTATTGAAGAAAAATTGCCTAGACCATCGCCCAGTTGTCCTCCAAGATTTGCAGCATTGATAACTCTATCAAAATAAGGCCATTAAGATAAGAACGCAAGATTCTTCAATTGGATAAGTTAGGAGACAATTACCGTACATTGCAGTTATGTTTGAGTTAACACATTGAACACCTTGCCAATTCTCTGTGCAGGGGTCTCCTCCATTCGGAACCCATCCAGGAAGAGGAGGTGAACCCAGTGCAACATATAAGCCATTTATAGCAGCAACTAAGAAAAAAAATTGCAGCAATAGTACTGTAGATTAAGAAATTCAGTATACATGCAGCATTGCGTGCATAAAATATAGGTGCTCTACCTACCACATGTATAAACAAACGTTCTAATACATATAATTTAACTATGTATGTGATGCATCAAGCACAATTGCACACAACAACAAGGACAAATAGAGCATATCGTCAGTTTAAAAAACAAGGACAATTTTGAGAAGGAAAACAAAACTTAGCATACCATCCCGTTCATCAGTGAATGAGTAGCAATGTGACAACACAAAAATCACGACCAGACAAACCCACAATACCGTCGACAATCAAACAAAAACCCCCAGCTTTCTCGCATAAAATCGCCATATTGGAAACCAAAACAAAACGATCGATTCGAAAAGCCTAGCAAAAAGATCCAACTCGACCATCACCTCCATAATGCAGCTCCACGATAACAACCAACAAAAGCAAGCCGTGAAACAAAAATAAATAAAAGGCAACACAAAAGTAATCAGCTCTCCGGCCTACTAACTGGTTCCAGTTTTGAAGCTGAAGAAAATTGTGCTCTCAGAAAAAGTAGCACTTGTATGAATGTATAATTTCAACGGTTGATTATGGAACATGCTCCTAGAATGGCTCTATCATTTAGCTGTAATTCAAAAACCAAAAAAAAAAAACAAGTAGCTAGGGAAAAGAAATTTCACAGTTTCTTGCTCTATCATTTAGCTTTTACATTAATTAGTAATACTGCAAGCTGTCAAAATTAGCAACCTCTAACTTTTACATTAAACTATCCTAAACTTTTACATTGGCAACCTCTAACAAATAAGTTGCCCAACATCTTTTGATGTCATCAATCTCATCTTCGGAGAATGGATCCTTATTTGTGAATCTCTGCAAGGTACATTTATATAAAAAAATAGCTTATCAACTCAACCAGACATAATTAAATCTATAAAATTAAAAAAACTTCAATTACCTTGTCCCATGAATCAACTATGATCGCCGAGACAATGTTGAGCATATGTCTCATTACATAATATCCACACTCTGTATTGCCAGTTTGTTTTTGGCACTACAAATAAATATCAAAATGACACATTAGCAGAAAAGGATAAATCAGTTACAAAGTCATGCTAATTTTTCATTATAGTAACCAATATCTCAAGCATGCACATAGAGGAGCTTGCATACCAAAAACATCAAATAATAAAGAACGCATAGCACTATGATAAAAAAATATAATAAATGGCAACAAATAAACCAAATTTATCTATGAAAAAAATGCTTATAGATCATAGTTGTATAAAAACTTGACATTTAACTACTTACACGTAGTTCCTTCCATATAGGCATTCTAAAAGCTCCCAAGTGTTTGCCTTTCATCGTATGCCAAGAACGCATAGCACTGTGATAAAAAAATATAATAAATGGCAACAAATCAACCAAATATATCTATGAAAAAATTGCTTATAAATCATAGTTGTAGAAAAACATATCATAGAGCGAATGATAATAACTTACCTATTAATAATTGTTTTGACATCTTTATTCGCTTTATTCCACAGTGAGCAGAGAAAGATGACAACATTTTGCTTAGGACAAATAATTATCAACTGCCAATGGCCCCTGCAAGTTGGATAATAATTAGTCAAAATCACAACTAAACTTCTAAGTCACTTGAAAATATTCACGTACATATGATAATACGGTGCAAGGTAACACTCTTTTCCTTCAATTATCCTACTATGAATGTAGTTTTGAATGTCCATTGGACGATTCCCTATACTTTGAATGTGAACAGGATCAATAAATCCATATGTATCCATGTTCCCTCTTAGTTTGCAGAGTTGATGCAAATACCTAAGATAATAAATAAATGCAAATTGTAAGAATGTGATACTTAGTTAATTAATAAATAGTTTAGAAATGTACTAACATTAACCAAACTTGCAGCACTATACACAAAGCATGTTACCCATGGTGAGCTCCAAAATATCCTTTTGAAATATATGCAATGGGATTGGGCTGGACTTGCCTATGACTTCAACATCTAAATTTAACTGTAAAGGGTGTTTGCCAATTTTTACAGCTAGAATACATAAATGTGCCATCGGATCAACTTCAGATTCCCTTTGTTGAACCATATCAAAGCCTGCTATGAAGGGAAAATTGCCTAATCAGTAAATGGAAACCAAAAGGTCAAGTTTGGATATTACACCATACTAAAACAATTAATAAAAAAAATAGAAAACACAATTCATGATTCCATAAAGTTTAGTCATTTTTGCCTCATTACCATTCTGTTCCTTCTGTTTGGCCACCAGATCATCTTTAATAGCACCAACGTCAGGTTCCTAATCAACATTTACAAAAGATCTTTTTTAAATACAATAAGTAAAATATGAAAAAGATATATGTGAATATTGAATACCTCATCTTGTACTGGCTTGACAAGTCTTTTTGGCCATAAAATAAAATGATTAGGGGCTTGTCCCACTGTTTGAACCTCCTCAGTGGGTACAGGGACAAGGGCCTTTGCATCTTTTACTTGATCAACCACCACCCTCACATTATCACTACCTATTTGGATGTGGTGTATGGTTGGCCCCAAGTTGTAGACTTGTCCAATAGCCACTAAACGGAAAGGGTCCTCTACATATAGCTTACACATGCCTCTGATGTTAAGGAGGTCCTCTTCCGATATAGCTTGACCATCTGCTGCACAACTTCCTTTTGTGCTCACATATCTAGGAGAATGGGAAGGGGGGACCTTGTCTTTCCTTGGAAAAGGCCCAAAGATTCCAGCTCTTGTCTAATTCGTAGTCCAACCTCCTTTGCAAGTCATTGTTCAAGCTCATTTGCAAATCGCTGTTCAATATCCCTTTTAAGCCTCTCTTCAACCTCCTCAGTAATCTCTTGCCTCATCTTTTCTCGGACCACTTCTAACTCTTCCCTTGATACATTTCCGCCTTTGAAGCCATGCCTATATGAAGGCAACCCAAAATACTGCTTGATGCCCACACCTCGTCCTGCAGTACGGACACGTCTTGGGTGCTCCGGACGCCCAATAGCGGCAGTCAAAATATCTTCCCGTCCAATAGATACAAAAGATCCTTGAGAGCTTTGTTCAACCAAAGAATCCTATGAAACATATAAATTAAGATTGTTAAGAATGTGTATAATACCAAAGCATAATTATTAATAAATTTATAAAATTACTTACAATCTTATCAGCAATAATGCGACAAGGTTCAAATGTATACTCTCCAGAACTCTTTTGTCGTGCTTTCTTCCATTTCTCATGGCGTGTGAGTGGAGATGGGGGAGAAATAGTTATTGACGGTTCTGCTTGTGATGCTTCTTCACGTTCTTTCAACTTTTGTTGCATAATCTTTTCCTCAAGCTTAGCATAGCCCCCACGAGATAATATATGGGGGTGGCAATTCTTTGCAGCACTTTCTTGTGCCTTTCTTCTTGTTTCCTGTTTTAATAAACAAAATCAAGAAAATTATAAAATTACCCAAAGATACAATTTCTTTGCAAACAAAACTCAAATTGAATAAAATATATAAGGCCAACACACAAGAAAGGCAGGATCTTGTCGGCTCTTAAGAAATTTCTCCCATGTCAAATCATCAATGAACGAATATTTCTCACAAGGAGATAGACCAATTTTTGACCCGAATATGTATTTTCTGGTAAGGTCCGACTTGAAGGCCTTCCAACGATCCCCCGCATATGAAATACATTTCCTCTTCAGTGAGTTGTCATTTGGGATGTCAAAGGTGAGCTACATGACAACAAATAGAAAAATTAGTCTATGATAATATTAGCCACAAGTAAATTGTTACAAACATAAAGAGTTACAAACATAAAGAGTTACCATAATACTTTCCCAAATATTATCCTTGATGCAAGATTCTACATCATCCCACTCTTTCTTCAAGAGACTAACCCTACTACGTCCTTGGAGAGCCACATAACTATTGAAAGTTTCTTTATTTGGCCCCGTAGGAATCCCGACCACATCAAACTCGATGGGGACCTTTTGATCATTAATTCGGCTAAGGGTTAACTCTTTTAATTGTGTAGGACCTCTGCCTTTTTTCCGTTTGGATCCGATATCCGACCCACTCTGTGAAGGAGGGTTGTGAGATGAATCACCCATGTGCCTGTAAAAATAATAAAATAAAGGTTAAGAACATATTTTTATAATCAACATCAAGAAACATATTTCAAATATTAATAGTGGAATAAGATTAAAAACAACTAACTTGATTAGGGAATATCAATATTCTCCCATATCCCTTCATCATGATCGCGAGTAGCATGTTCATTATCCATTATTATTTCTTCATCCAAAGTAGGGATCCTTGATGAGAAAGGAGTCTCAGAAATAACAAGAGTATCATCACTACTAATTATGTTTCTTCCTTGTAAAACCACTGACCACCTTTTATGAGAGGGATCTTTAATATAAAATACTTGTTTTGCTTGGCAAGCCATGATGAAAGGCTCATCTTTATAAGCTACTTTATCAAGGTTGACCAATGTAAATCCTAATCCATCAGTTTGCACACCATTATTAATATCAACCCACTTACATTTGAAAACAGGAACTCTAAAGTTAGTATAGTCGACCTCCCAAATATCTTCAATCACTCCATAGTAAGATATGGATGCAATAACAGGGCTTTTATCTTTGGAACTAGAGAAGTGCATGGACTCAGCCATTATCATAACCCCACTATTTTGCACAGTACTCTTCTCATCTTGGGACTTTGTATAGAAGGAAAGATTATTGATATCATATCCACTCCATTTTATGACTTGGAATGTTAGCTTATAGCGATTTTAATGTATCAGAAGCAGTATCATCCATAATAATGGTTTCACTAAACCAACTTGGAAAGGTCTTGTTATGCTCATTCATCAACATCTTTTCGTTCATTCTAGGGTTTTGCTTCTTGATAATGTTTTTGTGAGAGCATAAGTAAGGTTGAACTTCATCGGTGTTATTTAAGATATACAAATGTGCTTGAAGCACTTCCTTTCGATCTGGGATTGTAGCTTTTACACCTAGCGTACCCTTACCTCCATATCTTTCTTCATGACGAGACTTAGGAAGCCCTATAGCTTCCCCATCCTTCACATACATAGTGCAAAACTCAATAGCCTCTTCTGCAATGTACCTTTCAACAATAGATGCTTCAGGGCGGTGTGGATTCTTCACATACCCTTTTAATATTTTCATGTACCGCTCAATTGGGTACATCCACCGTAAATAAACTGGGCCACACAACTTAATCTCCCTCACTATATGAACAATCAAGTGAACCATGATATCAAAAAATGAAGGAGGAAAATACATCTCTAATTGGCATAAGATAATAAAAGCTTCATTTTCCAACTCATCCAATTTCTGAGGGTCAATGGCTTTGCTACATATAGCATTAAAGAAAAAGCACAACCTGGTTATGGCTTGTCTTACATTTTCAGGCAAAATGTCACGAATAGCCACTGGTAATAGATGTTGCATCAATATGTGGCAATCATGAGACTTTAAGCCAACCAATTTCAGGTCTTTCATAGAGACAAGCCTTTTGATATTTGATGAATAACCTTGTGGGACTTTGATTCCATGTAGACTCTCACATAAACTTTTTCTCTCTGCTTTTGATAATGTATGACATGCAGGGGCAAATATGCGCGCTTATTTTCTGCTACCTGCACATGTAACTTTTCTCGTATACTCATTTCAAACATATCTAGGCGAGATTTCACACCATCCTTTGTCTTGCCCGGTATGTTTAGAAGCGTTCCATTAACACTATCGCACACATTTTTCTCCACATGCATTACATCAATACAATGTCTTACATCAAGCTTGCACCAATATGGAAGATCAAAAAAGATTGACCTCTTCTTCCATATGTTTCTCTCAGCGGCAGTGGCTTTCTTTTGGGTCTTTCCAAAAGTAATATTGATGTCTTTCACCCGTTCATAAACTTGCTCTCCAGTTAAGGCCTTTGGAGCAACTCCATTCTCTTGCAGTCCATTAAAGGCTTTCTTTAATCTACGATATGGGTGATCAGGTTTGAGAAATCTTCGATGGCCAAGGTAAACCGTCTTTTTTCCATGAATCAGTTGATGGTAACATGTGCCTTCTTCACATATAGGGCATGCTTTATGCCCCTTAACACTATATCCGCACAAGTTCCCATATGCTGGAAAATCATTTATGGTGCAAAAGATCATGGCATGCATCTTGAATAATTCATGGCTATATCCGTCAATCACATCCATGCCTTCCTCCCATAACATTCGCAAGTCTTCAATCAAGGGACGTAAATAAACATCTATGTCATTTCCAGGCTGTTGTGGGCCCGAAATCATCATAGACAACATTATGTATTTCCGCTTCATGCACAATTGAGGAGGGAGATTGTAAATTACCAACAGAACTGGCCATGAGCTATGCTTACTACTCAAGTTACCATATGGATTCATTCCATCCGTAGCAAGTCCAAGCCTAAGGTTTCTTGGCTCATTGCCAAAGTCTGGAAACAATTGATTGATTCTTTTCCACTGCAAAGAGTCAGCCGGATGACGAATCTTTCCATCACATTGCCTCTCATCTGCATGCCATCTAAGGTTCTTTGAATCTTTTGCATTAGCAAATAATCTCTTGAACCTTGGAATTATTGGAAGATACCATAAGACTTTTGCCGGAGGCCCATTTGGGCTCTCATCACAACTAGAATCACCATCCTTCACTTTGTAGCGTGATACCTGACATATGGGGCACTGATGCAACCCTTCAAACTCGTTTCTGTACAAGATGCAATCATTGGGGCAAGCATGTATTTTCTTGTATGCCATACCCATTGGACACAATATCTTCTTTGCCTCATAGTTACGATCCGGTAGTGTATTACCTTCTGGAAGCATAACTTTCAATAACTCAAGCAATTCGGTAAAACTTTTGTCACTCCACCCATTTTGTGCTTTTATCTTGAACAATTTTAATACTGCTTCCAATCGTGAGAATTGAGTGCACCCTGGATACAACGGCTTCTCCGCATCACTACACAAATGATCATATACATGTGCTCGCTGAAAAAACTCTGGTCCAACATCACGGATCATGTCTTCTAGTCGATCATCCATATCTACATCAACTTGCTCAGTTTGGGACACACTTGGCATGCTTAATGATTCACCATGCCATATCCATCTTGTATAACTCTTGCAAAATCCATCGCAAAGAACATGTTCTTCTATTTCATCCACTTTCAAACGTCTTAGGTTCACACATTTTACACAAGGACAAAAAAATATTTCAGTATTATCACGAGCATTTCTTTTAGCAAATTCTAAGAACTCTTTCACCCCATTCTCATACTCATCACTTGTGCGTAAAGCATTTATCCAACTACGATCCATATGTGCACGGACTGTTTGAGAAAGACATTAAAAGGAAGATTAAGAATCGAGTTATCAAAAGGAATATAAAAAAACATAAAAATCAAAATCAATGATTAGGAAGACTTAGCATTGGTACATAAATAGAAAAAAATTAAGTTATCAAAAAGAAAGTTCATCACAAGAAACTTGCAAATGTACTTAAGCAAGTGCCCTACCATGAGTTAAACTAAACATAGTAAGTAAGCACTACTAACACCTATAGTAAGTAAGCATTTATCCAACTACGATCAAACATTAGGATAAAAAAGTTTATGAATACCTAGTACGAATCACAAATGAAAAGACATTCAAGTAAAGATCAAGATGGCTTCAATGATGCATAAATGAAGTTTATGAATACTAGTGCCTGGTCTTGTTATCACACCATTAGCTTTATTATAATCTTTTTGAAAAAAATAGTTACCATTTATAAAATCAGAAGATTTTGAAACATTGACAACTTTTCGACACTCAAATAGAATTGTATCAATAAGTTATGGAAATATAACTATTATTAGAGTCTCAAGCCGAGTTGGAAAAATGTTGGCACCCAACATAAAAAGTATCTTAACCTTATGAAGATGATCCCATGTAATTGCAACAAACATGACTTCTTATTCTAGTAATGTAGAGAATATTACGGTGTTATATTGTCATTACAAGTAATTAGACATGAGACCATCTAGATATTGTGCATATTTCCTAAAACAATTCAGCTAAGATAGTGAGGATCACACCATACAATTAAGAAAAGCTAATATATTCAGATTCTTTTTTTTTTCATAAATTTCCCTAAGAATGCAACCAAGATTAGCACAATCTCTATTTTGATTCAGATCTAATTTCTAGGAGTTTCTCAATGATGTTAGTACCAATGACCATTTTCAAAACTACAAAGTGTTGGGACCGGGTGCATGTCGACAAGGATACGAGTTCGTAAAATTTAAAATTTTTACGTGCAGCGGAAGAGTTTGCATAAAATAATTTCCTAAATTATTTTAACTTCGTATCTAGCATGCAATCTTATGGTGTGTTGACATAATCATAAAATAAAACTTTGCGGAAAAGTAAACTAATTTACT
>JAGFNQ010006481.1:0-17504 GCA_024364735.1 Boesenbergia rotunda
AAGTCTTAATCTACAGGCTTCACCAATATAATTTCTACACGTTCTCTCATCAAAAGTCAAATTTTCATAGCCACTAGCCTCAACAACAAGTGAATAAAAACTCTTACTCAAAGTAATTACTGCTTAATCATTCAAATCTAATTTCCTCTTTGTTTGGGCATCTAAAACTTTATTGCATCTAAAATGTCTTGACTTCTTTGGACTTAATGCATGATTGTGTTTAAGAATAACACCATTAACGGAGTATAATCCATCATTCTGAACAATAATATTAATCCTAGAGTTGCAATTTGTTTTGCTTGAAGGTCTAAGATAAAAGAGATTTTTCCCCTTAGGAACAGTCTTACCATTTTTTGAGCAATCGAACAAGAAAAACTTTTGCTTGCCATCATCTCCCTTTTTTTACCCCAATTTAGAAATGCCAAAACCAACTGATTATGCATAAGAATTGTAAAAATCCCGAACATTTTCTTCAGATGAAAGCTTCATCCCAAATTGTGGAGTATTAGCTTCATTGGAGCTTGACAACTCTCCCAACACTTGGGAATCATTCTTCAATTGATTTTCCATTTCATTCAGTGACAAACATGAAGTGTTTGTTTCATCATCCATCATAGCAGTTTCAAAAACCTACAGACAAACATTCAATGGCACAATCATAAATAGAAAATTCGTAGTTGAAGAGAACAAACTATGAGAAAGCAAATAAGAATATGAGTAAGAATATTTCAAACGGAGGTTGCCTTGGCTTTGCAGATCCTCGGAGTGTGGAAGAAAAAAAAAATCAACCAGGGTTGAGTGATAGTCACGCATGTCGTACCACGAGTATCAAATACAATTAAAGTGTCAAACTCCTCTAAGCTAATGTAGTATAGAGTAACTCGAGTCGTCTCTCTCAAGGAATGTAATGATAGGTTAATAATCTTAGGATTCCAAGTTATTGCTTTTGAATTTTGGATATTAAACTGGGGGTTTGGATTTGAACGCTAAGACTACGAGATGAAATAGCAAAGCGAGTATGAAATCTAATCCTAATTAATGAAAAACAATGCGAGTAACGAAGATCTAATCTAATCTAAACTATACTTGCAAGGAAATGAAATGCAACATAAAGTAAGCATTTAGGGAAATGGAGCATAAATGAAACCTAACCTAATTGCATCAAATTAAGATCAAATCTAAATCTAGCATTCGAATGAAATCAACAAACTTAAATGCATCAATTAAAACCTAACTAATGGAAGACACATTTCATCGAACACCCTATGAGCAAGACTCAAATTAAGCTAAGTACGTGTAATCCAAACATGGGGAATCAAGTTCAATACAAACATTCATCAATCAACACAAACATCCAACTAGATCAAATGTTCAAATCAATACATCAAAGGAAGAGGGGAAACTGCTGTTCGGATAGATGATCTGTTGGTGCCCCAGTTGGTTTTGATGTGATCAACCAAGTTAGGTTAGGTCATGTTGGTTTTAATCCCTCTGCTAAGTGTGCAGGAGCTTAGGTACGGAGGAAGTCGAGTGTAAGACGTAGCGGATGAGAAGGATTATGCGGGGAAGTGAGCCGACGGGCTCGGTACAATCCGAGGGACGCGGATGCTGCGGAAGAGTACACCGGTGGAGCGAGAAGGACGTGCGCGGTGTCCGAGGGACAAGAAGCCGGGAGGAAGGACGCTCGAGGGGCGAAAGGCCGGAGTCGGGTTCGGGTGAGCCTAACTCCGGTTGGCCGGAAATCACCCAGAAGACGAAGAATCAAAAAGACTAGTCCAAGCGCCCAAAAGAAAAAAGAAAATTATTTGGTGCCACGAAGGATCAAACCCGAGACCTCAACAACACACACTAACCCACTTACCATTTGGACTAAAGGCCGATGGCAGTAAAATGTTGCCGATATTACTACTTAGAGATTACAACAGCGACATGGAGATTCCAACAGCCATCTCGAGGAAAGATAAAGTTTTAATTAAAACAATTAAAACTTCAAGGATAATGTTACATTATTCTTTTATCAAATCCAATGGATGCAGTTTAATCCCATCCAAGATCAACCATCCAAATTACATCCATGGATCAACGGCCAAGAGAAAAGTGATCAACAATCCAGATTTATTCTCTTAGGCTATAAATAGACTTAAAGGTTTTACTTTAGAAATCAATCATTTTATTCATTCTTGTAAAATCTCTAGCGTGCTATTTTTGTAAGGCTTCTCCGCTACAAGGAGATTTTTATTGAGCGTCCACTGCCTTGGAAGCAACGTTCTCAGTTGCGACCAAGTTCTTTTTTTTAAAGACGAGTGCCTCCACTTTCATAATTTTTTTCCCCGTCTATTCACCCCCCTCTAGCCGGTCCAACCCGATCCAACAAGTGGTATCAGAGCCAAGGTCGCCGCAGAAGGACTAATCGCCGACTGCAGCAATTTCAAGAAAAATGGTTGGACCCGTAATCTACCCGCCAAAATTTGAGGGGGAGTTCGCGATGTGGAAGCGCCGAATGCAGGTATTTTTTAAAACTGATATTGAATTGCTAATAATTATGAAAAATGGTTTTTCAATTCCTAAAGGCAACAACGGCAAGGATAAAGAAATAGAGTCGTGGACCAAGAAGGAGAAATCAGACTTTGAAGCAAACAACAAAGTTGAATTTCATCTACTAGCCGTTCTTCCCGCGCAAGAAGTTAATCGCATTGAGAATTACAACTCGGCAAAAGAGCTCTGGGAGAAATTCCTAGAATTGCATGAAGAGAAGAATAAGAAATCAGACATCGCCGCACTGAACACAAGGAAGATCCAACTCGATGATGAGTCCTCGTTAGAAGAGTCGGAAGGTCAAGAATACGCGGGACTTGCGCTGATGGCAAATCATCAAGAAGAGAGCACTGATGAAGGGGGAGAGACCTCAGAAGAAAGCGACGACGAAAGAGGAACCTCGCTTTTCGAAAGCGACCCGGTAAGTGAGGTATGTCTACTTCCACCTGCTCGAATCTACTCGGTAATAAAATCCATGCTTAAGTCGATGAATAAATTAGAGATAGAAAACTCTGAGTTAAAAGAAAGATTTGGCATTGTATGCTCATCTGTTCTATCCGACCAATTAAAAATAGAAAATGAAAATTTGAAGAATCTAGTGGAGAAATTAGAAAATGATATTGCATGTTTAAGAATTAAAAAGAATTTTTATCCTGAAAATCTGAATTGGTATGTTAAAAATCATAAGGGCCAGATTAGGAAAATTTCTAGAAATTATATTCCTCCAAAGTTTTTGATTAACCCCGTAGATGAAAATTTATTTTGGGTTCCAAAATTTATTTTAAACTGATAAGTTTTTTTGTGCAGAATTCTTTTACAAAAGTTATGTTAATATTTTTCAAATATTTTCGGTCAAAATTTGAAATTAAAATTTAAAAAAAATAGATAAATAATTTATTTTTATTGATCTAATTTTTCATGATACAGATATAGTGGAAAAACTCATTATAATTTTTTTTAAAAAAAATTCGAAGTATTTTTTGATTTTTTTAAAAAAAATTATTCTTCAAAAACTTGTATTTGTTATTTTCAGACTTGATAAAGAAATTTAAAACTGAAAATTTTTGTCTAAACTCATATCTTCATCTTCGACTTTGACAAAAATATTCATATTTTTTTCATAAATGTTCGATTTTTTTATGAATCGTTTATTGAAATCTTTTTTTTTAATAAAAAAATTGGAATTAACTTCTGAAAAAATATGCCATTTTAAATTTGAAAAATTTGTGGTAATGCGATTCTTTAGAATATTTGTTATCACACTTAAAATTTTTTCTTCTTCCCTAATTATATTTTCCCTTCCCTATTTTTTTGTCCCATTTTTGCTGTGATCAAAGGGGGAGAGTAGTTCGGGGGAGGTTATGTACATGATTGCAAAATTTTTTATGCTTAATTCTGTTACAATACTATTATTGTTTGTTGTTTATCCCTAACTAAACTTGGGTTGTTGCACATCAAAAAGGGGGAGATTGTTGGTGCCCCAGTTGGTTTTGATGTGATCAACCAAGTTATGTTAAGTCCTGTTGGTTTTAATCCCTCTGCTAAGTGTGCAGGAGCTTAGGTACGGAGGAAGTCGAGTGTAAGACGTAGCGGACGAGAAGGATTGTGCGGGGAAGTGAGCCGACGGGCTCGGTACAATCCGAGGGACGCGGATGCTGCGGAAGAGTACACCGGTGGAGCGATAAGGACGTGCGCGGTGTCCGAGGGACAAGAAGCCGGGAGGAAGGACGCTCGAGGGGCGAAAGGCCGGAGTCGGGTTCGGGTGAGCCTAACTCCGGTTGGCCGGAAATCACCCAGAAGACGAAGAATCAAAAAGACTAGTCCAAGCGCCCAAAAGAAAAGAGAAAATTATTTGGTGCCACGAAGGATCGAACCCGAGACCTCAACAACACACACTAACCCACTTACCATTTGGACTAAAGGCCGATGGCAGTAAAATGTTGCCGATATTACTACTTAGAGATTACAACAGCGACATGGAGATTCCAACAGCCATCTCGAGGAAAGATAAAGTTTTAATTAAAACAATTAAAACTTCAAGGATAATGTTACATTATCCTTTAATCAAATCCAATGGATGCAGTTTAATCCCATCCAAGATCAACCATCCAGATTACATCCATGGATCAACGGCCAAGAGAAAAGTGATCAACAATCCAGATTTATTCTCTTAGGCTATAAATAGACTTAGAGGTTTTGCTTTAGAAATCAATCATTTTATTCATTCTTGTAAAATCTCTAGCGTGCTATTTTTGTAAGGCTTCTCCGCCACAAGGAGATTTTTATTGAGCGTCTACTGCCTTGGAAGCAACGTTCTCAGTTGCGACCAAGTTCTTTTTTTTAAAGACGAGTGCCTCCACTTTCATAATTTTTTCCCCGTCTATTCACCCCCCCCTCTAGCCGGTCCAACCCGATCCAACATGATCAAGATGGAGATTGGGAATGAAGATGGCTGCCGGATGGGCTGTGAAGAAGTAGCTGTCGGATGAAGGATGGAGGAGCTGCGGAATGCGACTGGGAAGCAGAAGTTGCTGCCGGACGCGGCTGTGAAGAGCTAGCGGCGGCCGGTTCTGAAGAAGAGAGAAGAAGTGGAGGTGGAGAAGAAGAAGAGATGGCTGGGTCGCCTCTCTAGGGTTTGCCGATCGGGAGGGAGAGATGGAAGGTGTGCTAGGGTTTGCGGATGAAGCTTGCGTGACTTCTCTTCTGCCCTAGCGTGAGGTTGGTGGCTGCGGTGGAGAAAGAGATGAAGGTGAAGATGGAGCGTGGCCGGCAGACCGGTCGGCGGCGATAAAGATGGAGAGTAGCCGCCGGCCTTGGTGGAGGAGATGGTGGAGGTGGAAGAGGGTGGCCGCGTGTGGGAGAAGATGGATCGAGTGTTCCCTCCGCCTGAGGTTTTTGTGATTTCCCTTCATCCTTGTGTTCGGCCCAGCACTTGGGTTCGGCCCAGCCTTGGGTTCAACCCACTTTTGTTCTTCAGCCAAAGCCTTTTGTGTTCAGCCCTTTCACAGCCCAGCACGTTCTATTCACTTCTTTTGTGCCATCGTGTGATGAGGGTCGAGAAGGAGCTCGAGTCCAGTTCATGAGTTGGACCTAGGGTTGTTGCGGATGAGGCTTTTCTCTTCTTGGATCAAAATTGGGTTGGATGAAGTAAATCATCTTCATTTGAATTGAACCAAGCCTTCAAATTAAACCATGCTTAAATTAAACCAAGCTCCTCAACACTAGCATTGAGTCCAATTACTTTGATCCAATCCTTGGTCCAAGGTTCATCTTTAATTCCCTACAAAAATCATGAAATAATATCAAAATTTAGAGGAAATTATAATGAGCTCCAAAAATAGATCCTAATCGTAAAATATGATATAAACATGATTTAAACGTACGAGAGGATAAAAATTGATAATTAAATGAGCAAATATAATGACATAAAATGTTAGTTATCATTGAGCTCACAGCCGTGGATGTAGGAGAGGAGTTACGAGGAGGGTCGACACAGCTGTGGATGTAGGAGAGGAGATGTGAGGAGGGGCGACGTTGTTGTGGAGCTCACAACTTTTTTAGTCGCGAGGAGGATCAACGCAGAGGTGGAGGAGCTCGCGGCTTTTTCGACAGAGGAGAGGAGCTCGCGAGGAGGGCCGACATGGAGGGGCGGAGGAGCTCGCGGCTTTTTCAGTTGCGAGGAGGCCAACATGGAGGTGGAGGAGCACGCACCTCTTTTTCGGCGGAAGAGAGGAGCTTGCCAGGAGGGTCAAGGCAGAGGAAGATGGAGGAGCGAAGCTCGCAGGTTTTTCGACACAGGAGAGGAGCTCGCAAGGTGCTCACGTTTAGGGTTTGGTCGCAAAGGAGTTGAGCTTGGTATTTTTGTGCTGAGTGGTTGCTGACGTGGGATTGTCCACGTTGTTTGCCACATGTTTCACTATGCATCGCTGAGGCAGTTTCACTCAGCGTATCATTTCCCATTTCCTTTATTAGCATGAGGTGTAAATTTTATTTTTCAGTTCCCAACGCGTGAACCTTCGTCCAGTTGTTATTTTCTTTTTTTAAAAAAAAACAAGTAACACATGAAAACCCCTATTTTTGATTTATCTAACCTATTATGTTTACTTAAAATTTACTCCTCCAAAACTTTATTTTTAATTGAATGTTCACTCCCAGCTATTCAACCTTGGACTTAACCTGTTCCCAAGTAAGTTTGTCTAATTCCCAATTAAATCTTCACCATCTAGTTCCTAACCATGTCTTCCACTGTCTAGCGTCGCTAGAATTTTCACTGTCTAGTTCCCAATCAGATCTTCCATTTGCCTAATCCAATTGGAACTTTCACTGTTTGGTTTCCAACTAGATTTTCTCTTTATCTAATTCCACTTGGACTTTCACTGTCTAGTCCCATTAAGACTTACATTATCTAGTCTCACTAGATTTTGTTGCCAACCTGTCAAATATCTAGTCCTATTTGAACTTCTCACTTACTTCCAAATTTCAATTCAACATTTACTTGAATTCTTTACATAACTTGACCGAGATGAAATTATTTGATCACATTCTCTTAAACAGATTGTTCAAATTAAACCATCAAAAAGGTAGAGGCCTATTGTATCAACATTATTAGTTTGATAAATAGATTGATAAAAACTAACCTGTAAGAAAATAGAAAATTTTGGAGTTTAAAATGCAAAATTTTCAAAATATGAGACTTAAAGGGCAAAATTACCTAAAATTTGGGACTCTTGTGGGAATAGCCGAAATTGAGGGGGGTAAATTGCAAAATGGCCAGCATTAAGTTGTCTCCTCAACAGTCGATCGCGATTGCGAACCCTATCTTGCGACATCTCCTCCTTCGTCTTCTTTTCTCTTCTTCTCCTCCCAAACACCGAACCACGCGATCCCTTGCGTTCCTCCCATTTTCGAGCGATCAAGGCCACCTCTAGAGGTCGGCGACGCTTTCCGCCTCTTCTCTTCTTCTTCTACTGTGCGAGGGAGAGGAAGCAGAAGGGACGTGCTACCAAGGATCCAGGGGAAATCGGGCTTGGATCGGCGGTTTCCATCACACACTGACATCGCGATCTTGTTTCTCGCCAATTGAAGAGGAGGGATCCATGGCTAGGGTTGATCTGTTCTTCAGGCAGATTCCCAGGTGAGTTTGGTCTATTATGTGTAAGCTTGAATTCGGTCTTACGGCTGCTAGGGTTTTGACCTTGATTTAGTAAGAATTAGTTCCTTAGCTTGGTTTTCGATTGATTTTGAGATGCTGCTAGTTTGGATCGGTTGCTTAGTTTTTGAGTTGGGATTTGGGTTCCGATCTCTGTGTTTGCACTGATCTTGATCTTGGGGGTATCAATCTGAAGACGGGAGTTCTCTCTTTCATGAGTGTGTGATCTCAATTGGTGAGTTCAGTGAATCTTTATAGGTCTAGTTGAATTCAGTTTTCCTGTTTGAAATTGTTCTTCGATCTGTTGTTATTGATCAGAGTTGGTCGAAGGGTTTGTATTAGTTTCTTGGATTTTTGGTTGCTTTGTTAAGGTTGATCTGTTGGGTTTTGGAATCATAATTGAGAGTTTCGTATATTGGATTGTGTGTTGAAGATGCCTGCGTGTGTTAAGCTATTGTGAGCAGATTAGTTTGGTTAAGTTAATGTTGATTTGGATTGGTTGTGTTCATTATCAGAGTATGTTTTGGTTCTTGATTGCTATGTGTGTGGTGCAATTGTTGTTCTTGGATGGTGGCAGATGCAAGTGGGTTATTGATTGGGTTAGGAAATTGTTCTTAGATTTCTTTGGTGTAATTGATTAGATTTGGTTGAGTAGGTTAGGATTGGGTTAGACCTAATCTGAACCCAACCTTGGTTGGTTGGGTTAGGTCATTTAATAAATTATACGATTAGCTAAGTTGTATTTGTTTTTGATGCAGGGCATTGAGTCAATTCACTTGTCGCGGATATTATTTTGGACGGGGGTTTCTCGTCGCTCGAACTTCTTTATATCGAGACGGGTACCTTAGACTTATCTTCTGGATTAGTCATAGTTTATATGCTTGATATGCTATGTTTAGCGATAGCGTAATGTATTGTTATATACCTGTTCTATCTTTTGCTGATATTGTTTATGCTAGACCTGTCATGTGATACCTATACCTTTAGGACTTAGGCTATGGTGCATTATCTACGATCCTTGCATATCATGTTGATATAGGTGGACTAGATAGTGGATGTTGTTTGACTAGTGTCATGCATCATCATGCACTGTGCATCACTGTCGATCAGGGGCCCCCTTGTGGGTGAGTCAGGTCGACAGTCATATCGGACTACCCATACGACCACTCAAGGGTTAGTGGTTGACGGAGTATGGGTAGTGTGCTCTGTGCTGCTCCGCTCGTGCACTCATGGATTAATGAATCGGAGCGTGGTAGCAGGCAGAGTCCCTCCTTGGGTATTCCATATACCAGGAGATGAGAGAGAGATGTCTCTCCCCCATATATATATACATGGGGTAGGAGTAACACTCAGGTAGAGATATCCCCCAGAGATGACATGGGGTAGGGATGCTACTTCGGCAGTGAGGTAACATTCAGGTAGAGATATCCCCCGGATATGTCATGGGGTAGGAGTGTTACGCCGACAGCATACCGTCTACTCGATGGCTCAGGAGCAGTGATGGTAGAGTACGGACGAAAGTCACAACCCTATGTCGAAGGGTGACCTCCGCTCAGCTTCCTCCCGTACATAGGTGACGATGTCTGACCAACGGCAGGGGGGACTATGTCATTGCACCATGTGCATATGCATATTTTGCATTTGCCCGTGCTTGTTATACTTGGATGCTTCATATGATTGACATGCACATACAGAAGACCTTTATGCCCTGGTTTTGGCGATCCCGCCACATTTGTATGGTGTTTTCTATTCCTCCTTTCAGTTGTACTTATCATTGCCTGTACATATGCTATTTCGATAGCCTGTTACTACTATTGCTAGCTTAGACTATCTTGCATATCTAATGAGATATCCCCTGAGTACTGTGAACTCACCCCGTTTGCTCCTTGTTTTTATTTCAGGATGATTGTCTGGAGTGGCCTACAACCTGTCCCATCTCGCGTATTCCTCTATACGATTTTGGGATTTTTCTTATATTTTGATGGGGGTACATGTTGGTACCTGTTTTCTGTTCATTCTTACTTTACATTTCCACTGTTGTATTTGTGTTTGGTTGTGTCATTTTACATGGCGGTATAGTTTTACTTTTATGTGCCATGGAGGCCTATGCTTCATTTTATTTTGTCGTAAGTCGTACCGGTATGCAACTTTTGTCGTCGTTTTCGTTTATTTTGGACGATTGTTCTAGCCCTATAGGCTGCAGTACAATCGACTGAGGTAGTCATAGAGGTTAGGTTTTTCTGAGTTGTCCGCCGGGTCGAGGGAGTGGCAGTCCGATCAGTATCGGACGGGCACCTCCTCGGGGTGTGACAATTTATTTGGTATCAGAGCCAGGTTCTCGAGATACCTTGTGGTCTTCTGGGTGTTTTCGGATTTTGTGTTGGAGTCATTTTCTCATTAGACGTGATTGGGGCATGGTGGCGATGGGACAGCTCCAGGCGACAATCTTACATTCTGCTGCAGGTTTTGTTGTTGATTCTAGAATTTTAGGCAAGTAATAATAAATGGTGTATCTCTACAAATATGTCATGACGCATTGAGTTGACTCCACCCCGCCGACCTAGTGGGCCGGGTCGACCCTCCGACAGGACGACCCGAGTGTTTCAGCGAGCGACGGTGACTAGAACAGAGGAGGTTCCTATGAGATGGACACGGACAGGGTTCCGTGGCTGAGGACGATCTTCTTCCGAGACTCGTGATGATCAGAGGTCTCAGTCCCCTCGGATACCGTCGCCATTTTTTACTGCAGTGCCGGTAGTAACTCCGGTAGGTCCCACGGCAGCATCCGCCCCAGTGGCGCCTTCTGTGGCACCTTCGGATGCAGTGTCTCAGATGATGCAGCAGTTGATGCAGCAGATGGTGCAGCAGTAGAAGATGATGCAGCAGATGGTGCAACAACAGCAAATGATGCAGCAGATGTTACAGATGTTTCAGACACAGGCTGCTCCATCATCCACTCCACCAGCATCTTCCCCTATCCAGTCAAAGCCTCAGACTACGCAGCCGATAGATATACAGCCGTCGGGACCGACGGTACCATCCGGAGACTCCGCAGTACCCCGGTAGCACCTATTGCTACTACGGTTCCAAGCCGATATATGGCCCGGTCCAACATTGGCACAAGCGGCTAAGGGTCGTCTTACCTTGTTCTATGGAGCCGCCAATACGAACGTGGCTCGCTTGCGGCTGGAGACGCTGGAGAGGGTGTTCCCATATCTAGAGTGTACGGATCTGGAGCAGGTTGAGCTCGCAGCATATCATCTACGCGATCGGGCTGAGACATGGTGGATCACTCAGCGATCTGTTCTGGGCTCTCAGTCGATCACCTGGGAGAGATTCCGACAGCTTTCACCACACAGTATTTTCCAGTCGTACAGCAGTTAACCCGATGGTAGGAGTTTCTAGAGATTCAACAGGGAGAGCAGTCAGTGGCAGACTATGATGCGGAGTTTCACCGATTATCCGAGGGCTGCCCACAGATGTTTCCCGGAGATCTAGAGAGGATGACTCATTTCCTTAGAGGTTTGGCTCCCTACATCCAGTCTCGGATGTCTCCCTGGGATTTGACCTCTTATGGACAAGCGTTGGACCACGCCCTACACATTGAGGTGATGCAGCATAGGCTATCAGCAGAGAGGAAGAAGGAGAAGGAGACATCACAGACTTCTCAGCCTCAGTCCTCGAGGAAGAGAGGTAGACAGGAGCAGTCAACACAGGATATTTCTGGGGCCGCCTCTCGGTCCCAGAAAGTGGAATATTCCGCGTCAGGATCTACTCAATTCTCTTGGCAGGACTAGTAGGGATCCACTACGATTTATCAATGCACTTGGTGTGGCTCCAAGGAGCATGGTAAGTCGGGTTGTGCCATTGGACAGGCAGTTTGCTTCCATTGCAAACAGCCTGCCCATCAGAGATGCGACTGCCCTCAGAGGGCATAGGAGGCGGCTACGGGAGGCTCAGCTAGGGGAGGACCTTCTGGCCAGTCGGGACCTCAGCGAGGAGGCCGGAAGGCCCAGACTTCTTCACGACAACAGCAAACTACCCCTCCACCGATCCAGTTATATTGCTTATTTGGTCAGGGTCAGGAGTCTGCACCGTCATCCGTGGTATCTCAGCCCTCGGTTACAGAGCCTTGTCAGCAGCTTTATACCAGGTATCAGCTTCTTGTCTACCAGCAGCCTCAGATTTCTGGAGCACCAGTACCCCAGCTACCTCAAGCGCCTACTGTACCGGCAATACCCCCACCTCCACCACCGCCAGAGTCGGGCCGAGTTTATGCTGTTATCGGAGAGGAGACACAGCGGACCAATAGGATAACCTTTCATGGTATGTTGGTTAATTATGCATACTTATATGATTGATAAATGCGGATAGATCTGATTAGTTCTTAGCGCGAATATTTTGAGTAGGATTCGTAGGCTATCTGCGAATAGGTCGTAGTGTGTATAGATATTGGTTGCTTATTAGGGGGTTAGTATATTGTACTGTGAACTGCGATAGTTACACCACATATGGGTACTAGAGGTGTAGTTAGTTTTCATTTTAGATAGGTACGATATGACAGAGAACAAATTTGGGGACCAAATTTTTGTTAGTGGGGGAGAATGTAAGAAAACAGAAAATTTTGGGGTTTAAAATGCAAAATTTTCAAAATATGAGACTTAAAGGGCAAATTTACCTAAAATTTGGGGCTCTTGTGGGAATAGCCGAAATTGAGGGGGGTAAATTGCAGAATGGCCAGCATTAAGTTGTCTCCTCTATAGCCGATCGCGATCGCGAACCCTATCTCGCGACATCTCCTCCTTTGTCTTCTTTTCTCTTCTTCTACTCCCAAACACCGAACCACACGATCCCTTGCGTTCCTCCCTTTTCCGAGCAATCGAGGCCACCTCTGGAGGTCGGCGACCCTTTCCGCCTCTTCTCCTCTTCTCTTCTTCTTCTACTATGCGAGGGAGAGGAAGCAAAAGGGACGTGCTGTCGAGGATCTAGGGGAAATCGGGATTGGATTGGCGGTTTCCATCACACGCTGACATCGCGATCTTGTTTCTCGCCAATCGAAGAGGAGGGATCCCTGGCTAGGGTTGATTTGTTCTTCAGGCAGATTCCCAGGTGAGTTTGGTCTGTTATGTGTAAGCTTGAATTCGGTCCTACGGCTGCTAGGGTTTTGATCTTGATTTAGGTAAGAATAGCTTGGTTTTCGATTGATTTCGAGATGCTGCTGGTTTGGATCGGTTGCTTAGTTTTTGAGTTGGGATTTGGGTTCCGATCTTTGTGTTTGCATTGATCTTGATCTTGGGGGTATCAATCTTGATCTTTGGTTGATTGGGTTAGGATTGGGTTAGACCTAATTTGAACCCAACCTTGGTTGGTTGGGTTAGGTCATTTAATAAATTATACAATTAGCTAAGTTGTATTTGTTTTTGATGCAGGGCATTGAGTCGATTCACTTGTCGCGGATATTATTTTGGACGGGGGGTTCTCGTCGCTCGGACTTCTTTATATCGAGGCGGGTACCTCTGACTTATCTTCTGGATTAGTCATAGTTTATATGCTTGATATGCTATGTTTAGCGATAGGATAATGTATTGTTATATACCTGTTCTATCTTTTACTGATATTGTTTATGCTAGACCTGGCATGTGATACCTATACCTTTAGGACTTAGACTATGGTGCATTATCTATGATTCTTGCATATCATGTTGATATAGGTGGACTAGATAGTGGATGTTGTTTGATTAGTGTCATGCATCATCATGCACTGTGCATCACTGTCGATCAGGGGCCCCTTGTGGGTGAGTCAGGTCGACAGTCATACCGGACTATCCATACGACCACTCATGGGTTAGTGGTTGACGGAGTATGGGTAGTGTGCTTTGTGCTGCTCCGCTCATGCACTCATGGATTAATGAATCAGAGCGTGGTAGTAGGCAGAGTCCCTCCTTGGGTATTCTATATACCAGGAGATGACAGAGAAAGGTCCCTCCCCCCTATATATATACATGGGATAGGGGTAACACTCAGGTAGAGATATCCCCCCAAAATGATATGGAGTAGGGATGTTACTTTGGCAGTGAGGTAATATTCAGGTAGAGATATCCCCCGGATAGGTCATAGGGTAGGAGTGTTACGCCGACAGCATACCGTCTACTCGATGGCTCAAGAGCAATGATGGCAGAGTACGGACGGCAGTCATAACCCTATGTCGGAGGGTGACCTCCGCTCAGCTTCCTCCCGTACATAGGTGACGATGTCTAACCGACGACAGGGGTGACTATGTCATTGCACCATGTGCATATGCATATTTTGCATTTGCCCGTGCTTGCTATACTTGGATGTTGCATATGATTGACATGCACATACAGAAGACCTGTATGTCCTGGTTTTGGCGATCCCGCCACATTGGTATGGTGTTTTCTATTCCTCCTTTCAGTTGTACTTATAATTGTCTGTACATATGTTATTTCGATAGTCTGTTACTACTATTGCTAGCTTAGACTATCTTGCATATCTGATGAGATATCCGCTGAGTACTGTGAACTCACCCCGTTAACTCCTTATTTTTATTTCAGAATGATTGTCTGGAGTGGCCTGCAACCTGTCCCGGCTCGCGTATTCCTCGAGACGATTTTTGGGATTTTTCTTATATTTTGATGGGGGTACATGTTGGTACCTGTTTTTTGTTCATTCTTACTTTACATTTCCGCTGCTGTATTTGTGTTTGGTTGTGTCATTTTACATGGCGGTATAGTTGTACTTTTGTGTGCCATGAAGGCCTTTGCTTCATTTTGTTTTGTCGTAAGTCATACTGATACGCAGCTTTTGTCGTCATTTTCGTTTTCGTTTATTTTGGACGGTTGTTCCAACCCTATAGGCTGCGATACAATCGGCTGAGATAGTCGTAGGGGTTAGGTTTTTCTGAGTTATCCGCCGAGTCGAGGGAATGACAATCTGGTCAGTATCGGACGGGCAGCTCCTCGGGGCGTGATAACATTATTAGTTTGATAAATAGAATGATAAAAACTAACCTGCATTATTATCAACATATGTCAGAGAGTATCGGAGTCATCTGACAAAATACCTCCGATTCTTAAATCAATCTCCAATATTGGAGGTTGAAGGAAGTAAGAATGCAGAAATAATGATAGAGAAAGAACTAGTATTGAAGGACCTTAATTTAGAGCTTTCTTCTTTGTAAATTAAAAGCTCGCTACTTCAAAATTAACAGTGGACCAAAGAATATGAACGCATACAAGCAATCCATTCTGATAGACATACTCATTTCGTTTAAACTTATTCTATACATGGAAGTGAATCAATATTATACGTTCTTATTTTGCATTAATGGTACATGTATTCAAGATTGAATGCAAAAGAAAAAAGGTACATTTTGTAGTAGATTATCAGTTCTAGAAACATATGTCGTTCCTTTTATCACCGATTGAATGGGGAAGCCAGAGCAGAAGGCAGGGCAGGAATTCTGTAATCAGGTTCCTTATTCTTTGTGCGGATGTACCAAGAATTGATTCTGATACTTGACAGCCTTTGTTCCTGATTCCTGCTGATTATAATACTCGACAATTGCAGCGCCAGTCAAGGCAGCTAGTGTCAAAGCCTGAGCATGTAACCTGCAGGATTTGCGCAATGATATAAGCAAACAGATATAAGTCAACCCGAAGTTGGTTTGTACAAACAAGACAGGTGCACATAGAGAAAAGGTTGAAGTTTCAAGCCAAACTCAAATGGAGAAATTGAAGCAACTAAGCTCATGATATCAACACCCTAACGAGTAGAGCTAAGGATAATGAGGTTACATTTTCTAAACCACTATAGTTTTCAAGTTGTTTATGATTAGCAGTGCACTTCAAAAAGGATGTCCCTTCAAATTATCTCTTCAAGAAATATGTTTCTATTGATTGGATTGCAATAGAGTGCCACAAATTGATACGATAGTATAAGGAAAAACGGATCTAAACTTACTCGAACTAGTGAGATGACACTAAACACAAGCACGGCCAACTTTGTATCAGGCAGAAGCTAAGTTACTCTTGAGCTGTATCTAATATCTTCAGGCCTAACTCAGAGAATCGACTTAAAGTAAAATTTTACCAAGTTAACAAATTTTATATGCAAAATGCTCTACTACCATGAGTGTCAATTTCGTTAGCAAAGCCTAGGGGTGTAACAAGAGATTAAGGGATATCATTAGCATCTGTACTCTTTAGCCCTACAAGCAAAATGCAAAATATGTGACACAATGGCTTTTTGAACAGTATGAAATGCTCTCAGAAACAAGGATATAATATTTGTTTTTGTTAAAGAAAACAACCTGAGCGAACATCTCTAAGAAAATAATGGAATGACATTCGTTACTGATATTACTGGGATGTGATTTACCGATACCAAACTGCGATTGTGAACCTAAAAACATGGATATCGTGAGGCAGGAGAGCCTTTCCAATTCAAGAGACTGCATCCACTATTAGCAGAGGAACGCTCATCGTGGAGGCCATGGTCATTCCCATTACACGGTCACGCATGCCCCGATATACATTTACATTGATAAAGATTGGTTTTCATCATATTCAGTTAGGGCACAATAGAAGGGCTCATCTATAATCGCAATTAAGCCCCAGAACCATTCTACCTTACACTAATTCAGCTGTTGAAAAGTATGGAGGCCGGGGGAAAGTCTCTCAGAAGCATTTAAGCAAACAGATTCGTGGGTCACGACGAATTAGAGACCCAAACAACTTTTGAGGATGGGAAAGAGAGAGAATCAAACCTGGCATGGATGATCTTGACGCTGAGTTTCATGTTAGGTCGGGACCAGTTGTACGCGATGGAGCCTCCTATCCCGCTGAGCCAAAGGCACCCTTTTTGGTCACCACACCACCAAACGCCCAAATCAATCGTCAACAAACTCATCAAAAGGAAGACGAAGAAGAAAAGGAAGAGGATGATCGAATAGGTTATTACCGACGGCGCGAAGCTTGTGGTCGACGACCCATTTCTTGATCGATTCCAACGAGGTCGAACTCTCCGCCATTCCTCGATTACTAAAAACAAAAAAAATTCCCTTTTCGTTCCTCTCACGCTCTCTCTCTCTCTCTCGATCTCGATCGGAAGAAGACAGTAGGAAGGGAGATTTATATAGTAGGAGGAGGTCGAAGGTAGCGTGTGCCACCGTCGCGTTGACCGTCGCCGGCGAGAGGTCACGCGGAAGAACTCGCGCAGCGTCGCTTGGCAGCACGAGAACATCGTTTGTTATGATTTCGATGTCTGAGATCGGAGGGATGCGATTGGCCACGTCACGCGTGGACTCTCTCGATGTCACCAAGCGCGAGAAAGAAGAAACACGTGGCGAGTCGGTAAGGGACGGTGGCTTTTCGCTACGTATGGAGGGACGTTTTAATTTTTTTAATAAATTATTGTTTATACGAGAAAATTAGGAAGAGACGTAGCCATTTTCTCTCTTTCCAACAACTACCTGTCCGACGCGGCGAAGAGCCAACTGGACACATTTTATTTTAAAATATAATAAATCAAATCGATACAATTAAATTTTATTATTAAAATGGAATAAATTGAATAAAAAAATATATACAAATTTAATCAGTTTAAGGGAGACTTATTAAAAACTCTCTGATCAAAAAATCTTCTTCGTGTTAGCTCCCTTGGCAAGGGAATAATAGTTTTGACTCCCTAAACTTTTTTTTAACTCCCTAATACATAAATTTACCAATCTATCCTTATTAAATGTTATCCCTCTCTCCAATACCTTCTCCCCCATTTGTTCACGATGCATCCAAAACAAAAAC
>JAGFNQ010006481.1:19749-31612 GCA_024364735.1 Boesenbergia rotunda
TAACATCATCATGATGCCTTATAGGCATGAATCTTATCTTCATTCATCATTTTCATTCCATATCATCATTATACCTTGAAGGCATGAATTTTAACTTCATTCATCATTTCCATTCATAACATGACATGCATACATATCATTCATAAATCATGGCATACATACATATCATTCATATCTCATGGCATACCTACATAATTAGCATCTTAATTCATAAAAATATGCATGGGCATGGTACATGGAAACAAAACATGCCTAGATCCTTTCATACATGATATATTTCCTTAGGTTCATGGCACATGGTCTAAACATCGATGAATCATCATAACAAGTGACCTAACATACAATTCATGACCCATAAGCTTGGGTTTTCATTGGCATAAAATTCTTCCAACATACTTAAGCATATACATACATCATAGTACCCTATAAACATGCATTCTTGTGGTCTTAACCCACTCCAAACCCTAGGTTATGGCCTTGGCCGAAAACCCCAAGGAACCCTAGGTCCATGGGAAAATTCATATAGGTCACAAATAACATCCCATACAACCATAAAATGCTATAGAAAACATTTGACCCCATAGTTAATGTTAACCCTAATCCTTTAACCCTAGATTTGCTCTTGGCCGAAACCTAAAGGTCTCTAAACATTCATGGAAAAATTCTTATAAAACACCATTACTATCCATCATGTCATAGGGGAACCAAAATTAACATGTTGAATGTGTTGGTGCATGTTGCATCAATGATGTTCATCTTTAAGTGTTTTAATGTTTGACAATTCACTTAAGTCAGTGATATATTGAACAGACAAAGGGGAGCAAAAGAGAAGTAACCTTAGCTAAAGAAAAGTCCTAGTTAATCTAGGCATCAGAACCCTAAAGACCTAACGAAGGGCTGCTAGGCACCTAGCGAAGGACTGCTAGGTATTGAAACTCTAAGACCTAACGAAGGGCTGTTAGGCACCTAGCGAAGGGCTGCTAGGTATCGTAACCCTAAGACCTAGCGAAGGGCTACTAGGTGTTGGATCGAGAAATGCGAGAGAGCGGGGGGGTGAATGTCGCAATTCGTTCGGATTTAAAAAGAGCGGGTGCGCAGCGGAAATAAAAGAGAACACAACAACGCAAACACAGCCGGTTTACTTGGTTCGGAGCCTGGGTCGACTCCTACTCCAAGGCCCACGGTCGTTGACCATTTTCTGCGGGAAATTCTATAAGTTCGCAAAAGTTTACACACAAATAATAATAAAAGTATTCTCGTAAACTTAAATACAACTCTTGTTACCGACGTCCGGTGAAGATTGAAGTTCTGGAGCAGCGGGATGTCGTCGGCTTGAGTTGGCAGCTTTCTGGAGCGTGTCGTGGAAGCAAAAGAGCGTAGAATTGTCGAAGGAATTGGTTGTTCAAGAATAGGGTCGAGGCCCTCTTTATATAGAGCAGGGGGCGCCCGACATGCTCGGGGCGCCCCCCACGTGGCTCTTGATCCGGCGAGCCCTCTGGTCAAGGTTGATCTCTTCATCTTCGGGATCAGCTTTGACCGGGGCGCTCGTCGCGCGGGGCGCCCGACGCGCGCGGGGCGCCCGACGCGCGCGGGGCGCCCGGTTGACCGGTCAAAGCGTCATCTTCAGGGCTTCGCGAGAGTGAGCTGCAGCAGCCTTCAGTGGCGTGGCACAGTGGGCGCCGAGACCCGCGGGGCGCCCGACATGCGGGGCGCCCGACACACGCGGGGCGCCCCCAATTGCGCTGCTGTCGGGGCGTTTACCTCTCTGCTGACTTTGGGTTGACTCTGGGGCGCCCGACACATCCGGGGCGCCCTACTCAGCTACGGCCTCACTCCTTTGAGGCTCTCTGAGCTGCAGAAACACAGTCCTTCGGTCCTGCATCCAGGGTTAGTCCAAAACAGCAAATAATAAGTTAGTTAAAACAGCCTTAGCTGTCTTGGTTCTGACTGTGGATCTCCAAAATGGAGCCCTAGGTCGAACCGACGCCTAATGTTCCCTCGAGGGGAACGCGTCCTCACCTACTCCTCTCGGGAGAGTTTTACCTGGTGCCAACCGGATCCTCCAGTTGGACTTTTGCCCAGCAATCCTTCGCCAGGTCTTGAGTTACCAAGCTTCCCTTCGCTTGGTGCCTAGCAGCCCTTCGCTAGGTTTTTTCTTCTGGCAGCCCTTCGCCAGTGCCTAGCATTCCTTCGCTAGGGCTTGTCCTGTCTGGCAGTCCTTCGCCAGTGCCTAGCATTCCTTCACTAGGGCTTTTCCTGTACACTCAAGAAACTCGTTAGACAACCATTAACCCTTAACTTTTGAACCTTTTTGCCAATATCAAAACACAGGTTTGACTTGGGTGCATACTGCACCAACAATCTCCCCCTTTTTGATATATGGCAACCTAGTTCAAAAAGTTAAGGAAAAAGTGCTGAATTTAAAATCCTAAGTTAGATTCCCTCCCCCTAGAAGAAATCTCCCCCTAGGTTTTTCAAAAACAGGTGGTGTGAATGAAGTACTTAGAAGATTTCATGTTTTGATAATAAGTTAGGAAATCTCTACAGTTTTTGCTAAGTTTTTCAAAAACATTCTTGGTTTGGGAACCTTTAGAAAATTTTCATTTTTGAAAAAAAATTCAGACTTTAGAAAATTTTCAGTTTTTGGGAAAAATTTCAAACTTAGAAACATTAAGTAAAAATCATTTTAAGCAAAAAATTGTTCAGAGCTTAGAAATAAAATTATACCAATTTTTCAGTTCAACTTTTTGAAAAGACTATGGGAAAGAAAAAATTGTGTTTCCTGTTTCCTTTCCAACTCTCCCCCTTTGACATATATCAAAAAGAATGCAGAAAAAAAAGAAACAAAATTTGCAATACTTAAATAGAGCATTTGTTGTATTGAATCAAAATAAGACCTAAGTCTGGTTAATCCTTTAGGGACCTGTCTAACCCACTTAGCTACTTACTAACTGTTATAAACAGTAGTTTTGGCTAGGGTTAGTCAAGTTAAGTGAGCTGTTCAAGTTAGATTGTCTAAACTTGACACTTAACTTGATTGTTGTTCAGTTTGTATTTAGTGCCCCAACTGCTGCAGATGCACTGACTTAAAGCATCTTGAGTTAAGGCAAAGACCTAAGCATCTCAACCCTTTCTAGGTTATCATTCAAAAAGTGCCCTAAGGTGCTTGTGAGATGCTGACTTCTAGATCTATAGGTGCATGCAGTTCTAGGGTTAGAGCCTAGGCTAAGTCCATTTTTGAAAAAGCCCTAGTTTTGAAAGGGGTAGTTTTTGAAATAAAACTAAGTAAAAAAACTTTTTTTTTAAAGTTAAAGTAATATTTTTAACAAAAAACATTTTAAAAGACATTTTAAGTTCAATTTAAAATTGAAAATCCAAAAACCAAATGATTCTATTCTACTAAGCATAACCCTAACTTAATTTAGTCAAAAAAAAAAATAAACAAGCCAAGCTAAGATTAGCATAGTTCAAGTAGAAGTCTAGTACAAGTCAACAGAAGTCAACCCTACTCAGTAGGGGTAGTCAAATGGGTACATGTCCAAGTCATCTAAGAGGAGGGACCAGGAGGATCAAATGGGCCCGGCTGCCATGCATCAAATCGTGCCATGATCTCATGGTACTGTGAATTCCAGGCTTCTCTATCGGCTGTGAGGGTACTCATAATGTTGTTGTAGTAGTCTAAGTTTGTCTCTTGGTCTTCAATATGGTACGCTTCCACTTCTTCTCTGAAGCTCTGGACGTGCGTCTCGAGTCGTGTAACTCTCTCGTACAAGGTCGGTGGAGCGGGCTGATCTACCTCTGCTGCTAAGTCGACAGCGTCGACCTCGACCTCCTCGTCGGCAATGTCCTGTGCGGCTGGTTGGCGTCGCCAAGTCAGAACCCCGGTGCCCGAGACGTCTATACCGGCTAAAGAAAAGTTTCTAAATCCTATCTCGTCGAATTCGATCATCGTGGTAATCTCGCCGTCAGCGATATTTCGGCCGTGGTGGTGGAGGATAGAGGTGATGACGTGGCAGTAGGGAGTGCGGATCCGCCCCATAGTGGATACACTAGAGGCATGTAGGATACAGTGGAAGAGGTGAAGGCCTATATCTATGTCCAGATGGTGGATAAGGGCATAGAGAAGAAAAGTGTGAAAGGGTTTCATGGTGGCTGTGTCCCTAGTGGACAAAGGAAGGATGCAACGGACAATTACTCTGTAGAGAGCGTAGTCCTGAATCGGGAGTCGGGTGGAGTGGAACTGCCCTCCTGCAGGGTCCATGGCTTCCCCAAAGAAATAGTTGTATAAGGTGTTTAGGTCAATATGAGAGTAGGGGGCGTCGAAGGGCGGGTTCCTTGGAGGGTAGCAACAGAAGATGGACTGAGATGGTCGGAGTCCCAAAAATCGGTTCAGTAGGGTAGGAGTGATGCTCAAGGGCATTCCTTGAACGGTAGTGACGAAGCTCAAGTGGTCTTGCCTAACTATGTTGTTATAGAATTCTGCACATAGGGTGTTGTTGATCGAATGTGTGCAGAATACGAGGTTATCTAGTTGATAGAAGTTAATTGCGGACATTGCGACTGGACAGGATTGGGAGAAGAAATGACGGTTAAGGTAGCTTGTTTTAATCGGAATGTAGGTGGTTTGTGCGAACTTGTTACAAAGTGCTAGGTTAGGAAATCTAGGGTCGGGACTGGGCTCATTACCGGGGTTCGACTGAACTGCTCGGCGTTTTCTAAGTGTAGAAAAAATAAGTGATTAAGAATAAAGAAGGAGTGTGCAAAAAAAAATTTGTAATTTAAGAAGAATTAATTGCACAACTAAATTTCATACCTTGGAGGCATGGTTGAGGCAAGGGAAGGCTTAGGTTCACTTGATCCACAAGAATGAGGCAGAGGGAAGAAGGAGTGTGAGATGTGGTGTGGGAAATGAGGGAGTCTCGGGTCCCTTTTATAGGGGTTGATGGGGGGGCGCCCGACGGGTCACGGGCGCCCTTTACAGGTTGGTTTTGCCTCGGGCAGGGAAAAGCTCTGTAGGGGCGCCCGACAGGTCACGGGCGCCCTTCTCAAAAAGCTGTTTGTCAGCAGCTTTTGACTGCTTTAATCAGCGTGGGAGACAGGTTTTGATGGGGGCGCCCGACATGTCACGGGCGCCCTTCTCAAAGGCTGTTTGACTGCAGCTTTTGACTGCTTTAATCAGCGTGGGGGACAGGAGCGTATAGGGGCGCCCGACAGGTTACGGGCGCCCTAGGTACCAGACTTTTGACTGTTTTGACCAGGTTTGACTGTTTGACTCCGTTTGACTGTGTTTGACCATGTTTGACTAGGTTAATCATAGTTTGACCATGATTATGAAAGCACAAGCAAGGTGGTTTAATTTGAGCTTAATCTTCCTGTCTCACTGAATCTAGGGTTTTCAATCACGTTAACCTTAAGGTTTTTGTGAGACAGGTTTGAAGGTAAAAATTAATTTTGAAAGAGAATTTTCATTTATTTTGAAAAGATATTTACTTTTGAAAACAGATTAAGTGTTTTTCAAAAAGATAATAAGTTTGAAAAATAGAGGTTTTGAAAAATAGTTTAGAATCTATAATTATTTGAAATTTGAGTTAGATTCGAATTTGACAAAAGTTAACTTGAATTTGAATTTCAGAAATTGGCTTCCAGGTCTTGGCGAGGCACTAGGCCTTCTTTGGCCGAAGCCTTATGGGATCATCCACCCTTTCCTTGACAAAGCCTTTTAATGAAATTTCTTTTTCAAATTAAATTAGGTCATTTTCTGGTCTAACTAGCTTGGGTCTTGGATCGGTAGCTTCGGCTAGTTCCCCGTGTGTTAGTTTGGTTCTTCAACTTTTTGTAGTAGCTTCGAGCTAGCCGGACCAGTTCTGATTGATCTTCTTCTTGATCTTCTATTTCTGAATCTGAGGTAGATTCAGGTTCAACTTGAATTTTCTTCTTGGTCATTTTCCCTGTTTTCCCTGCAAAAAAGGCTATACTTTTCTCGACCAAATTGGAGTTAGTCTGTTCATGCAGCTCAAGTTCAGAAAATAACTCATCTAGCTTAATTTTTGAAAGATCCCTAGAGACCTTGTATGCATCTACCATAGATGCCCACAAGGTGGTCCTAGGGAATGCGTTTAGGGCGTACCTTATCAGATCACGGTTTTGAACCTGGTGACCTATTGCGTGAAGACCATTCATCATCTCCTGGATTCTGGCGTGGAGCTGGGCTGCTGTCTCGTTATCTGCCATTTTGATAGTGAAGAGCTTGTTCAGTAGCAAGTCTCGTTTGCTGATCCTTGTATCTGAAGTTCCTTCGTGGAGTTCAATCAATTTAGCCCATAGTTCCTTTGCACTTTTGAAGGGTCCTACGCGGTTCAGCTCTTCTTTCGTTAGTCCACATTGTAGAGTCTGGGTTGCTTTGGCGTCAGCTTCAATCTTTCGTTTAAGGGCAGTGTCCCATTCTGAGTAGTCTTGTGGTACACCTTCAGCATTGGTGGGAATCATCAGTCCAGACTGGATGATTATCCACATTTCCACCTGAGTTTTCAGGTGGACCTCCATTCGACTTTTCCAGTAGGGAAAGTCTTCTCCACTGAAAAGTGGAGGTCTGGCGGTGCTAAATCCTTCTTGGATAGACATTTGTTACTGAAATAAAAGTAAACAACAAAAATATTTCCAAGACTTGGTCTTGGATTAGTAGTGCGGGAAGAAATAATCAAACACAGATTTCAAGGGGTGTTGCACCAACCTTGAGATAAAAACTCGAACGAAGATTTTTTTTTTATTTTAAAAAAAAATGAGAGAAAAAAAATCCAAAAAATATTCAAACTGGTGGTTGCACCAGATTTGACTTCCCCGCTCTGATACCACTTGTTGGATCGAGAAATGCGAGAGAGGGGGGGGGTGAATGTCGCAATTCGTTCGGATTTAAAAAGAGCGGGTGCGCAGCGGAAATAAAAGAGAACACAACAACGCAAACACAGCCGGTTTACTTGGTTCGGAGCCTGGGTCGACTCCTACTCCAAGGCCCACGGTCGTTGACCGTTTTCTGCGGGCAATTCTATAAGTTCGCAAAAGTTTACACACAAATAATAATAAAAGTATTCTCGTAAACTTAAATACAACTCTTGTTACCGACGTCCGGTGAAGATTGAAGTTCTGGAGCAGCGGGACGTCGTCGGCTTGAGTTGACAGCTTTCTGGAGCGTGTCGTGGAAGCAGAAGAGCGTAGAATTGTCGAAGGAATTGGTTGTTCAAGAATAGGGTCGAGGCCCTCTTTATATAGGGCAGGGGGCGCCCGACATGCTCGGGGCGCCCCCCACGTGGCTCTTGATCCGGCGAGCCCTCTGGTCAAGGCTGATCTCTTCATCTTCGGGATCAGCTTTGACCGGGGCGCTCGACGCGCGCGGGGCGCCCGGTTGACCGGTCAAAGCGTCATCTTCAGGGCTTCGCGAGAGTGAGCTGCAGCAGCCTTCAGTGGCGTGGCATAGTGGGCGCCCGAGACACGCGGGGCGCCCAACATGCGGGGCGCCCGACACACGCGGGGCGCCCCCAATTGCGCTGCTGTCGGGGCGTTTACCTCTCTGCTGACTTTGGGTTGACTCTGGGGCGCCCGACACATCCGGGGCGCCCTACTCAGCTACGACCTCACTCCTTTGAGGCTCTCTGAGCTGCAGAAACACAGTCCTTCGGTCCTGCATCCAGGGTTAGACCAAAACAGCAAATAATAAGTTAGTTAAAACAGCCTTAGCTGTCTTGGTTCTGACTTTGGATCTCCAAAATGGAGCCCTAGGTCGAACCGACGCCTAATGTTCCCTCGAGGGGAACGCGTCCTCACCTACTCCTCTCGGGAGAGTTTTACCTGGTGCCAACCGGATCCTCCAGTTGGACTTTTGCCCAGCAATCCTTCGCCAGGTCTTGAGTTACCAAGCTTCCCTTCGCTTGGTGCCTAGCAGCCCTTCGCTAGGTTTTTTCTTCTGGCAGCCCTTCGCCAGTGCCTAGCATTCCTTCGCTAGGGCTTGTCCTGTCTGGCAGTCCTTCGCCAGTGCCTAGCATTCCTTCACTAGGGCTTTTCCTGTACACTCAAGAAACTCGTTAGACAACCATTAACCCTTAACTTTTGAACCTTTTTGCCAATATCAAAACACAGGTTTGACTTGGGTGCATACTGCACCAACACTAGGCACCTAGTGAAGGACTACTAGGCATAGAAGACCTAGCGAAGGGCTGCTAGGCACCTAGTGAAGGACTACTAGGCATAGAAGACCTAGCGAAGGGCTGCTAGGCACCTAGCGAAAGACTGCTAGGCACCTAGCGAAAGACTGCTAGGGAATGAAGACCTGGCGAAGGACTGCTAGGCACCTGGCGAACGAAAGCTAGGGAATAAAGACCTGGCGAAGGACTGCTAGGCACCTGGCGAAAGATAGCTAGGTAATGAAGTCTTGGTCCAAGGGACTGAGCAACTTAGCTGAGCGATGACTAAGGACAGGAGTAGAGACGGGTCGGGGTTCGGGCGTCTCGAGATCCGGAGTAATCGGAGGCTAAGCAAAAGTCCACCCGAAGGACTGGGTGGCAACCGTCTCCTAAAAGGAGTAGGTGAAGAGCGGCTCGGCTCTGATACCAATTGTAGGACCGGTGCCGCCGATAGAGGGGCGGTGAATATCGACCATGAAAAACCTTTCGGAATTCTTCGTAAAACTTTCGGATCATTCTAGACTTAAAATATTAGTAGCAGCGGAAAATAAATAGAACGAAGAAAAAACAACGCAAAGGACACAGCGGAATTTTACTTGGTTCCCGACCCCCCAGGGTCAGTACATCCAAGGCCTATGCACGGGAACGCCCGTCCACTATTGGTCTCCTTCCCGGACTTTCCGTGTAACGCCCCGAAATTTCCTATATGAAATATTAGGAAATATATAAATTTATGAATATGAAATATGGTGAAATTCCTGAAATAGTATCATGAAATATTATGAAATATTATGAATTCATAAATATGAAATATTATGGAATTCATGAAATAGTATCATGAAATATTATGAAATATTATGAATTCATAAATATGAAATATTATGGAATTCATGAAATAGTATCATGAAATATTATGAAATATTATGAATTCATAAATATGAAATATTATGGAATTCATGAAATAGTATCATGAAATATTATGAAATATTATGAATTCATAAATATGAAATATTATGGAATTCATGAAATAGTATCATGAAATATTATGAAATATTATGAATTCATAAATATGAAATGTTATGGAATTCATGAAATAGTATCATGAAATATTATGAAATATTATGAATTCATAAATATGAAATATTATGGAATTCATGAAATATTATCATAAAATATTATGAAATATATGAATTCATGGAATATAATTAATATTATGAAATTTCATGATAGGCTTGGCTTAATGGGCTTGGATTAGTGCAAAATGTGATAAAAAGAAAATATAGAAGGGAGGAAGCAAGGATTGAACCTTGAACCTCCTAGTTGCACTAGCAATGTCTTAACCATTACACCAAGCCATGCTTCTTGTAGAGGGAATAAGAAACATGCTTGTTAAGTGGGTAAGAGTGAAGAGACATGTCTTTTCATGAGAAAAGTATAAATATGGGAAGTTGGAGTAACTTCCTTTTTCTTCTCTTCTTCCTCACTCTCCCAAAACCGAAACCCCATTGCCCTCTTCCTTGTATTTTCGAAATTTCCAACCCTAGGATTCTAAACCTAAGGCAATTTCAAGAAAGAAAGTTTAGGTGCCATTGTTCTCTACTAAGTCCAAGGAACACTAGAGAGAAAAATTGGAAGAAAAGGGTGTTCACATACCCTCCAAGTGTAGGGTACCCTACGGTTTAAGAGAAGGCGAAATTTCCAGCGCTAGGATGTAAGTATCCTCTCGCCTGTGGCATAATTGCTATTGAACGTTTGCTTGTTTTGTTCTTTTGAAAAATCACAAGGACCATTCTTATGAAACTTCCGGCCACCCTATGTAAGAAGTCTAAGAGAAGGGTTTTGATCAAACTTTGATGCATGCTAGTAACCCTAGGGATTTTATATACATATGTGTTGTTTCCAAATATTTTTGGAAGGACAAAAGTTAGGGTTTGGTACCCTACAAAGTTTCGGCCACCACCCACTTATGGGCTTTGGTTGCTTCTTGATGCATGAGGATATCCCTAGGAACTTAGGGTATGAATTTATATTATTTTTCCATCATGTGTGATAACAAGAATTAGGGTTTTAGTGCCCTACAACTTTCGGCCAAAGAAGAAAAATTAGGGTTTTGTATGGCTTGCTATCCTATTATGTTCCCATGATTAGAATGGTAGATAAAATGTTGTATATATATGTGTGTTGTTTTGTGAATGATGACTTGTCCAAAACCCTAGAAACCCCACCTTATCATTCGGCCACCTCTTGTAATTTAGGGTTAGTGGATGCTAATCCCAATATGAGATATAAACCATGTTTCAATTGTTAACATGAAAGGTACTTGAGGTGTTTGTAGAAATGCTTGAATAAATGTATGTGTGAATGATTAATGCAAAAGTCCTAATATTTCCCTACTCTTGATGTTTCGGCCAACCCACTAGGACTAGGGTTTGTAAAGGTCAAACTACCCTATGATATATGTTTATGGTTGGGGATGATCATATGTATATGTATGTGGTGTTAAATGGAATGGTTGATAAGGAAACCTTAATTGATAGCATGCTTTGATATGTTTATGTATGAGGTGTTTAAATGAGATGTCTGATTGAAATCTTAATTGATAGCATGCTACCACTTTCTACGATATGAGTATGACCTATGTGACCAAAGCTTGTTAGGTCTAAGGTAGGTTAAGTGGTTGAAATATGATGCATGATGAAATATGATGAACATGTATGAAATGTGATGTATATATGAACATGTATGACATATGATGCATGTATGAACATGGTATGAAATATGATGAATATATGAACATGTATGAAATATAATGTATGTATGAGCATGCCTTATAGCCCATGGGGTACATTTATGAAATTGCATGTGATATGTTAAAATGCTTGAATGGATACTCAAATAGTATGGGATCAAGAGCACCCGAATGTGTGGTGTGTCCCTAGGGGATCAAGAACACCCTTGAAGAGTGGTGTGTCCCATAAGAGTAAATATGGAGTATTCCTTAGCATATATGTAACAGCATGATAAGTATTTTACTTTTGAAGTTGTGTACCCGACTCGGAAGGGGGTCGTTAAATAAATCCGGGGTGCATGTTAACGTGGCTCCGGTAGGACGGAAGGGTCCTGCTCTAATGACTTGGTGGCTCGCTACCCCAATTCATTAGGGAACACGCAATAGTTCCGCGCGATAGTTGGTACACAACAGGGCCCGATATGATATGGATGTATTTTTAAGTAATACCATTATGGAATTGTTTTAAAAACATTCATTGAAAGCATTTGTTATATGTGAAGAGTATGCTTATGGTACTTGATACTGCATGCTTAGAAACATAGATGTTTGATATGCTTTGATGAACTTATACTTGTGATTAATTATGTGTACATGTTATATTCTTTCGCACGGATTTTGCGAGTAGGACAGGATCCTTACTAAGCATTGTGCTTACTAGTTTATGTGTTGTCTTATGCTGCAGATAACACTTAAATGGAAGGAAGAGGCAGGAGGCTGAAGATGTGTGGGGCGGTGGCTCGGGAATAAAGATTTCTATATCTACATAGTTATGCTTATGTTATACTCCTTGACAATAAATATTAGTGATTAGGATTGACATGGCATGATAGTGTTTACCTTGGAGGTCTCTTATACTTGATTATGTTATGAGTTACATTACCAGTGATGTTATCATGTT
>JAGFNQ010006481.1:31974-67369 GCA_024364735.1 Boesenbergia rotunda
ACAGTGAAATTATTAGACTGGCCTGAGCATGAGAAAATTAAATGTGTCTCGTTCTGCTCACTGGCGACGCCAGGATGTGGTGGGAACGGGTAAAGGCTAGAAGGTCAGTGGACCAGATGAAGTGGAAGGACTTTGAGTCCGAATTTCTGGAGGAATTCTTTAATATGCGAGTCACAAACAGACATTTTGATGAGTTCACTGAATTCCGGCAGGGAAATCTCTCAGTCAACGATGCCGTTAAGCAATTTAACCGACTGGCACGATTATGTCCGGAGTTGGTCAGTACAGAGAAAGAAAGGGTCAGATTAATGCTCAAGATGCTCAGGCCCGAGATAGCTCTGAATGTAGCTGGTGGCGTTAATAGGCCCCAGACCACAGAGGAGCTGTTCAGCAGTGCCCTTATTACTGAGCATTATCTAAAGAAGATGAACCCGCAGAGCCAACCACTGACCGCCAGCAAGTGTCAGGATCAGTCGGGAGGTCAGAAACCTCCAAATAGCAACCCCCACTGGAAGGAGAACCAAAATGGAAAGAGAAAGCCAGGGGATAAATCTGCCAGTGGTTATTTAGGCAAGAAGCCTAAATATCCCCAATGTGCCAATTGTGGGAAGATGCACCAAGGGACATGCCTTTTAGGCGCTAGGAGATGCTATACTTGCGGAAAGGAAGGACACATGGCCAGGGAGTGTCCTGCTGCAGCCAAAGCACCTCAGCCGCAATATGATCAGTACAAAGGTGCTCCTTCCCAGTTACACCTGATGCAGGCAGCTATAGATGGTACTCATATATGCCAGGGGAGATTAGAGGCCCCGCCTGCCACGACAAACGCTAGAGTTTTCTCTCTTACGAAAGAAGACGTGGCGACTGCCTCTACCGTTGTCACAGGTCAGATATTTATTTACAGTCAGTATGCTACTGCTTTATTTGACACTGGGGCAACGCATTCATTTATCTCTATTCAATATGCCAAAAGAAATAATATGTCACTACAAGATTTAGACTGTAAATTTCTGACAACACTGCCCACGGGTGAGGTGATACCCTCTACCCAAATGCTACGGGCCGCACCAATCAGAATCGCAGATAGGGAACTTTACTGCGATCTGATAGTGCTAGATATGTCAGATTATGATGTGATATTAGGCATGGATTTCTTGAACAAATATGGCGCCTCTATTGAGTGCCGGAACGTCTTCCGACCTGAGACGGAAATTCTGTTCGAGTTTATCGGGGAGCCGAAGAAGAGGACAAGTAAATTCTTGTCGGCTCTGAAAGCAAGGAAGATGTTAGAAAAGGGATGCACGGGATTTCTAGCTCATGTGGTTGATACCAATCCTACAGAGGGCCCGAAGCTAGAAGACGTCAAAGTCGTATGCAATTACCCAAAGGTATTTCCCGATGACTTACCAGGGTTAGCACCTGAAAGGGATATAGAATTTGCAATTGAGTTGGTTCCTGGTACTAACCCCATTTCCAAAGCACCGTACCGTATGGCACCGAAGGAATTAAAGGAACTGCAAGGACAGTTACAAGAGCTTCTTGACAAGGGACTCATCCGCCCTAGTCATTTCCCTGGGGAGCTCCCGTACTGTTTGTAAAAGAAAAGAAGGATGGGTCGATGAGAATGTGTATCGACTATCGGGCACTGAATAATGTGACTATCAAGAACAGGTACCCTCTACCCCGGATAGATGACCTGTTCAGATCTTAGACCGGGAAGTTAAAGAGCTAAGGAACAAGGAAGTACCCTCAGTAAAGGTTCTGTGGCGGAACGAACGATTCGAAGAAGCCACGTGGGAACGAGAGGAGGTAATGCGATTAAAGCATCCGGAATTATTTTAAAGTTCGGGACGAACTTTTTATAAGGTAGGGAGGATTGTAACACCCCGAAATTTCCTATATGAAATATTAGGAAATATATAAATTCATGAATATGAAATATGGTGAAATTCATGAAATAGTATCATGAAATATTATGAAATATTATGAATTCATAAATATGAAATATTATGGAATTCATGAAATAGTATCATGAAATATTATGAAATATTATGAATTCATAAATATGAAATATTATGGAATTCATGAAATAGTATCATGAAATATTATGAAATATTATGAATTCATAAATATGAAATATTATGGAATTCATGAAATAGTATCATGAAATATTATGAAATATTATGAATTCATAAATATGAAATATTATGGAATTCATGAAATATTATCATGAAATGTTATGAAATATTATGAATTCATAAATATGAAAGATTATGGAATTCATGAAATATTATCATGAAATATTATGAAATATATGAATTCATGGAATATAATTAATATTATGAAATTTCATGATAGGCTTGGCTTAATGGGCTTGGATTAGTGCAAAATGTGATAAAAAGAAAATATAGAAGGGAGGAAGCAGGGATTGAACCTTGAACCTCCTAGTTGCACTAGCAATGTCTTAACCATTGCACCAAGCCATGCTTCTTGTAGAGGGAATAAGAAACATGCTTGTTAAAAGCTAGGGAGGTGAAGAGACATGTCTTTTCATGAGAAAAGTATAAATAAGGGAAGTTGGAATAACTTCCCCTTTCTCTTCTTCTTCCTCTTCACTTCTCACCCGAAACTCAAGCTTTCCCCTTCTCCATTTTCGAAAAAGAAAACCTAGGGTTTTAACCCTAGGGAATTGGAAGGAAGAAGAACCCTTTAAGGTTCTTGCCTACTACTAGGGCCAAGATTGCTAAGAGAAGGCAAACAAAGGAAATACTCACCTTCCTTCAACCAAGGGCACCTTAAGATCTTAGAGAAGTAGAAATCAAGCGAAAGGATGTAAGTATCCCCTCGCCTGCAGTGTAATAGTTCTTGAATGTGGTATCCTTTAACATGTTGTAAACAAAAACCTAGGGTTTTTGTTCTTGTATGTTTTGGCCACCCCCCTTAGGGGAAGGCCTTGTTTTCTTTTGTTACATGATTAGACCCTTGACACTTAGGGAATATGTGTATATTGATTTCCTTCATGATAGTTGAACAAAAGGGAAGAAGAACTAGGGTTTTGGTTCTTGTAAGATTCGGCCACCCCCTTAGGGGAAGGCCTTGTTCTCTTTTGTTACATAATTAGACCCTTGGAACTTAGGATATATGTATATGTGTGGTTTATGCAAAATGTTGTGAACAAAACCTAGGGTTACACCCTTGTGTAGGTTTCGGCCAACACCCAAGAAGGGACCTTGGTTACCCCTAGATGCATGTGAAGACCCCTTGGAATTTAAAGTATACCTATATGTTGTGTCCCTACATTTTTGTGATAGCAAAACCTAGGGTTTTGAACTTGGATGGGTTTTGGCCAAGGCTTAGAAAAAGGGGTTAGTGAAGGTTGAATTATCCTACAATATATCCATGTTTAAGATAAGTATACAAGGTGTTTGAATAAATGTATGTGTGAATGATTAATGCAAAAGTCCTAATATTTCCCTACTCTTGATGTTTCGGCCAACCCACTAGGACTAGGGTTTGTAAAGGTCAAACTACCCTATGATATATGTTTATGGTTGGGGATGATCATATGTATATGTATGTGGTGTTAAATGGAATGGTTGATAAGGAAACCTTAATTGTTAGCATGCTTTGATATGTTTATGTATGAGGTGTTTAAATGAGATGTCTGATTGAAATCTTAATTGATAGCATGCTACCACTTTCTACGATATGAGTATGACCTATGTGACCAAAGCTTGTCAGGTCTAAGGTAGGTTAAGTAGTTGAAATATGATGCATGATGAAATATGATGAACATGTATGAAATGTGATGTATATATGAACATGTATGACATATGATGCATGTATGAACGTGTATGAAATATGATGAATATATGAACATGTATGAAATATGATGTATGTATGAACATGCCTTATAGCCCATGGGGCACACTTATGAAATTGCATGTGATATGTTAAAATGCTTGAAGGGATACTCAAATAGTATGGGATCAAGAGCACCCGAATGTGTGGTGTGTCCCTAGGGATCTAGAGCACCCTTGAAGAGTGGTGTGTCCCATAAGAGTAAATATGGAGTATTCCTTAGCATATATGTAACAGCATGATAAGTATTTTACTTTTAAGTTGTGTACCCGACTCGGAAGGGGGTCGTTAAATAAATCCGGGGTGCATGTTAACGTGGCTCCGGTAGGACGGAAGGGTCCTGCTCTAATGACTTGGTGGCTCGCTACCCCAATTCATTAGGGAACGCGCAATAGTTCCGCGCGATAGTTGGTACACAACAGGGCCCGATATGATATGGATGTATTTTTAAGTAATACCATTATGGAATTGTTTTGAAAACATTCATTGAAAGCATTTGTTATATGTGAAGAGTATGCTTATGGTACTTGATACTGCATGCTTAGAAACTTAGATGTTTGATATGCTTTGATGAACTTATACTTATGATTAATTATGTTTACATGTTATATTCTTTCGCACGGATTTTGCGAGTAGGACAGGATCCTTACTAAGCATTGTGCTTACTAGTTTATGTGTTGTCTTATGCTGCAGATAACACTTAAATGGAAGGAAGAGGCAGGAGGCTGAAGATGTGTGGGGTGGTGGCTCGGGAAGAAAAGACTTTTTATATCTACTTTATTATGCTCATGTTTATGTTCCTTAACAAGGAATGTTAGTGACTAGGATTATATTATGGTGTGAAACAATATGTGAACCTATCATGTTATTTAATGTCACTTGATAATTTTTGCAAGCATGCTTAGTACCTAGTTCTCTTAAGTCCTTGCATTGTTGTTATAATGTCATGTTAGAAGATAGAAAAAAAAATATTACTATATGATTGAATGTACGTAACCCCGCCCCGAGAGTAGATATAAGGGCGGGCGTTACAATTATGCTGTGGTGTATATGGCGGTGTCCATTGGGACAATATCCCATTGTCCCTTAGATAATCTTGAAACTCTTGACTTAAGTATTCACCACCTCGATCGGATCGAAGTATTTTAATACTTTTGCCAAGCTGTTTCTCTACTTCATTTCTGAACTCTTTGAATTTCTCAAAGGCTTCAGATTTGTGTTTCATCAAGAACACATACCCGAATCGTGAGTGATCATCGATAAAGGTGATGAAGTAGCTATAGCCTCCTTGTGCAAGAGTTGACATTGGTCCACATACATCAGTATGTATTAGACCAAGCAATTTTACCACTAGATTACCTATTCCAGAAAAGGGTAATTTGGTCATCTTACCTTTTAAGCATGATTCGCATGTATCAAATGAACCAGGTTCAAATGATTCCAGAATTCCACATCGGTGTAATTCGGTCATGCGTTTCTTACTTACATGGCCAAGACGGCAATGCCAAGTGTAGGAGTCTATTCGATTATCTATTCGAGCACGTTTGTTGCTAACTTCGATATTGAAAACGTCGCTGGATAAATCTAACGTGTAGATGCCATGGCACAAAGTTCCATTCCCATAAAGAACGTCATTTAAAGTTATGTAACAACAATTGTTAATAAAAGTTAAATGATAACCCTTTTCATTCAAACATGAAATAGATACATTGTTCTTTATTAACGAAGGAACAAAATAACAATTATCCAATTCTAAGACACGTCCAGTGGGGAGCTTTAGCAAATATGTTCCGATGGCAACAGCAGCAATCTTTGCTCCATTTCCAACTCGTAAATTTGCTTCTCCTTTGACGAGTCTTCTTCTGTTCCTTAGCCCCTGTATGTCATTACATATATGTGAGCTACACCCAGTATCAAGTACCCAGGTATTAGAGGAAATAGAGTGACATTCAATAACGAAGATACCTGAAGAGGATGGGGCATCGGATGCCTTATTCTTCAAGGACTCAAGATAAACCTTGCAGTTTCTTCGCCAGTGACCCTCCTTGCCACAATGATGGCAAGTGCCTTTTGGTTTCTTTTCAGTCTTTTTGGCCTTTTCCTTCTTTCCCTTATTCTGTTCTTTGGCCTTCCTCTTAGAACCTTTCTTCGAGGAACCAACTAATAGAACCGCCTTTTGATCCTGCTTTACAGAAGGCTCTACAGTCTTCAGCAGGTTGAGCAACTCAGGAATGGTAGTTTCCAGTTTGTTCATCCGATAGTTCATCACAAATTGTGAATAACTTTTTGGCAAACAATTCAGAATTAAGTCAATACTTAGTTCATGATCCATTGCAAAACCGAGTGTGCTCAGTCGCTCAATGTACCCCAACATCTTTAACACAAACTGCGAGGCAGAAGTGCCTTCCTGCATCTTAGTGGTGAAGAGGAGTCTGGAGACTTCGAACCTTTCGGATCTCGCCTGCTCTTCAAACAACTCATGAAGATGAAAGATGATGGTATAAGCATCCATATGCTCATGCTGCTTTTGCAGCTCAGGTACCATAGAGGCTAGCATAATGCAACTTGCAAGTTCAGAATCAGTCACATGTTTCTGATAGGCCACTAACTGTTCTGGAGTTGCACCCTCTTGTAACACCCCAAATTTTAGGCTTGCTTTCGATTGTAAAAAGGGCACAAAAATGTCGATATATATTATCAGATTGTATGACATTTATTTCATAAATGAATAAAATTACATTTTGTGATTTCATGATTTAATGATATGTGATTTCATTAGAAAGGATTAGGAATATGTAATTGCATAAATTAGAATATGTGATTGCATAAATTAGAATATGTGATTGCATGAATTGGAATATGTGATTGCATAAATGTGATTTGAGAATATGAGAGTGAATTGGGCTAATGGGCTTTGCAAAAGTGAAAACCAAAGAGGAGCAAAAATATGCTCTTGCCGAGGATCGAACCTTGGAACTCTTGGTAAGCAAAGCCTTGAAAAGCAAACGAAGTAACCAATTCACCTAGAAAGGAAATGTTGAGAGGAAGGAAGGGAAATTCTTGTTAAGGGTTAAGGAATGTGAAAGGGTAGAGGAAGAGACTCTTGATGAGAAACCCCTTAGTGAAGAGACACTTGGAGAAGAGGCACCTTGCCTCTTCCCTTAGTATAAATAAGAGGGAATGCTAAGGGGCTAACCATCATTGTTGCAAACCCCTCACTCACTCTCCCTCTTCAAATTGCCGAAACCCCTCACTCCCTCTCCCTCTTCAAATTGCCGAAACTCCTCTCCCTCCTTGAGATTTCCGAAAATCCAAGGGAAGGGTTTCATCCCAAGGGACACTCCCAAGACCCCATTGAAGGTTTGAATCTCTTGCAAGGCAAGAAGAAGTCAAGGACCTCAAGAGCAAGGACAAGCACATCCCCTCCGAACTAAGGGTATACCTTAAGGATATTTAGCGAAAGAAGTAAGTGCCCCCTCACCTGTAGCATAATTGCTCTTGAATCGATTACATGACTCACATGATGCCCTCTACATGTCTCTACATGTTTCGGCCATCACCCTAACCAAGGGTTAGGGTAGGCCACATGCTTTCCTATGCTTAATGATGATGTTCGCATGAATGTATTATATTGTGTGTGAGTAAAGAAGGCTAGGAGGGAGGGGAATCCCCTTCTAACCATTCGGCCAACCCTACCCTAGGGTTAGGTTCTTAAGCTTAACTTCATGACATGCACCCTAATGAATCTCTATGATATCACATGTGATGTATGAATGTTCATGATGCTATGTGGCTAAAAACCCCAAAGTACTCAACCCTACATGTTCGGCCAAAGGGCCCTATACTTGGGATTGGATTAATAAATACCATGCATGATAATGATCTTGTGTAGGATATGACATGCTTGTGTGATTCTTGATATGTTCATTGGAATGCATGCTAGCCCAAATTACAACTTTCGGCCAAGAGAGAACTCTTGGACCCTAGCCTTGGTTGCTCCCATGAAATGCATGCTTTATACTAGGCTAGTTATCATGATTATGAATGCATACATATGCATAAGAATGAGCCCTTTAGGGCATGAATGAAGAAGGCTTAGGGCCTAAAGAATGCTTCCCTAGAAGGTTGGGACTAAGAGCATACATTATGAAAATGAAGAACATGATAACTATTTTATTTTATAATGGCTTGTACTATAGACTCTTAAAGCGAGTCAAATGATTATGATACTAGGCTGAAGGACTTATGAGAAGGCCTAGTAAACCCTAGTGGTTCGGGATTAGCTACCTCGTTCCTATTCAGGGGCGCGCGCAAAACATGAAGTACAAGCCGGGCCCTAATGATTATGCTATGTTCAAGTATTATGTTTATATGTTTTCAAAAGAACCTTCCTATGAAGTTAACATGCTTAGATGTTTAACATGCTTAAACGCTTACCATGCTTAAATGTGATATATTCTCTTACCTTTTCATGATATCCGGTTTTGTGAGTAGGACAGGGTCTTACTAAGCTATTGCTTATCGTTTAGTGTTTCCCCTTATGCTACAGATAAAGGACGCTAGACTATGGAGGCTGCGGGAGAAGGGCAAGTGTGTGTGTGATAGTGCTGCTGGATAAAAAGAATCTTGCTCTTAGTTGCTTCAAGTTTTGGAACTTGTCATGTTAAACCTATATTATGCTCTTTTTATATACATGCTATATTTGAAGATGAATACTTGGTTTTTTTTTGATACCCTATGACTCGCTAGTGCACTCTTATATACTAAAACTGTTTATTAACTGCACTTCTGCTAGGAGACATGTTTTGAATATGCTATGCTTTTTCCCTCACCAAGTCATGATATCTCACCTTAGAAGATCTATGTTGATATACTATGTTCTATGCCTTGTATTCATTATACTCTATCATGCCTAAATTATGCTTCATTACGCTCTTGTCTAATTCATCCATGCGTATAGCTTAGGTAGAATTGCTTACCCATCTTTTAGTTACCTACCATGTTAGAGACACTTATATATCTTATGCCATCATAAATCTTGTCCCTAAATCTGGAATAAAACCTCCCTATTAAGATGCGCATGCTTAGAATAATGTTACGCATGATTTAATACTTGATGTCCATGCTTGGTTGAGTGTTCTGAAAAATAATTATGCTTCCGCAACATGAACCTTGCATGCTTTAATGATACATATGCCCATGCATAGATTGAAAAAAAAATAATATGAATGCATGCGTGTAGTTGTAGTGTACGAAAGTTAAAGTAGCGCCGTCGAATTCCTAGGGGATTAAGGGCGGGCGTTACACCTCTGGTGGACGGTTGGGAAGTTGATCTTCAATGACATAAGCAAGCTTCTCTGCCTTGAGGACTATCCTCAGGTTTCGAAGCCAGTCCATGAAGTTCGGCCCAGTCAGTTTATTGGTGTCCAAAATGGAACGCAAGTTTAGAGAGGACATGATCGAGTGATTAACCTAGAAATACAAATTGAGCTTATGTGAGAAGATGATAAAGAATGTATCAATATACATTAATTAAAAATCCTATTTATTTTTTAAATTGAATAACCCTTTTTATCAATTCGGGAGATTGTAGGAGCATCTCCAAATAGGTTGATATCCAACCATAGATAAAAACAACCATGGCTGTGGCCATCAAGTTATTCTTAGCTATGAAGGTAGGTAATTATACCGATTACACATCACATATATGTAACTATCACTTTATGCTATCAACTAATTGAATGTTTGCATAAATCATTGGGTTGTTAACTCATTAACAAGTATGTAACAATGTACATAGCACCCAACTGCACCTCACTTTACATCGACCTTGGCTGTGGCACAACAAATCGATGCTCCAAGCTTAAGGCTGACCCATTAATCAAGAAATAGTTTTAATATGGTTGGAGCTCATTCAACCGTTTAGTAAGGCTTGGATGTATCCAACAACCAAAACTAAGGATTGACCTCTGACTCCTACTATATTATTCATAAACTAATTCCATGGTTTGAACATGTTGAGGTTCAAGCCGGGCATGGATGTGTCCATCAACCCAAATGAGAAACAAAACTCCGATTCTAACCATATTAATGGAAGGTGTTGGCCTTAATATTTTGTAAGGGGTTTTGGGTCTCATCCTTTCCTTTTAAAGCACATTCATGACATTATGTCATGACTAACGATTTCCTTAGTATGTATGTGACTTAATTTATCAAGTCTCATGAATTGAATTAGGAACCGGATTTCCTAATTCTAATTTCATACTTTTTTAAAGGAATTGTTTTGGGAAACAATTTCCTAAATTGTCATAATCAATTTCGGAAATAATATGTTTTAAGACTTTGATTTCTCTAAATCAAATCTTATTAAATTAAGAGAGATTTCCTTAATTCAACCACATATTATTTTCATGAAAATCTCATTTAAGAAAACTCTATAGGAAACCATTTTCCTAATTAATTTTGGAGATAACAATATGTAAGAGCATCACCTCTTAAATCATATTTTATTCATGGATTTAATTAATTTCAACAAATTGTTTTCTTAGGGTGGCTCCCCGAGGCTCAGATACCGAAAAAAAGTAATTTGTCGTAAATCCAATTTGGTCCGCTTCGGAAGCATAACCAAATTAAACATGACAATTTCATTTAAAATTGGGAAATTAAATTTCAACAACTAACTTTAAATTGGACGGCTCCCCGAGGCTCAATCCAAAATAAAGAATTTTGTTGACAATTTAAAAACTAATTCAAATTTAATTGTCAATTAATTGTCCATAAATTTGTCTAGACTTTCTTGAAAGAAAGTGTCCAAAATTGCGAGATTTCATAATAGGTTTTCAGAATAATTGTAAGTTTTTGGTACAAACAAAACTTACATATTTCCAAAATTGGAAAATTTTTAAAATAGAAAAATTTCCAAAATTGGAAAGTTTCCAAAGATGGGAAGTTTCCCAATTATTATAAAATTTCAGAAACTAGGATATTTCAAACGTTTGCGAAATTTCATGAGGATTTCCAAACTTTGAAATTCCTAAATCTAAAATTTATTATAATTGAAAAGTTTCCATAATTGAATTTTTTTTTCCAAAATTGAGATTATGACAAAGTTTTTCGCAAAACAATTATATGATTATGTCGAACGCTAACCGGGCTCTGATACCACTGTTGGGACCGGGTGCATGTTGACAAGGATACGGGTTCGTAAAATTTTAAATTTTTACGTGCAGCGGAAGAATTAACATAAAATAATTTCCTAAATTATTTTAACCACGTATCTAGCATGCAACCTTATGATGTGTGGACATAATCATAAATTAAAACTTTGCGGAAAAGTAAACTAATTTACTTTGTACCTCTCGTAACTCGAAGTAAGGGACGAGATCCAACCGTAGCGTCCCTTGGAAGCTCCGCCTCTATTCGCGTCCACGCCGAGTTCTCTTCGGGATGACTTCGCAATGTCACGAGTTTTGTGCCAACGAGAACTACTAGATTCTCTAAAGGCACAACTAGAAGATTAAGAGAGAAGAAAGGAAACTAACCACCAAGAAACGGAATCTAAATTCCGGGAAGGAAGGAGTAGCGATCCGCTTCTTCTTCTTCTTGGTTGGCTTATCCTTGGTGATGATTGCTCACGCCAACCCTAGGGTGCGCCGGCCCTAGGATGTGGATGGGGCGCCGGCCCTAAGCAAGTAAGGAGGGCGCCGGCCATAGGAGGAAAGGAGAAGGAGAGGAATAGAATAAAAGAGAGAGAGGGAGAGAATTAATCTCTTGATTACTCTATTGATTAAGGAACTTAAGCCTAGCCTTGGTTCCTTTATATAGTAATCTCTCCCTTGCCAAGTCTCCCCTTTAACAGAATTTTCATAAGAAATTTATCCTATAAATTCTCTTATTAATTATTCTGTTTAAGCCAAGTTTTATTATAACTAACTTTATAATAAAACTAATATATCCCTCCTTTTATTATGGAATAAATTTTATAAGAAATTTATAAATTCTCTTATTATGGAAAAATCAATTCATAATTGATTTTATAAAATTAAAATAAACCATTCCATGGATCATTTTAATTTCCATAAAAAGAATAAATTTCTATAAATTTATTTATATAAATTTCTTTATACAAATTTATTTATCCATAATTTATAAAACAAATCGTGCTAGATTTATTTTATTAATTAAACCAAATAAATTGGTTTATCCTCCTTGTAATGGCCGGCCAAACCAAAGGGGTTTGACACCCTCTTTGGCCGGCCAAACCGAGCCGAACCGATCGCGAATTAAACTCATTTAATTCGCCCAATAAGCCTTCAAAAGACTTAGCCATTTTAAGTTTCCGTTGCGCCTCTGATTAACTCAGATTCGACTTATTTCTCTTGATTGGAAAATCCAATTTTCAACTCGTTTTAAATCCCTCGGATTACTCGTAGTGCGTGTGACTAAATAGGCTTTCGATTTATGTTGGCCGTCTATAATTAACCAATTATAGAACGATCATGAGTGGCACCTAGTAGTACATCATGACCCCCAATTAATCGAAAGATCAACGGTTGACCTCAGAAATTATTCTGAAACCCTTCAACAGCTCTAATAAATCGTGCCCCATTCCTTTCACCATCTTATACCCTCTTGGTTCAGGACATGGTCTGTATGTGTCAGTCCCCACTAGGCTGACTACGTCACACCTAACCCAAGTAGTGTCTTTCTCGTCCTTTGGATTTCTAATTACTCTCATGTATTTGAGAGACTCATACTCTAAACATGATATGCTCTGGCCAGAGGCTTTGAGTAACAATCCGACGATAGGCCTGGGTATACATCTCCTCGCAAGGAGTGGTGAATCCTTTGTAGGTTGTTCAAACATCTTCGAGCACTTCGGTTTATACCCAATCATCCTGGTTCCACACCTCGTTGGAGATGCTTGCTTAAGATGTTAAAGTATAAGTCTCCATGACCAAGATGACTTGAACACCGCAAGTCAAAGGAACATCGCACTTAAGCTGCAGTAAGAACTTCATTGACATATCTATATAGATTACCATATGAAGTTTTACAGCTAGTCACTCCAATGAACTAGTTCCCTTAACTAGCATCCATGTTTATCTCCGGACATCCCAATGTCACCATCCAGTGAGAATCAACTGATTAGAGAATAACCTATGCTAGTCTCAACAGAATTGATAATGTCTATTTTTATCAATTCATCGACTAGGGATATTTTCAATACTTCACAATTGCACATGTAGAGATAATCACTAGTTGTGATCCCATCACAAATTCTCTTATGCTGTGAATTGTATTGCGGACATTCAGTAGATGAGTTTAAGATCCCAATCAAATACACTAACATGTATACTCAAATAGTGAATTATCATTTATTAAAATAAATGTTTACAATCATAAGGCGATTGCCTTAGGACACTTCTCTCATATCACTATCACGCAACACCTCCAGCTCTGCCCGAGCCACATCCCACTCAGCATTGTCCGCTTTTAGCTGCTTGAGCTCCTCCTGCTGGTCGTGCAATGTTTGATCCTGGGAAGAGAGCTCGGTAGCCAAGTCGTCTGCTCTCTTCGCTTGAGCCGAAGCCTCAGCGTCGTTGGCTTCAAGTTAGGCCTTAAGGGAATTAGCGGATGCAGACGCCTCATGGAACTGAGGCTCCACCTAAATCAGCTTGTCCTGAGTCTTCGTTGAAGAGCCCAGTCCTTCCACTCGTTATACTTCAAGGCTGAGATCCTGACATTCGTCTGAGCTACAGCCAGGTTCGTCGTTTCGACCTGGTTGCGGGCGGTTTCTAGCTGCTCGGCAGAACGAGCCAGCCGACCTTGAAGAGCCATGACCTCGGCCCATAGGTCATTCATAGTGGACTAGCTGGAGACAAGCTGAGCGTGCTTCAGCTGAGTCTCCAGGCGTGCCACCTTCTTCTCGGCTTCTTCCCGAGCCGAGATGTGGGCCAAGTGTGTCATAGAAAGGCTATGACACGACCCCCAAAACAGCCTTACCTCGAGGAGAAAGTAGGACCCTTCAAGTCCTTGCACATAACGGTCGGCCACCGACCCATACAGCCGGAGATCTTGGTACCGGTGGGGTAGGTCACCTTGCGGCATCATCAGACGACAGTCTGACCGAGTGGGCACCAGAACATGCATCATCGAACTGTCGCCTTGACCCTCGGTAGGCGGGGTTCCTGACCCCTCGGGCAGTAGCAAGTCAGGCGCATTGGAGGAGAGGGAAGGATCAACAGCAGGTATAATGGCGGTGGAGGTGTGAGGAGCTCCCAAGTCGGAAGCCACTTTCTTCTTCTGCTTCTTCTCCAAGCATTTTCTAGAGGAAGGCTGAGCTAAGTCCCCTGTCGGGGAAGAGGTGTGTCGGCGTTTGGAGGAGGCAGGTTGTTCGGTCGCTACTAAGGGAGCCGTATCGGAGGCGACAGGCGTTTGTTCCGGGGCGATTGGAGCCGGCTCCGCTGAGGTAGCCTCGGTCAGGGCGCCTTTCCTTGCTTCCAGCTCTACCGTGATCAGAGCTCACAGCTCGACATCGTCCAATCTGAAGCCCTCTTTGAGGGTTGCACCTAACATCGAAGAAACTGCGAGGGTAGCATCAGGCCAGTCAGAACTAAAAAATATTCGGAGGAAACATCATATTTTTTACCCGGTGGAGTCGACATGGGGCTGAGGCCGTAAGCAGAAAGAAGCTCCTCCCTCAATAGATGCACTTCGTGGAATTGCCTACCGTCCAGCTTGGATATTGTCGACTGGTAGGCTGTGGAGGTGCGGTAGTGTTTGGGAAGGGGAGGAGAGGAGGGAAGTTCCTGGACCTAGGTCGTGGGCCAACTCGGAGTCAGGGTAGGCTTAACAAAGAAGTAACGCTCTTTCCATCCTTTGTTGGAAGAGGGAAGCTTTTGCAGAAAAGAAGTTTTGGCTCGGGCCTGGAAGAAGAAATCACCCGACTCTTGTTGTTTGGGGTAGAAGAAGTAGTGAAAGTACTTAGGTTGAAGGGGAATTTTGTACATGGAGAAAATGATGAACGAGCCGCACATCAAACAAATGACATTCGGGGCTAGTTGTGGCAAAGGAATACGGAAGTATGTGCAGACAGAAGAGTTGAAGGGGTGAATGGGAAAGCAGAGACCTGCCTGTAGATGGTCGCAGGACAGGGTGATGTATCCAGAGGGGGCGGAGTCAGGGTGGTCGGTTGATTTGGGCAGTCGGAGTCGGTGGTCATCGGGAATCAAGAAGTCTGACTGGAGCTGATTCAGGTCATGAGCGGTGAGTCCAGTCACCACAGCGGAGTACCAGGGTAATGCGGGGGTGGAGGAAGAAGAAGGTGAGTCCATGTGAAATAGAAAGGCGAAGGAACTAACCCGGGAAGAAAGGTCGCCGGAGAAGAAAGTCAAAAGAAGAGGACTCACCGAAACCCTAGCAGACCTTGAGGCGGCAGCAGGACGGTATCGAGATTGAAAGCGATAGGAAAAATAGCGAAGTAGGGAACATACTTATAGGAACTGGAGAATGACATCCGCCGTCCAATGGCGAGTGGAAAAGAGGCGGGCTCAAGCCGAGACCGTTCGATCGAGCTCGGGACAGCTCACAAAACCACAGATCGCACGTGCGGGTCGAACATTCATGAGGGGGGGGGGGAGGCATACTCCTTGTTACTCAGAAAATGAATGATTGATGAACACGTGTCCCTGGTCGTTAATATCGTAGTTAGAGAAAGGATACACAGTGATTCTGCAACGGGAAGGTGAAGAGACATTTGATGAGATAGCCTGTTGTCTGAGTGAATCACTAACTCTGGGTCGACTAAGGCAGTCAGCCGCAGGAGCCGTTCATTCAGGTGCGCCAGGATCGGGCAAGAAGAACAGTCCAGTCAATCGGACTCATCGCCTCCTTCGACTAGACTTGAGGGGGACGCTTACGATCCCGGGCTAGCTTACGTGTGGCTTGGCCTAGCAGCCTGGCGCCTCATCAGCGGGAGATGGATTTATGGGCTCTGAGAGCCCATAGGATATAAGGCTTGTATTGGTGGCTTGGCCTAGTTCCCTCGAGAACGAGAAGGATAGGCCCGAGTAAAAGGTAATCGTATCAATTAAGGGGATCGGAAGTCCCCAAAAGGCCCCCTAGATCCAGCCAAGTCTGGAATGGGAGACCCGAGCCCCAGGAGGCTCAGCTCACAACGTCACTGAATCTCAGTTCTCCCTAGTCGGGGGAACCTTAAACTTAGAACATCATCAAGACATACACAACCCTATGCTTACACATCACTCTGCTCGGGGTCCCTGATCAGGCGCGTGGTGACCCACGTTCCTCAAAATCGGCTTGAACGAGCACCCAGACTATCGCGAGCCTGGCCCCGCACCCCTCTCGATAGTTTGGCGCCCAGTCGACGCGTGGCAGCCCACGCTCCTGGGGTATGGCCGAACCAAAGGAGGCTTTACTTGACGCATCACTGAATCACACCCATACTCTAAGCCCTCAGTCGGCCTCCTCATCTTGTGCCCTCAGTGGGCACCGGTACTTTAGGCCCTCAGTCGGCCTACTCATCTTGTGCACTCAGTCAGCACCAACACTCTAGGCCCTCAGTCGGCCTCATCATCTTGTGCCCCCAGTCGGCATTTGTCGTGACTCACCAGAACAACCACTCCCTGACACAGGACTAGCAGAAGGAATACAGGGTCGGCGCAGGTAAGGCATCATCCCAGCATTAATAGCAGCATCTCGCTGACGCCGTGATCTTCCTACCACATCCTGAGTCCCATATCCCAACCATATACCTCTATGTCAGGTCGAGCGGCGCCCAACGACGCTAACCATTAAGTTGACAGTGCGCTTTTCCTTATGCCGGTGTGCGACACCTTACCCTGCTATCTCTGGGTACACATTGTCCTATCCTCGCTATGAGACAAAAGGTGGCAGGCTGGGCAACAACTGTCAGCTTCCCCGGCTATATAAGCCTCTTCCCTCTGACGCCCGTAGGTACGCGCAATAGTGCATCTTTACTGTTCTATTGCTTTCTCTTTTGCTTGCCACTCTCAGGGACTGACTTGACCGTCGGAGTGCCTTGTCGGGGACTTTTCTCGGCGGGTTCTAACGGTCTTTGTCTTGCAGGTTAGGAGCGAGCTTCACGGCCAGCACAGCGGCTCGTGATCCCCGGAGGACCATCTCACTCTTTGGGCATCCACCTCACTTCGTGACAGGATCAACAGTATTACATGAATGAGTAGATCTTTCTTCGTTTTGAATAGCCATGAACTCAAGCACCAGTCGAGTGCTCGACCTTAAGTACAGAAGTTCCGGAAATGCCTCACGAGTGTGATTTGAACTATTAATTTATGTAATTGGAATGATTATGAAGAAACCTAGAAATTGATCACTGATCCAATTTGAGCAGCTCTACGGGATAGACCTCAATAGAAAACTGTTGAGTAAGTACAACAAGTGAATTGAGTTCAGTAGTTCATCATAGAAAATGATTGACTCTAGATATAAGGTAATATGGAGAAGATCAAATTGTTTGAAGCATGCACCGGAAGTGCCCCTTCTTTCAAAGAGAGGAGGACAGGATTGAAAACAACATACTGAACTAGAGGAGGTTTGAAGGTGAAGGGTGTTACCTAGTGGTATCTATGAAATATCTCAATCATTCCAAGTCACCCTTCTATCTTTTATCCTCACTCCTCCTTGCCTTTGGACCCTATAAATGGCAAATAGATAAGAAAATTTATGTAGAGGGATTGGGTTATGAACTAGAAGCAACTACAAGCATAAATGAAAATAAGAAAGAACTTAGGATATCTCTCAAGAAGTGCTTGTTTTAGGTCATTAGCTAGACCACCTTGGCAAATTCATCTAAATCTTGATCTGGCAGGAGTAAGATATTTCTAGGATTTCTTTCCAATTTTTCAACATTGGAGGAGAGCTTTAAGCAAAGGGTGGAGCAATGCTCTCCCCTTTATTGTCTCTATAGAAGCTCCTTTAGGTGGCCAGAGACGATTTAGTCCTAGCGCCCAAGCTAAGAGCATACCTAACACAGATGATATTGGACCCTTGCTCAATGCAAATCTAGACTTCGGCAAAGGTGAGAGTGTCCAATCTCAAGGTTTCCAACAAACCACCACTTCCCACTCATAGGGGTATGGATCGATAGTCTCATCCATCCCAAATGTGATAGCCACCTCTCCAAAAGTTCTTGATGTATACTCATCCATAATGCTACCATTATTAATATCTGCCCCCTCTACAATCTCAACAATCAAGCATGCATTATCTATATCAATTCTAGGGGTTACATCAAGAATGTCAATTAGAATGGATGGTGTTGCTTCAATAGTCCTATCTATATCTGGAGTGTCAATAGATGCACCCTCATGACATAAAACAATAGAGAAATCCTATAAAGCTACTGAATCATAAACAATATCACCTTCATCTATCCATCTCCTCTGATATAAAATTTAATCATGTCTCTAAATTAGGACTTGATGCATTGATTTGTTATAGGGACTAGAGAAACTGCTGGTGTAGTATGTACTAACGGTCAAACTCAAATTTTTGATATATGTCAAAAGCGTTAAAGTTAGGTGTGTTCTTTTCTAACCTTGTTACCAAATGTGCAGGATTGAAAAACATAGAACCTGACACCAGACCAAAGTCCAGGTTGGTGATGTCTATTGGACTGGTGCCGTCGATAGAGGGGGGTGAATATTGACCGTAAATACATCTCGCGGAAATTATCTTTCATAGACTTTCGAGATTCATTCTAATCAAAGAGTTAGTAGCACAACGGAAAATAAAAAGGAACGAAAAAATGAAAGACAGATTACACACGGGATTTTTACTTGGTTCCCAACTCGCCAGGGTCAGTACATCGAAGGCCTAAGCACGGGAACGCCCGTCCACTAATGGTCTCCTTTTCGGACTTTCCGGAGGCAGAGAAACCCATCTTACAGTGCAAGATTTACAATCACAAAGATAGATAAATTGAAATGCAGAATGTAAATTCAAACCAAACAAAAAGAATTGAAGATTCGACCGATCTGGACCTCCGAGGTGCCGCGCACTTCCTCCTAGAGCCTCTTGGTCATAGAGCTTCGTCATTAGCGCTTTGTCGTCACTTGGGAAGCTTAGAATCGTTTCAGAAAGTTGTGTCTCGAGCTAAGGGGTCGAAGCCCCTTTTATAGTCTTCATTGGGGCACATGTGATGAATGGGGTGCCTCACAGGGCTTAGTCAAAGCTTATCTCTGTGCCGAACTCGCAGCAGCCTATAAGGCTCTTGACCAGGGCACCCTGGACCATTGAGGCGCCTCATTGATTGATGAACCCTAGTTCATTGAGGTGCCTGCATCAATGAGGTGCCCTATTTGATGGGGTGCCTAGCAGCCTTCTTTCCAGCCATATTGTGTGTTTATTTGCCTGCTTTGTCTTCAACTTTAGGTACCTGCAAGATACATAAATACAAGGCAAGCATGCATATAATCTTAACCTTAAGGATTTGGTTATGACTTCGAATTTCCATGAAACCCTAGGTCGAACCAACGCCTAAGTTCCCACCCCCGGGAACGCGCCTTTCACCTACTCCTCTCAGGAGACGGTTGCCACCCAACCATTCGGGTGGACTTTTGCTTAGCCTTCGATACTCTCGGATCTCGAGACGTCCAAACCTTGACCCGTCTCTACTTCTGTCCTTAGTCATCGCTCAGCTAAGTTGCTCAATCCCTCGAACCTAGACTTCGTTCCTAACTTCACTCATCAGGACTTTTGCCCAGCTTCACTCACCATGTCTTAGTGCCCAGCTTCACTCACCAGGTCTTAATGCCCAATTCCACGAACAAGGACTTAGTGCCTTGCTTCACTCACCAGGTCTTAGTGCCTAGCTTCACTCACCAGGTCTTAGTGCCCAATTCTTAGAACCAGGACTTAGTGCCTAGGTTAACTAGGACTTTTTCTTTACTTTGTTACTCCTCTCTTGACTCACTCTTCCCTTGTTCAATGTATCACTGACTTAAGCATATTGTCAAACATTGAAACACTTGAGGAGGATATCACTGATGCAATTTGCACCAACAATCTCCCCTTTTTGATGTTTAACAATATCTTAAGTTAGATTGGTTGAAAGGACTAAATTATAATCCATGGGATCAAAAGAAAAAAAAATGATCTATGTTTTAAAAACACATTTTGATCCATTAGGAAGGCTCTCTATCCTTTGGGAGAAAATGAAAAAATTTCAAGTCTTAAGTTGACTCTCCCCTTTTTGAAGAAAACATTTTGATTTCATTTTGATCCTTTGGGAAGAAGAAAAACTTTCTAAGTTACTCTTAACTTAACCGTACTCTCCCCCTTGTCATACATAAAAAAAACTGACAGAAATGTTTGCACCAACAATAAACAATATTTTTCCTTTTGAAAATATAAAATTTTGAAGCACAACAACAAGTTAGAAATATTTTGAAACTTTAGTATAATATGTTGAACTTAGACAGATTTTAAACAAACACACTCATAAAAGATTATGCAATTAAAACACGTTATGCATTTAGCACAAAAAAAATATACTTTGGAAAATATTGTGAACTTTATAAAAATATTAGTATTTTGAAAGAAATTTTGCACATTTTGAGAAAATACTAGTATTTTTTAGAGATGTCTGGCACTTTTCGAAAAATGTAGCACTTTTGGAAAATGCATAACTTTTGAAAAAAATACTATGAGCTTTGAAAAGTGCAAGTACTTTTGTAAAATATTATTATCTTTTTGAAAAATATGCATACTTTTTTTTTTGAAAAGTATAAGAAAGTATAAATACTTTTTGAAAAATATTAGCATTTTTGAAAACATAATACTTTACTTGACTTGGCTTCTTTTCCAGTCTGACACAATCCTAGGACACCTTGTTAACTACAAGGATATTTTCCTAAGTGTCCTGAAAATTCTCCAAATTCAAGTAAGTATTATTTTAAAAAACAATTTGGAAGTGAAAGTATGATAGAAAAAAAATCATTATGTTTTTAAAAGGATTTTAACAATACAGTGCATGCAAACATATTACTTTGAAATGTTTAATAATTCTTTTAATTTGACCTCCCCCTAAACCTGACACAATCCTTGGAAGCTTGTTGACTACAAGTACTCTTCCTTTGAGTCTTTAGGGTTTGGTTCAGACCAAAAGAATTATCTAATAATTTCAAAACAAATAATTGCTAGAAAAAAAACTTGTCAGAAAGTTTTCTTTTGACTCATACTCCCCCTAAATTTGACACATCCTAGGAGTCCTTGTAAATCATGAAGTAGACCTTCCTCTGTGTCTTTAGGGTTTATCAAAATCAAATGAACAATAATTTTCAGGAAGATAAATTTTGAAACCACAATTTAGAAAGAAGATAATTTTTAAAGCATAAGTCTTTTCCAAAACATAAGTGATAGTAATTAAAGCACAGTTTTCAAAAAGAACGACGTTGAATGACAGTATTATAATTTTTAAGATGAAAATTGAAAATTCAATTTGAAATGAGAATAATTTTTAAAGCATAAGCCTTTTTGAAAACATACGTGATAGTGATTTAAAGCACCGTTTCGAAAAATATTTTGAAGTGATAAGGATTTTTGAAGCATAATTTAAAAAACAACCTTTAAACAAAAACTCCCCCTGACACCAACATCGTTTGACTCTATCTAAGTGCCTTAAGGGACTTTAGTGTTGACCTAAGAGGCTTGTGTCTAATTGTGTAGGTCAAACATTTTTGAAACGATATACTTTTGAAAATGTATAATAGTATAAACAATTAGACAATCATTGTTGGTGTAGGTAGCACCTAGTCAAACCTGAGTTTTGATAATGGAAAAGGTTTCAGAAGTTAAGATGTTATTGTGATCTAACTTGTTCACTGACTGTGCAGGATGAAGTCCTAGGTACACTAGGTAAGAAGTCCTGGCAAAGGGCTGTGCAATGAAGTCCTGGTCAAGGATTGGGCAAGAAGACCTGACCGAAAGTCAGACAAAGAAGTCCTGGTCGAGGACTGGGCAAGAAGTCCTAGCAAGGGGCTGGGCACCGAAGAGCTAACTGGAAGTTGGCCAAGAAGACATTGTTGGATCGAGAGAAACGATAGAGGGGGGGGGTGAATATCGTTAAACGTTCGGATTGGAAAAGAGAATGCGTAGCGGAAGATTAAAAACAAAACACATAAACAACAAGGTTTTTACTTGGTTCAGAGCCTAGGTCGAATCCTACTCCAAGGACCACGGTCGCTGACCGTTTACTGTGGGCAATACTATAATCGCGCAAAATCAGTTACAGAAATAGAATTACAGTTAAAGTGCAGTACTGAAATTAAACTCTTCTTTTTACCGATGTCCGGTGTAGATTACTTTTTCCGGAGCAGTAGGACGTCATCGACGCTTGTATCTTGAGTCGGGAGGTTGCCGGAGCAGCGTGCGGAAGTAGAAGAGCGTGAATGTAACGCCCGCTTTTTTTTTCCTAAAGCGGCGTTACGTTAACATACTTAGGGCATGTATACATCATAATGCAACGGAAACCTTTAACTTACTCCTACATGCACTTACTACCATTTCTAGCACCATAACATGGGAACTTAGCGTAGTAACTTTATACTTAGCATCATATCATACTTAGCATCATGTCATTCGTAGCATCATGTCATACTTAGTATCATGTCATAGAGTCATACTTAAACACATAACAGTAAAGATAAAGTTCTATCATGAGACGAGCAACCATATTACTCCTCGGCCAAGTCACTATCACACACATGCTTTGATGCCCTCCTGCTGCTTCCTTACTGTCCCCTTGCGTGATCTGCGGTATAAGGAAATAAGACTATAAGCACACAGGCTTAGTAAGACTCTTTCCTACTCACTAAAACCATTCATCATTCATTCATGAGCACATAAGCCATTACATACTTAGTGCTTTACATACTTAGTGCTTTACTTAGGACATAAGCCTTTTCATCACTTAGCATACATTCGTTATGGCATAAACATAACATAATCATCTTCATAGCATAGCATAAACATAACCATAAACCTTCATGGCATGGCACAATACTTGGCGTAGACATAAACATCGTAACATTCATAGCATGGCATAGTGCTTGGCATAGACATAGACATAACAAACATAACTTCATAAACATTCTTAGCACGAACCTAAATAAAATCATGGCGTCCTATCTTAGTATAACATAGTTAAAACATGGCATCATAAATTGGTATGGACATCATTAAAAATATGACATTCTAACTTAGCATAAACATAATTAAATCATGGCATTCTAAACTAGCATGAACATAAATCCAATCATGGCATTCTATCTTAGCATAAACATAATTAAATCATGGCATCCTAAACTAGCATGAACATAAATCAAATCATGGCATTCTAACTTAGCATAAACATAATTAAATCATGGCATCCTAAACTAACATAAACATAAATAAAATCATGGCATTTTAAACTAGCATGAACATAAATAAATCATGGCATCCTAAACTAACATGAACATAGATAAATCATGGCATTCTAAATTAGCATAAACATAATCAAATCATGGCATCATATAGTAACATGAGCATAAACAAAATCATTTGCATAAACATATCTTGCATAAACTTACTTTGTATAAACTTACTTTGCATAATATTCTTATCATAATTATAATGCATAACATGGATGGATGCATGAGGCAATTGCATATATATATATAAGGATGCTTAACCTTTTAAAACATACTTTTAATGCTTAAACATATTCATCATATCATTGGGCCCTGGCTTGTACCACATACATACATCATAAGCGTGCATCCCTAAGTAAATACGAGGTAGCTAGCCTCGACCTACTAGGGTAAGGACAGTATAGTCGGTAGTCCCCGAACCGAGGCGTTCTTAAGGTGCCCATCCCTGTTGCACAGTTACGGTAGTGCCAGAACCGTGGACAGCATAGTCGGTAGTCCAGAACCAGGGTGTTCTTAAGGTGCCCATCCCTTGGACCCATACTTCGGTCCGGTACAAGCCCATCCATAAAGTAAAATACTTTACATGCTTCATCATTCATAAGACATTCATGGAATCTTTAACATAACATAACTTGTTACGGCTCGGCCCGTCTACCGGCACATTTACCGGTCCTCACGATCGTCGTACCGTCAACCATCGACCGTGCCGTTTAGCATATTTATGCCTTAAAGACATAAGCATCATCTTTCATTCATAACATGGCATAGGTACACATTATTCATAAGCATGACATACATACATATCATTCATAAGACATGGCATTCATACATATCATTCATAAGACATGGCATTCATACATATCATTCATAAATCATGACATTCATACATATCATTCATAAATCATGGCACATGTCTTAAACATTCATGACCTAATCATATAAATCTTGACATATAACTAATGGTTTGGTTAACATGAAACTCTTCCATTTTACTTAAGGACCCCTTTGATCCCATACTTAAGGCCAACCCTAATCCTTTAGCCCTAATCCTCCTCTTGGCTGAAACTTCATGGCCATGGGGGTATGGGAAAAATTCCATTAAACCCCCAAAATAATTGCTTAAACACCAATCATACCTTACCATAGGGCCATTGGGACCCTTACTTGGAATAAGTCCTAACTTTTCCCCCCTTTAGGGTACTTGGCCGAAACCCATGGGGTCTCTAGACCATGTGGAACATTCACATAAACACCCTCCATCTCCTTAATATCATGATAAAACATAAAACATACACTTGAGGTTTTAAACCCAACCCTACATAAGGGTTCTTGTTGTTGGCCGAAACCCTAGGGTATCCTAGGGTACTCCAAAAATTCCCAAAAATTATACTTAATCTCTAAACATCATCAGGGAACATTAAATATCATTATAAATATTTTTAGCATCATTATGGACCCTAAAACCTTGTGGCCGAAACCCATAGAGTCTCTAGGGTATTGATGTTGTTTCTTTCATGTTGGCCGAAACCCTAGGGTGTCCTAGGTTACTCCAAAAATTCTCAAAAATTGTACTTAATCCCTAGACATCATAAGAGTTCATTAAACATCATTATCAAGATTTTTATCACCATTAAGAACCCTAAAACCTAGTGGCCGAAACCCATAGGGTCTCTAGGGTACTTGGTTTTGTCTCTTTCAACATAAGGGTACTTAGGGTACCCCAAAAATTCCCAAAAATTCCATTTAACCTCTAAACATCATAAGGGAATATTAAAAAACATTATAAAGATTTTTGGCATAATTATAGACTCCTAAAACATTGAGGCCGAAACCCTTGACCTTGGGTTCTTGGTTTTTTTTTTCTTTTCAACATCAAATCCAAAAACTCCCAATATATCATGCTAAAAATTGTGGAAATCATAAGGAACTATTATACCACAGGTGAGGGAGTCTTACCTTGAGTTTCTTGATTTTTTGAACCTTGGAAGAAGAAGAAGATTGCAAAATCTTTGGATCCTTGCCTCCTTGTCCTTGTATCCTTGGAAAAAAAACCCTTAGATCTTGGAGATAAGACCTCTTGTGGAGCTTTTTCCAAGGGGAAACCCTTCCTTGGGTATTCGGCTAGGATGAGGGGAGGAAGAGTTTCAAAAATGCAAGGAAATGGGAAGAAGAGGTAACTCCCAACCCCCCTATTTATCATCCATTAAGGAGGCAAATGAAGAGTCTCTCCATGACCCTTCATCTTCTTCTATGCCTTAACCCATATCCACTTCATTCCCTCCTAACAATACCTTGCTAGGTGAGTTGGTTAGTGCATAGATGGTTGTACAAGAGGTCCAAGGTTCAATCCTTGGCTCATGCACCTTTATTTTTATTTTATTTTTGTTTCATTTATTTTATTATTTTTATTTTTCCTAAATTCCGAAAATCCCCCTAAAATCATCCATAATTGTGCTAATATTCCTAAATAAAATTCTTTTATATTTATACTAATTTTAGCTAATTAATACCCATTTTTGGAGCCCATTTAAAGCTCATTAGTACCTAATTTCTCCATTAAACTAGGAAAATTAGGCTAAGACTTACCCGTAATCATGCTAATATGCCTAATTAAATCCTATTTATATTTATACTAATTATTACCTAAATCCACCTATAATTAGGGTACCAAAAAGCTCACATAAGGCCCATTAATACTTAGTTTTCTCAATTTAAATGAGAAAACATGGATTTTCTAGGCCAAAGTTCGTATTAATACCTCTAGGTTCCTCAGAAAATTATCTAAACATGCTTAATATTTTAAGAAAATATTAAGAGAATTTTCCTGGTCGTTACAGTGAATGCGTTCGAGAACTTGGATTATCGAAAGCCTTGGCGTTGGGTACTATTTATAGCACCTCGGGGCGCCCTGGACGTCGGGGGCGCCCCCCCACGTGTCACGTGATCCGAGCTTCGCTCGGTCAACCTCTATCCCACTCGAATAGGGCTGAGGATTGACACTGGGGGCGCCCGGGAGGCTGGGGGTGCCCTATTTGACTCCTTCAGCGCGGGCTTCTCGGCTGGATAAGGGTAATCGGCTTCGCTAGCGTAGGCGCGGGGCGCCCTGGGCACAGGGGGCACGCCGGCCAGTAAGCAGCCGAAGCACTTGTTGCTTCGCTTGTATTGTGTTGGCCTTGGGGGTGCCCGGGACATTGAGGGCGCCCTGCTCAGCTACTTGCCTCTCTCCTTTGGGCATTCTGAGCTGCAGACACACGTTCCTTCGGTCCTGCATCCAGGGTTAGTCCAAAACAATATGAAGCAATAGAGTATTATGTTTATACAGCCTTAGCTGTCTTGGTTTTGACTTTGGGTCTCCAAAATGGAGCCCTAGGTCGAACCGACGCCTACTGTTCCCTCTCGATGGGGAACGCATCCTCACCTACTCCTCTCGGGAGAATGTACCTGATGCCAACCGGCTCCTCCGGTTGGACTTTTGCCTAGCGGTCCTTTGCCAGGTCTTGGATACCAAGCTGTCCTTCGCCCGGTGCCTAGCATTCCTTCGCCAGGTCTTCAGTCCTAAGCTGTCCTTCACCTGGTGCCTAGCAGTCCTTCGCTAGGGCTTCAGTACCCTGGCATTCCTTCGCCAGTGCCTAGCAGTCCTTCGCTAGGACTTTTTACTCTGGCATTCCTTCGCCAGTGCCTAGCAGTCCTTCGCTAGGACTTTTCCTGCACACTTGAGTAGCATGTTAGATAACAAGTAAGACTTAACTTTTGAACCCTTTTGCCATTATCAAAACTCAGGTTCGACTTGGGTGCTTTCCGCACCAACAATCTCCCCCTTTTTGATTTATGGCAACCCTGGTTCAAAAAGTTAAGTTAATCAGGGCAAGTAAAAATTAAATTTTGTTCCCTCCCCCTGGAAGGAATCTCCCCCTAGATTTTTCAAAACTTCGTGGGGTTTTTGAAAATAAATTCTAAGTTTAAGGATGGATTTTTACTTAGAATAATTTTCAACAGAAAATAATTTTTAAGTCTAAAGATGGATTTTCCTTACACTTTTTAACAGAAACTTTAGAGTCAAATTTTCCAAACATAATTTTGGTTGTGTACTTTGGAAAATTTATACTTAACAAAAATTTAAACTTAAGTTTAAATACTTAGAGAAATTTTGAAAGCTTAAGTACTTTTAAAAATTTTGAAAACTTAAGTTTAACGTACTTAGAAAAATTTTGAAGTCTTGAGTACTTTGAAGATTTTGAAAATTTAAAGTACTTAGAAAAATTGTGAAATCTTGAGTACTTTGAAGATTTTGAAAATTTAAAGTACTTAGAAAACATTTTGAATAAAGGATAGAGTTTTTGAAATTTGAAAAAAAAAATTGAGAATTTGAAATTTGAATTTTAGTTTTGAACAAAAAATTTTTTGTATTATTTTAAACTCTCTCCTTTCCTATCTCTCCCCCTTTGCCATATATAAAAAATAAAGAAATATAGCTAACAAACAGATGTAATAAAAAATTAAATTGCATAATTTGCTGTACTGAATCAATTCAAGATATGAACTCAATCAAATCAGTTTCAATTTCTCTTTTAGGGTCCTGTCTATCCCAATTAGCTACTTACTATCTGTTATAAATAGTAGTTTTTGCTAGGGTTAGTCAAGTTAAGTGTTCTGTTCAAGTTAGATTTCCTAAACTTGACACTTAACTTGATTACTGTATAAGTTGTATTTAGTGCCCCAATTTCTGCAGATGCACTAACTTAAAGCATCTTGAATTAAGGCAAAGACCTAAGCATCTCGACCCATTCTAAGTTATCAATCAAAGTACCCTAAGGTGCTTATGAGATGCTGGCTTCTAAATCTATAGGTGCATGCAGTTCTAGGATTAGGGCCTAGGCTAAGTCCATTTTCAAAAAAGCCCTAATTTTGAAAGGGGTAGTTTTTATAATAAAACTAAGTCGAAAAATTTGAAAAAAAAACTGATTTTAAAATTAAGTAAAACAGTTTTTCAACTTCTTTTAGAAACTGATTTTCAAATCAAGGAAAGCAGTAAGAAAATCAAAAGTAGAGTTAACCTATTCTACTAGGCACAATCCTAACTGCGTTCTTAGTGAACAGAACTCAGACTCAGGTAGGGGTTTGGTGAATATGTCAACTAAGTTACATTTAGTATCTACATGTTTAAGGACTATCTCACCCCTGGTTACATGGTCTCTTACAAAGTGATGTTTAACTTCTATGTGTCTAGTTCTGGAATGTTGGATTGAATTTTTAGTTAGATTAATTGAGCTTATGTTGTCAATGAAAATCTGAGTTTGGGTGTAGTTGAGCTGGAAGTCCTTAAGAGTGTGCATCATCCATAAAAGTTGTGCTACACACTCTCCTAAGGCTACATACTCAGCTTCAGTTGTGGATAGAGCTACACAGTGTTGTTTTCTGCTGCACCAACTTACTAGACTATTTCCTAACAGTTGGCAGCTTCCACTTGTGCTCTTTCTATCTAATTTACAACCAGCGTAGTCAGAATCTGAGTATCTTGACAAATCAAAAGTGGAAGTCCTAGGATACCAAATCCCTACATTTAGGGTGCCCTTAACATATCTTAGTATTCTTTTTAGGGCTGCTAAGTGTGTTTCCTTAGCACATGTTTGGTATCTAGCACGCATTCCTACAGAAAAAAGGATATTAGGTCTGCTGCCTGTAAGGTACAGTAGACTTCCTATCATACTTCTATAGAGTTTAAGGTCTACTGGTTTTCCATCAGGGTCACTATCTATTTTTACTTTTGTGGCCATGGGAGTACTTATGCTTTTAGAATTATCCATTTTAAATTTCTTTATTAACTCTTTAGCATATTTGAATTGATGGACATAGTTTCTATCTCTAGTTTGTTTGATTTGTAACCCTAGAAAGAAATTGAGTTCACCAACTAAACTCATTTCAAACTCATTTTCCATTATTTTCACGAATTCTTTTAGAAAGTTTGAGTTGGTGGATCCAAAGATGATGTCATCTATGTAGATTTGGGCAATGAATATATCTTTTCCAAGGCTTTTAATAAATAAGGTTGAGTCAATTTGTCCTTGTTTAAATTCTTTAGAAATTAAGTAAGTTGATAAGCATTCATTCCAAGCCCTAGGTGCTTGTTTTAGTCCATATAATGCTTTAGTGAGTTTGAACACGTGGTCAGGTCTTTCTAAGTCCTCAAATCCAGGGGGTTGTCCTACATAAACTTCTTCTTTAATGAATCCATTTAAGAAGGCTGACTTTACATCCATTTGGTATAACTTAAATCCTTTATGGGATGCAAAGGCTAATAACATCCTAATGGACTCAAGTCTAGCTACTAGGGCATATGTTTTGTCGTAATCTAACCCTTCTACTTGGCTGAATCCTTTCGCTACTAAGCGGGTCTTATTTTTGACTATTTCTCCTTGATCATTCAATTTATTCCTAAAAACCCACTTAGTGTCAATGACGGATTTGCCCTCAGGTTTAGGCACTAATTCCTAGACTTGGTTTCTCTCAAATTGGGCTAGCTCCTCTTGCATAGCTATGATCCAATCAGGATCAGGTAGGGCTTCCTCTATAGTTTTGGGTTTAATTTTTGAAATCATGGCTATCTAACTAAGGTTTCTATAGGAAGACCTAGTTCTGACTCCTAAAGTTGGATCACCTACAATTTGATCGGTTGGGTGACTGAGTCTGGGTTTCTTGGATTTTCTAGAACTTGGTTCAGCCTCAGGTTCGGCCAGTCGGTTTGATTCACTATTTGATTCAACTCTTTGGGCTGGTTCAATTGTTGGGTCAATAGTTGGTTGATTTGACTCAGTAGTTGGTTCAATAGTTAGTTCGTTTAAGGGTTCAATTAAAGGTTCAACGGTTTGTTCATTATTTTTTTGATCAGAATTTGATGAAGTTAGGTTTGGATTATCAGATATTGAGTTGATTTCTTCATCAAATATTAAGTTTGTTGTTTCTTCAATTTTCTTAGTTTGTTTGTTGTAGACCCTATAGACTCTACTTGTGGTTGAGTATCCTAGGAAGATACCTGGGGTTGACTTGGATTGAAATTTCCCTAGATAGTCTTTGGTGTTTAGGATATGGACTTTGCATCCAAAGACCCTTAGGTAGTGTAGATTTGGGAGTCTATGGTAGTACAATTCATAGGGTGTTTTGTTGTGTCGCTTGTTAATCAGGACCCTATTTTGGATGTAACAAGCCATACTAATTTCTTCTGCCCAATATTGGTTTGCTAAGTTAAATTCATTAAGCATAGTCCTAGCAGCTTCCTGTAGTATTCTATTTTTTCTTTCGACTATCCCATTTTGCTGGGGGTTCTAGGATACGAGAATTCATGTATATACCCATTTACCTTAAAGAATTCCTTGAACTGTTGATTTTCAAATTCTCCCCCGTTGTCACTCCTAAGTCTTTTAATTTTAGTTTCATTTTGATTTTCAGTTAATTTACAGAATTCATTAAATAGGTTTAGGGTTTCATCTTTGGTTTTTAGAAACCTAACCCAGGTGAACCTAGAGTAATCATCAACTATTACTAAGCAGTATCAGTTCCCGCTTAGTGACTTGGCTCCATGTGAATCAAATAGGTCAAGGTGCAGGAGCTCAAGTGTGGTTTGAGTTAGGTCAGATTGGATTAGTTTGTGATTAGATTTGGTTTGTTTACCTTGATTATATGATTCACATATTAGGTTTTCATTATTTTTAATTTTGGGGATACCTTTGATTAAGCCAAGTTGGGTGATTTTTGAATGGTTCTCAGATTAGTATGACCTAATCTCCTATGCCAGAGGTTTGATTGTTCTAATTGAGTTAACATGCATTTAGGTACAGGGGGAAGGTTTATAGTATAAACATTATTTTTCCTAGTGCCCTTAAGCATGATTTCTGAGTCTTGTTTGTTTCTAATCAGGTAGATAGAATTGTTGAATGTGACTATATAACCAGAATCACATAACTGACTTATACTAAGCAAGTTAAAATTGAAGTTTTCAACCAAAAGAACTTTCTTAATAACAAAGTCAGATTTAAGTTCAATATTACCTGACCCAATTACCTTTAGGGTAGCATTGTTGCCAAATGCCACTGAGCCTAGGTTCATGAACTTGAGTTTGGTGAATTTCAATTTATCTCCAGTCATGTGTCTGGAGCAACCACTATCCAACATCCATTGGTCCAAATCTTTATGCTCCTACACATAAAGAGTTTTGTTGATTTGGATCCAATTAGAGTCAGGAATAGCTTAAATTGATTTTCACTGCCTAGTCTGTCTCACCCAAATCTAGGGTTTTCAATCACGTTAGCCTTATAGGTTTTGTGAGACAAGTTTTGATAAAAGAATTTTCGAAAATCATGATTTATTTTGAAAGACTTAATTAATTTTTGAAACCAGTTGAATTTATTTTGAAAAGAATGTTCATGTCTACAAGTAACTGAAAATTTGTGTTAGATTTGAGTTTTACAAAGACTAATCTGAATTTGAATTTCAGAGATTGGCTTCCAGGTCTTGGCGAGGCACTAGGCCTTCTTTGGCCGTAGCCTTATTGGATCATCAACTCTTTCCTTGACAAAGCCTTTTAATGAAATTTCATTTTCAAAATTAATCTTTGAAAAATTTTGGTATAACTAGTTTGGGTTTTGGATCGGTAGCTTCGGCTAGTTTCACCAGTCTAAGAGACCAAGTATACTTGACCTTATTAGAATTGGTTTCCCTAACGTACTATCATCTCACCTCCACCCAATACTATGTTATTCAAATTTCAGTTAAGTTTGTTCAGTCCTTAAACTAACCATTCCTTAGTCTAAGCATGGTAAATTGCAGAAATTAAATAAACAATCAGTCAAGCAAGTCACAATCAAGAATTAAGTTTTATCTAACAATAACTATTGTTTTCAATTTGGCTCCCCCTGGACTATAGCCACGATAATGGTTTGGCAAGATGTGAATCTTGTCCTTGGGGATCCAATATTGATTTGATCCAGTTTGTTGGTTCAGGCATAGTTTTGGTACCCATGCCTGAACTTTTGGTCTGGACTGGTTCAGTACAGCAAAATAGGATCTTTGTCTAGATTTGGTTCTATATCCAAGTCCGGATCGATTTAGAACTGACTTCTGTTTTCCAAGAATCATGTCAAGATTCTTGGAACCAGAGGTGAATCGTTCTAAGGCTGATCTAAGATCCTTAACCTAAGTTTTCAGGGAGGAGTTCTCTTTCTCAAGTTTTTCAACTTGAGTAGGAGTTCCTTCTTGAACCTTCTCGGTTAAGGGTTTAGAATAAGCTCCCTCTTTCAGGAGTTTTACTTCCTGTCAGAGGGATTCGATTCGGAGTTTAGCTTTCTCCAAATCTCGAGAAAGATACGAAATTAGTTCATTTAATTGACATCTAGTAAATCCACTTACCTTGATTTCGCCATCTTCTGAAAATGTCAATCTGCCGTCGTCCTGTTCTGATTCTGACTCGGACTCGACTTCTTCTGAGGCAGTTAGTGCGAGTAGGTTCGATTGTGGGACCTCTTCTTCTTCTTTGGATGAGGACTCGTCCTACGTTGCTTGAAGTGCTTTCTTCTTCCTTGTCTTTTTTGCTTCCTTCAAGTTAGGGCATTCGGTCTTGTAGTGGCCCTTCTTCTTGCACTTGTAGTAGGTCACGTTGGGCTTGCTCTTTTCGTTTGCGGGTTCAGCTGGTTCATCCATTCTTCGGCTGACTTTCCGTTTGTTGGTTTGGTTCTTCAATTCTTTGTAGTAGTTTCTTGCCAGTCGAACCAGCTTTGGTCGATCTCCTTCTTCATCTTCTGTGTCTGAGTCTGAGTTAGACTCGGGTTCAGGTTGAGGCTTCTTCTTTATTGTCCTTCAAGTTTTACCTGCAACAAAGGCAATACTTTTCCCGGCCAAATTACAGTTAGTTTGTTCGTGTAATTCTAATTCAGAGAACAATTCATCTAATTTTATTTTTGAAAGGTCCCTTGAAACCTTGTATTCATCTACTATAGATGCCCATAAGGTATTTCTCGGGAAAGCATTTAAAGCATACCTTATTAGGTCACGGTTATCTACCTTGTGACCGATGGTGTGCAGTCCGTTCATCAGTTCTTGGATTCGAGCATGAAGCTGAGCTGCTGTTTCGTTGTAGGCCATTTTGATGGTGTACAGCTTGTCCAAGAGCAGATCTCTCTTGCTGATACGAGTATCTGATGTTCCTTCGTGCAGCTCGATCAGTTTTCCCCACAGCTCCTTGGCACTGTTGAAAGGGCCCACCCGGTTCAGCTCCTCTTTTGTTAAGCCGCATTGAAGGGTCTGGGTCGCCTTTGCATCCGCTTCAATTTTTGTTTCAGAGCGGTGTCCCACTCTGTTTAGCTTTGAGGTACTCCTTCAGCATTTTTGGGGATCTCCAATCCGAAATGGATGTTTATCCACATGTCCACCTGAGTTTTCAGGTGAACCTCCATTCGGCTTTTCCAGTAGGAAAAGTCTTCTCCACTGAAAAGAGGAGGTCTCGCTGTGCTGAATCCTTCTTGCATGGCCATTAGGTATTTTATCTGAAAAAGAGATAAGAGAAAGAAAAACTTTGTCCCAAGACTTGGTCTTGGATTAGTAGTGCGGGATAAAGAAAATTAAATATCGAGGGGTATTGCACCAATCTCGATCAACGAGAAGAAATTCGAACGAAAAAAGATATTAGAAGAAATTCGAACGAAAAAAAGATATTTAAAGAAAAATTTAAAAGAAATCCGAAAACTTTTCAAACTGGTGGTTGCACCAAATTTGAACTTCCCCGCTCTGATACCACTTGTTGGATCGAGAGAAACGATAGAGGGGGGGAGTGAATATCGTTAAACGTTCGGATTGGAAAAGAGAATGCGTAGCGGAAGATTAAAAACAAAACACGCAAACAATAAGGTTTTTACTTGGTTCGGAGCCTAGGTCGACTCCTACTCCAAGGCCCACGGTCGCTGACCGTTTGCTGCGGGCAATACTATAATCGCGCAAAATCAGTTACAGAAATAGAATTACAGTTAAAGTGCAGTACTGAAATTAAACTCTTCTTTTTACCGACGTCCGGTGTAGATTACTTTTTCCAGAGCAGTAGGACGTCGTCGGCGCTTGTATCTTGAGTCGGGAGGTTGCCAGAGCAGCGCGCGGAAGCAGAAGAGCGTGAATGCGTTCGAGAACTTGGATTATAGAAAGCCTTGGCGTTGGGTGCTATTTATAGCACCTCGGGGCGCCTTGGATGTCGGGCCCCCCCCCCACGTATCACGTGATCCGAGCTTCGCTCAGTCAACCTCTATCCCACTCGAATAGGGCTGAGGTTTGACACTGGGGGCACCCTGAACGCTGGGGGCGCCCTGTTTGACTCCTTCAGCGCGGGCTTCTCGGCTGGATAAGGGTAATCGGCTTCGCTGGCATAGGCGCGGGGCGCCTCGGCCAGTAAGCAGCCGAAGCACTTGTTGCTTCGCTTGTATTGTGTTGGCCTTCGGGGCGCCCGGGACACTGAGGGCGCCCTGCTCAGCTACTTGCCTCTCTCCTTTGAGCATTCAGAGCTGCAGACACACGTTCCTTCGGTCCTACATCCAGGGTTAGTCCAAAACAATATGAAGCAATAGAGATGTTTATACAGTCTTAGCTGTCTTGGTTCTGACTTTGGGTCTCCAAAATGGAACCCTAGGTCGAACCGACGCCTACTGTTCCCTCTCGACGGCGAACGCGTCCTCACCTACTCCTCTCGGGAGAATGTACCTGATGCCAACCGGCTCCTCCGGTTGGACTTTTGCCTAGCGGTCCTTTGCCAGGTCTTGGATACCAAGCTGTCCTTCGCCCGTTGCTTAGCATTCCTTCGCCAGGTCTTCAGTCCCAAGCTGTCCTTCGTCTGGTGCCTAGCAGTCCTTCGCTAGGGCTTCAGTACCCTGGCATTCCTTCGCTAGTGCCTAGCAGTCCTTCGCTAGGACTTTTTACTCTGGCATTCCTTCGCCAGTGCCTAGCAGTCCTTCGCTAGGACTTTTCCTGCACACTTGAGTAGCATGTTAGATAACAAGTAAGTCTTATCTTTTGAACCCTTTTGCCATTAT
>JAGFNQ010006482.1:0-92555 GCA_024364735.1 Boesenbergia rotunda
TGTATCTATTTCATGCTTGAATGAAAAGGGTTATCATTTAACTTTTAGTAACAATTGCTGTTACATAACTTTAAATGGTGTTCTTTATGGGACCGGAACTTTATACAATGGTATCTACACGTTAGATTTATCCGGTGACGTTTTCAATATCGAAGTTAGCAATATCGACGTTTTCAATATCTACAAACGTGCACGAATAGATAATCAAATAGACTCCTATACGTGGCATTGTCGTCTTGGCCATGTAAGTAAGAAACGCATGACCAAAATTACACCAATGTGGAATTCTGGAATCATTTGAACCCGGTTCATTTGATACATGCGAATCATGCTTAAAAGGCAAGATGACCAAATTACCCTTTTCCGGAAAAGGTAAACCGGTGGGAGAATTGCTTGGTCTAATACATACTGATGTATGTGGACCAATGTCAACTCTTTCACAAGGAGGTTATAGCTACTTCATTACCTTTATCGATGATCACTCACGATTCGGGTATGTGTTCTTAATGAAACACAAATCTAAAGCTTTTGAGAAATTCAAAGAGTTCAGAAGTGAGGTAGAGAAACAGCTTGGCAATAGTATTAAGATACTTAGATCCGATTGGGGTGGTGAATACTTGAGTCAAGAGTTTCAAGATTATCTTAGGGACAATGGGATATTGTCTCAATGGACTCCGCCATATACACCACAGCATAATGGTGTATCTAAGAGGCGTAACCGGACCTTGATGGACATGGTTAGATCTATGATGAATCATGCAACTCTTCCAAAATCCTTTTGGGGCTATGCGCTTAAGATAGCTGTTTACTTACTAAACAGAGTCCCGACCAAGGTAGTCTCTACTACTCCATATGAGACGTGGAATAGTAAGAAACCTTATTTAACTCACCTTAAAATATGGGGTTGTCCTGCTTATGTGAAGCGGACTGTATCAGACAAATTTGATGCTAAGTCTGATAAATGCCTATTTATTGGATACCCTAAGGAAACGAAGGGTTACCAATTCTATCATCCCTTGGAACAAAAGGTGTTTGTTTCAAGGCATGCTGTATTTCTAGAAAAAGAATTTCGTTTACAAGAAAACAGTGGGAGTAGTATTGAACTTGAAGAAGTTCAAGAAACTAGACATTACAGAGACACCTAGTCTAGACCCACAACCAATAACTCATAATGATGAGCTATCAGTTGAACCTAAAACAACACCACTTCTTCGTAGGTCTGATAGGACATGCAATATTCCAGAGAGATACGGATTTCTCATAAGTGAATCGAACGACGTGTTACTCATTAACAATGACGAACCTATCAGTTATAATGATGTTCTGATAAATTCAGAAAGGGATAAATGGCTTGAAGCCATGAAGTCGGAAATGGATTCCATGTACGAAAATCAAGTATGAGACTTGGTTAACCCGCCTGAAGGGATTAAGCCCATAGGGTGCAAGTGGGTTTTCAAGAAGAAAATCGACATGGAAGGTAATGTTGTTACCTTTAAGGCTAGATTAGTGGCAAAAGGATATCGTCAGAAACAAGGAATTGATTATGACGAAACCTATTCGCCAGTAGCTATGCTTAAATCCATTCGGATGCTCCTGGCCATAACAGCTCATTATGATTATGAGATATGACAAATAGATGTGAAAACAGCTTTCCTTAATGGAAACCTACTTGAGGATGTATACATGATACAACCTGAAGGTTTCACATCGGTTAATAAAACCAAAGTATGCAAGCTTCGACGATCCATATATGGACTAAAGCAAGCATCCAGGAGCTGGAACATCCGTTTTGATGAGACAATCAAAGAGTTTGATTTCTCACAAAATCCTGACGAACCTTGTGTGTACAAGAAGGTTAGTGGGAGTGCAGTCGTATTCCTAGTGTTATATATCGATGACATATTACTTATAGGAAACGATATATCAGTCTTACAGTCAGTTAAAATTTGGTTGTCCAAAACTTTCTCCATGAAAGACCTGGGAGAAGCAACCTATATCCTTAGGATTAGAATCTATAGAGATATATCAAAACGGTTGCTTGGTCTTTTGCAGTCTACATATATAGACCGAGTGCTAGAAAGGTTTAGCATGTCGGAATCCAAGAAAGGTTACCTTCCTATCAGGCATGGGATCAACCTTTCAAAGTCTATGTGTTCGCGCACAGAAGACGAGAGGATTTGCATGAATAAGATTCCTTATGCATCCGCGATAGGATCTATCATGTATGCCATGTTATGTATTAGGCCCGATGTATCATATGCTCTGAGCGTCACAAGAATATACCAGTCTGATCTAGGAATAGATCATTGGGCGGCTGTCAAGACAATCCTCAAGTACTTAAGAAGAACTAAGGATGTGTTCCTAATATATGGAGAAGGTGATATGATAATACGTGGATATACAGATGCCAGTTTCCAGACAGATAAGGATGACTCCAAATCTCAGTCCGGATACGTATTTATTTTGAATGGACGCGCAGTAAGCTGGAAAAGTTCCAAGCAAGACACCGTAGCGGATTCTACCACAGAAGCGGAATATATTGCAGCTTCGGAAGCAGTAAAGGAAGCAGTCTAGATCAAGAAGTTTATCTCAGAACTTGGTGTGGTTCCAACCATTGATGAAGCAATACCGGTTTACTGCGACAACAATGGAGCTATTGCACAAGCAAAGGAACTAAGGTCTCATCAGCGATCCAAACATGTGCTTCGCCGCTATCATTTGATCAGAGAGATTATAAGTAGGAATGATATACAAATTGAGAAAATTCCCACTGAAAGGAATTTAGCGGATCCTTTAACTAAGGCCTTGCCTCAAAGTAAGTTTGAGGGTCATGTTAGAGCCTGTGGTATTGGGTACCGTAGCGATTGGCATTAGGCCAAGTGGGAGTTTGTTAGTGATATGAGAGAAGTGTCCTAAGGCAATCGCCTTATGATTGTAATCATTTATTTTAATAAATGAATATTCACTATTTGAGTATACATGATTATTTGATTAAGATCTTAAGCTCATTTACTGAATGCCCGCAATATAATTCACAGCATGAGAGAATTTGTGATGAATTCACAACTAGTGATTATCTCTACATGTGCAATTGTGAAGTATTGAAATTGTCCCTAGTCGATGAATTGATAAATAAGGACACTATCAATTCTGTTGAGACTAGCATGGGTTATTCTCTAATCAGCTGATTCTCACTGGCTGGTGACATTGAGATGTCCGGAGATAAACATGAATGCTAGTTAAGGGAACTAGTTCATTGGAGTGACTGGCTATAAAACTTCATATGGTAGTCTATATATAGATATGTCAGTAAAGTTCTTACTGCAGCTTAAGTGCGATGTTCCTTTGACTTGCGGTGTTCAAGTCATCTTGGTCATGGAGACTTATACTTTGACATCTTAAGCAAGCATCTCCAAGGAGGTGTGGACCCAAGATGATTGGGTATAAGCCGAAGTGCCCGAAGATGTTTGAACAGCCTACAAAGGATTCACCACTCCTTGCGAGGAGATGTATACCCGAGGCCTATCGTCGGATTGTTACTCGAAGCCTCTGGCCAGAGCATGACATGTTCAGAGTATGCATCTCTTAAATACATGAGAGTAATTAGAATTCATAGGACGAGGAAACGTTACTTGGGCTAGGTGTGACGTAGTCAGCCTAGTGGGGACTGACACACATAGACCATGTCCTGAACCAAGTGAGTATAAGATGGTGAAGGGAATGGGGCACGATTCATTATAGCTGTTGAAGGATTTCAGAATCATTTCTGAGGTCAACCGTTGATCTTTCAATTAATTGGGGATCATGATGTACTACTAGGTGTCACTCATGATCGTTCTATAATTAATTAGTTAATTATGGACGGCCAACATAAATTGAAATCCTATTTGGTCACACGCATAATGAGTAATTCGAAGGATTTAAAACGAGTTGAGAATTGGATTCTCCAATCGAGATAGACTATTTTGGTAAGTCCAAACAATAGTCAAAACCAAATTTATTTTAGACGCATCGGAAGCATAGAATGGCTAAGTCTTTTAAAGACTTAATGGGTGAATTAAATAAGTTTAATTCATTAAGGGATTTGATCCAATTGGGGTTAGATGGGCCAGCCAAGGAAGGGGGCCTCCTCTCTTCTTGTCATGGGCGGCCACCACCATAAGAGGATAAGGCTATTTTGGTTTGTTTTATAAAATAGACCAAAGGTTGGTTTATCTTATAAAAGGTTATATAAATTTTATATAAATTTTTATATAATGAACCATGAGTTGGTTTGTTTAATAAAATTTATATAATGAACCAATGGTTGGTTTGTTTTATAAAATTTTATATAATGAACCAATGGTTGGTTTGTTTTATAAATTTTATATAATCATGCCAAAAGGAAGAGAGCCTTGATTATGGATTGATTGAGAAATTATTCCATAATCAAGAAGAAGAAGCTTGATCATGAGAGCCTTGATTATGGATTGATTGAGAAATTATTCCATAATCAAGGAGAGGTTTGCTTGAGAATTAAGAAACCTCTCCCTATAAAAAGGACCCAAGGGGTGCCATGGAAGAGGATCCGAAAAAGGATTGCTTGGGCTCTCTCCTGTTCTTCTCTCCCTCTCTCTTGGCCGGCCTTAGGCCTTCCTTCCTTCTTCTTGCCTTGAGCACAAGGAGAAGCATCAAGGCGACGAAGTTCTTCCTTGCGACGATCTTCCTCTTTGGCCAACCTTGGTGGTGAGTCTTTCGATTTGATTACTCTCTCGGTTTTCTTCGTGTTCACGGAGAATCTAGTAGTTCTCGTGAACATGAAACTCGTGGCTTAGCGAAGTCATCCCGACGATACTCGGCGTGGATACCAATAGAGATGGAGCTTTCAAGGGACGCTAACGGTTGGATCTCATCCCTTCTTACAAGTTATGCAAGGTAATTAGTAGAGTAATCTCCTTTTCTGTAAAAATTTTATATTACGATTATGTGAACACATTGCATGCTTAGGATATGTGTTAGAATAATTTAGGAAATTATTCATGTTTTTGTTTCCGCTGCATGTAATTATGTAACAATTACAATACGTGTCCGCGTCGGCATGCACCCTGTCCCAACAATGATCTCCCGGTTGATGACTTCTACTTGGCCATTGCCCTGGGGGTATGCGACTGAAGTGAAGGCTTGGCAAATACCCAGTTCTTCACACCATTCTTTGAGTTTGCGTCCTGCGAACTGTCTGCCATTATCTGACACCAATTTGTGAGGAATGTCGTACCTACAGACAATGTCCCTCCACAGGATCTTCATCATGGTGGCCTCCGTGATGTGCGCAAGCGGTTCATCTCTATTTGGAGAAATAGTCAACCAGGACCAATAAGAACTTCTTATGTTGAGGCCCCATTGGAAAGGGCTCATAATATCCATTCCCTATTGATTAAAGGGGCAGGAGACAGTGGAAGCTCGAAGTAGTTCTGTGGGGTGATGAGTGATATGTTGGTGCTTTTGACAGGCCTCGCATCCGGCGACGAATATGAGGCATCTGCTTGCAGCATTGGCCATAAGTATCCAGCCAGGATAACCTTCCTAGCCAGGGATCTTCTCCCAATATGGCTCCAACATATGCCTTTATGGATCTCCCGCATGATATAATCGGCTTCCTCTGGACCGACACACTTGAGTATAGGCCGGGCAAATGCTCTTTTGTATAGTTGCTCCCCGACCAGCATGAATCTGGAAGCCTGGCGGCGGAAAAGCTGAACTTCTTTATCGCCCGCTAGCGTATTTTCACTTCGCAAGAATTCCACATATGGTTTTCTCCAGTCGAGTAATGTAGCATCAACAACCCCCTCTTTGATCTGAGACATCATTCCTTCTGTAACGCTAGGCTCATCTAACGTTCAAGAGGTTATGGAGCTGGCCAACTTGGCTAGCTTGTCCGCCTTAACGTTGTCAGTCCGGAAAATCTTCTGCAGAACTACCTCGGTGAAAGAGGCCTTCAGCTACTCATAGATGACCACATACCTCTGTAGGCGCTCGCTCATTACCACAAATTTGCCTTTTATTTGCTAGGCAATGAGATGGGAGTTCGAGTGCAAGATGACCCGAGCAACTCCCACTTGCTTAGCTGCTTGTAACCCCGCTAGTATCGCCTCGTACTCAGCTTCGTTGTTGGTGGCCCAGAAGTGGAGTTGGATGGATAGATGTAATGTATCTCCCCTAGGGGAGACCATCAGAACACCGACCCCGCTGTGCTTGCTATTGGAGGAACCATCAACATACACTTTCAACACTCCATCAGCTTCAGGTTCCGGGACAGCATCGAGCATAAAATCAGCGAGAGCTTGCGCCTTGATGGCGGTACGGGGGTGGTACTCAATCCCATACTCAATTCTGTCGTCCACTTGATCAGCTGACCCGAAGATTCAGGATTGGTGAGGACGTCCCAAGCGGGCTATTAGTGAGTACCACAATGGGATATGCTAAGAAATATGGCCTGATCCTCCAGGCCATTAGTACTTGAGCATAGGCCAACTTCTCCATAGTAGTATACCATGCCTCTGCGTCCTTCAGAAGATGCCCGAAGAAGTAGACGGGATACTGCGCAGTGCCCTCCTCCTGAATGAGCGTCGAGCCCACCTCTTGTTCAGCTGCAGACAGGTAGACAAACAATGTTTCTCCATCCAATGGCTTGTAAAGGATGGGGAGCTCGGCGAGGTATGCTTTCAGATCCATGAAAGTCTTCTCACACTAGTCGTCCCAATCGAACTTGATTGCCTTCCTCAGGATCTTGAAAAACGGCAGGGTCCTGTCTGCAAATTTGGAGATGAACCTGGACAAGGTTGTAATTCTGTCGTTCAATCGTTGTACGTCCTTGAAGTTACGAGGAGATGTCATGTCAAGGATGGCTTGCACTTTTTCTAAGTTATCTTTAATCCCCCTTTCCGTCACCATGTACCCGAGGAATATGCCACTCTTCACCCCGAACACACATTTAGCGAGGTTCAGCTTCAACCTATTGGCCCTCAAGGTGGCGAACGTCTCTTCTAGGTCGGCTATCATGTCTTTCCCTTGTCTATCTTGACCAGGATGTCATCCACATATACTTCAATGTTTCTCCCTATCTGGTGTCGAAAAACCTTATCCATCATCCTTTGATAGGTTGCCCCTGCATTCCGTAACTCAAACGACATGATGTTGTAGCAGTAGGTATCATCTGCCGTCACAAAACTGACCTTTTCTTGATCTTCAGGAGCGAGAGGAACTTGGTGATATCCCTAGTAAGCATCCAGCATTGAAATAAAATCACACTGGAGGTGGAATCCACCAGCTGATCTATCTAAGATAAGGGGTAGCAGTCTTTAGGACAGACTTTATTTAAATCTCTAAAATCGATACAAACCGCCATTTACCCCGGGCTTAGGGACAAGTACTGCATTAACCAACCAAGTTAGGAATTGAACTTCTCTTATGTGTCCAACCTTCAGCAACTTGGCGACTTCCTCTCTGATAATCTTGTCTTGCCCGGGCCCAAAATGTCTTTGCCTTTGCTTCACCGGCCGGGCTCTGGGGGTTATATGCAAGCGATGTGTGGCCAAGGCTGGGGTGACTCCGTTGATCTCTTCGGTAGCTCACGCAAACACGTCCCGATGGTTCTGTAAGCAGCCAATCAGACGTCTTCTCAGCTCCGGTGTAAGGTCGGCAACAATCCTTGTAACTCCTTTTGTTTGTTGAGGATGGATCTAGACCTCTTCGCTCTCGACTTCCCTCTGTTCTTCTTTGGGTCCTTCCTCCTCTCGAGGGTTGGCGAGGTTGATTTGTAGCGCTTCATGAGCCCTCGGGTTCTTGCGAGCTTCCGACCTGACCTCCCCGCTGTAGCATCACCGGGAAGCTAGCTAATCCCCTTTGACCTCGGCCACCTGCTCACCCGCCGAGAACTTGATTTTCTGGTGGTAGATTGTGCTGAGCGCTGGGTCAAATATGCTGAGCGTTGGGCGCCCCAGGATGGCGTTGTAGGATGATGGAGCATCCACGACCGTGAAGGGAGTCATTCTCATCCTCTCCAGCATGTCGTCTCCCAACGACAGGGATATATAGATTTAACCTATCGATTGCCCTCGATATTCGATGAAGCCGAAGAGTGGAGTGGAGACCGGATGTAGCTCATCCTCATCGATTTGCATCTGGTCCAGGGCTACCTTGTACAGGATGTTGACAGAACTACCTATATTCATGAAGACGTGCTTAACCTCGTCATTTGCTATGCATACGAAAATTATCAGTGCATCTTCGTTAGGGACTTCCACGTCTTCTAGGTATTCAGGGCCGAATGAGATAACAGGGCCCTGGCGCTGACTACTACTCGTCCCGATGGCATAGTTCTCCAACCGATGAGTGTGTGCCTTCCTTGCCCTATGAGTGTCTTCTCCGGTAGGGCCTCCAGAGATCACTCCCACATAACCCGAAGGAGGTCCATGCACTGGAGTTTTGCCTTTTTTGGAATCTCGTTCTGGGGAGAGAGATTGGCAGGGTGCTATCTCTTGACTCCTTCCCCTGGAATGCGACAAGGATCGCCGCCTAGATTTATCTTCTCCAGACTACCATTTGCGAGGAGAAGGACTCCGCCGCGGGGATCTCTGTCGGTACCTTGTTTTATTCCATCGCTTCCGAAGCTTGGCATCCGCTTCTTGAGACAACCTCTTCTTCAAGGCGCGGCACTCCTCTGTGGAGTACGTTGTACTGCCGTAGAAGTTGCAGTATTTCTTCGGTGGTGTCGGTTCGGCCGTGTCGATCGTCTCCACCAGCCTCTTTTTACCAGCCCAGTGGTCCTTCCTACGGCGAGAATCCTTAGCCCGGATTGGTACGGGTGGTTCTCTTCTCTCGGGTCGTACCGAGATCTAGGTAGGGACTCCCGCCAGATCTTTGCGGCGAGCGTGCTGCACCTCCTTGATGTTGACATACTTGACGGAGCGTCCCAGCAAGTCATCGAAGCAGGCGGGTGGCTACTTCACCAGCTATCGAAAGAATTCACCTTCGGAGAGTCCTTGAGTGAAGGCGCTGATAAGTATCTCCGAAGTAGTCGTTGGCACGTCTTGAACCACCCGATTGAACCACTGGATGTAGTCTTTCAGCTGTTCTTTCACCTTCTGTTTGAAGGCGAACAGATTTAATGTCGTCTTCTGGTATCAGCGATTGCTGGCGAAGTGGTGCAGGAAAACGGTTCTAAACTCTAGGAAAGAGTTCATAGAACCTTGGGGTAGCCTTTAGAACCATCTCTGGGCGGCCCCTGACAAGGTGTTCAAGAACACCCAACATTTCACACCATCTATGTATTGGTGTAGTAGGGCCGCATTCTCGAACTTGCAGATATGATCCTCCGGATCTGTCTTTCCATTGTAGTAAGCAATTCTCAAACTACGGAATTGCTTGGGCATGAGATCCACTATGATTTCTGGAGAAAAAAGTGTAGACGGAGCTTTATGAGGGGCTTTGGACCCCTCGATCTTCCCCAGTCCTTCCTCTTACCGTAAAGTGCTGGAGGCGGCAGAGTTTGTCCTCTCTAGGTCCCCTAAGGAATCCCGTCAGGGTGCTGGAACTGTCATCGCTAGTCCCCCCTGCGGTGAGACCGACCTTCGATTGCGATGGTGCGAGGCAGACATTCTTGGAATCTCACTTTGCACCGAGGCCACTCGTCATGAGGCGGCTTGCTCAATTTGATATTGTTCCAGCGCTCCTTTGACGACGTTGGCGACGAGGCGATCCAACTTCTCTCTCGTCAAGACGATGGGTTGTCCCTCTGGATCTGCCATCACGGTGCTCCTTCTGGTGCTTTGATTTAGTTTCTGACAGACGGCGTCAAACTTGTTCTGGAAAGGAATCGAAGGGATGACGAGTCACCGAGGCACTACCCACGAGGATGGTGATGAGGAGAGGACGATCGCGCCCTGCGAGATTAACACAAACGTTAATGGGAACACACTGGAAGGTTTTTCGGCAGAGTTCACTCTGACGCTCAAGTCAGAAATGAGAACTCTTTTATGAGGACAACGAGAAAGTAGAATTGTCTTAGGTTCGGAAAGCTTCCCCCTTTCCTGGATGTCGAAACACTTTATATACCTGAGGGCTTGGTTACATGTGTCTCCAAATTTCTTAATTGTCGATTACATGATAACTTTTAGATAACAGCTGCTGCGATCATTAAGGCATTAATTGTCGCATGTAGCGGACAATAATTAACCGATGACTTTGCTGATCTGGAAAGAGGAACGGTTACATGAAGTCGAGATATCTGATGTATTGATCTTCGGGCTCCGCCTTCTCGAGTTGGTCTCGGGGTGTCTTTTCCCGGGATGACCTCGGGCGTCTGTCCTCCCGAGGTGGTCTCGGGAGCCTACGACTCGGAATGAATCTCCCGAGGTGGTCTCGAGAGTCTAAGGCCCGCCATGACCTCGGGCGTCTGTCCTCTCGAGTTGGTCTTGGAAGGTTAAGGTCCGGCATGACCTCCCGCGTCTGTTCTCCCAAAGTGGTGTCAGGAGCTTAAGGCCTAGAATGACCTCGGGGGTCTGTCATCTCGAGGTGGTCTCGGGAGCCTAAAACCCAGCGTGACCTCGGGCGTCTATCCTCCCGAGGTGGTTCCGGGAGTCCGATCTCGATGGTCAGGTTAGGTGGACCTTGACACGTAACTTCCCCGTGATACGTGTCAATCCTGGGATGCTTAACCCCATCAAAAGAGATCGAGAGTATGCTTGATCAAGGATTTAACCTTAATTTTGATCTTGAAATTTAGAAGCGAAAATTATTTTTATTGCTAAATAGAGATGGAAATAAATGCTCGTCGCTAACATTAATATGACATACTGTAAATTAGTGATGGGCACTTAATATTGTTGGTAAATAGAGACTGAATTTAAATTCTGTCTCTATTTAACTATAGTATCATATTTTCGCTAATAATTCCTGATGAATTATATTTTTTAATTATTAATATTTGTTATAGTGAGGGATTAATTATAAGTCCTTCTCTCTTTAGATATAGAATTTTAAGTCCGTTGTCGTCTCTAATATAGAGATGGAAATAAATCTCGATCACTAATATTAATATATCATACTGTTAATTAGTGACGGTCTTAATACCGTCCCTTTTCTATCTCTATTTAACGATAATATTATATGCCCGTCACTTATAATTTTTGATTAACTATGTCGGCATGTAAACTTAACTTTCTCCTCAGTTTCTGTGTCAGAAAAATTTTTTTTCCACTTCCTATATGTAATGTTTCATGTATTTCAACTATAGATTTATCGAATTACCCCTCAATTTTTTTAGATACAAAAGTCTGAAATCAAATATAATTATTTCTAAATTCAACATCAGTTAATTAAAATTTAGTATATTTTATATCAAATTGAGTATAATCTAATCAATTCATCCTAAGCTAATCAATTGGTATGAACTCCTAATCAATTGATCCAGTGAAAAAAGAATTGTGTTCAATTTGATAGAACATATACTAAATTCTAATTAAAATATACTGAATTTAGGAAGAATTATACGTATTTTTGGACTTTTTATACGTATAAAAGGTGTGGTACTTAATTTGATAGAAAATATGCTAGATTTTAATTATATGATACTGAATTTAGAAGCAACTATACCTCATTTTAGACTTTTTGTACCTAAAAATAATAAGAGTAATTAGGTAAAATAATATTTATTAGGGAGCTGAAACTAATGAAACTTTGCATGTAGGGAGTGCAAATGAATTTTTTATGATATAGGGACTAAGAATAAAATTTAAAATTTAATTGGGGATTTAAAGATAATTTATAATTTTTTTAATTAGTAATGTTTGCTGTATCGACGTCTCTATGTAGAGATGAAATTGTACGTCCGTCGCTGTGCGTTAGAAATTGAATTTTAAAGCTGTCTTTGGTTAGAAATGAAATTTTAAATCCGTGTCTAATATAGAGACGGAAATATAAATTTGTTTTTTAATTAATATTAATTTGTTGAAGTCAACACTTGATTTTTGGATGTATAAGAAATTATATATATATATATATATATATATATATATATATATATATATTCCGACGGCTGGATCGGCGTTGATGTTGAAGCAATGGTGAATGTGTAAAAGTATGATTTAAAAAATAAATATTGCCTCTAATGATAACATATTTTATCTAATCTATATTTTGTTTGTCCGATAAAAATTTATAAACTATACGATACATTAGGCGATAGTTTTTCAAGATTTTTGTCCATGTAAATAAAAAAATATTAAGTTGTTGAAAATTGATTTTTATATATTGAATACGGTACGGTAATTTATTGTATTAATTTCTTTTAAGTAAAAAAATAATATTAAAAACTATTTTAAGGGCATGAAAAATCATAAAATTCATTAATTTTGTAATAAATGGCGATTATTTTTACCTCAATGTTTTTTATAATATGTCCCAAGTTATTGGAAGAATAAATCATGGATCTAACTTCATCTTAGATGTCGTCTCTCATCAGGTGTTCTTAAATTACGTGGAGAGAAATAAATCATAGATTAATTTATAGTTGTCTATCAAGTAATTAAGGATGAGAAGAATTTTTTTCTTGATAATATAACTCCGTCAAAAATTAATCTTATTCTATTATAATAAATTTGTCAAATTAATCTAATTCTATTATAATATATTTATCACTTTTTAATCAATGAGACATCCCATGAAAATATAAAATTCATCAATTTTATCTTAAACTGATGTAAAATGTAATGAGTGATCGGAGAATCTCCCAATATTAGATTAAATGAGATTAAGGACTAAAGGATTTTTAAAAAATAAAAAATAAATGAAGTTGAAATATTTTAACTCAAAACATCCTCCGCTGCACTGTGTTCGGGACTATGATTAATATGTGGATGTTATCCTCTTGAGATTTGGAGGTCAAAATTTAACAAAGTTAGTATATTCATTTTCCCCAAGTGTTGTATAGCATCCAAGTTAATAATCCTAATGATTTATCTTTTTCGTATTAATCATGGGACAAACTGAGAAAGCGCTAGAGCAAACAAATCACATTTTGCCACCTCCACTGCACTGTGCCCTAACATATCATGTGAAGTATTACTTTAACCATACGTGGTACGTTCCTGTGGAACTCGGAACTCCATTTTCTAAAGCTTAAACAAAGTACAAGATTCCTTCGTATATACCACCACAAATGCTTGCGACACTCGACTATATGTATAGATTAAGTACACTACTCATGCTGTTCTTTCTGCGTCATGAATATCCTTAAACTAAAATTTTTCTGGTTGTATATGCCACTACTCAATTTACTATGTCATCCAACTAATTAAAAAAACTCGACAAATGTTATCTTTACCAATCAATTAATGATCTACTCATGCATATAAAAAGACAATCCACTCATAGGATAACTTGGAATATAATGGATAAGGGAGGCAGCTAATAAACTAAGTCAACAGAGCTAGCGTCTTGAAACGTGGATTATTAAACTTCAATAGCCAATAGGAGTAGTATACATGCTGTTAATGGCTTTGGTGGATCAAACGCATATATGCATGGCTCAGTGCTTCGTCCAAAGTCTTTATCAGGTGAGGAATAATATTTCAAAGGTCGAGACTATTAGCAAGCATGACAATTGATATATGATATTTTTTGTAGAAGTTGAAATTAAGTGTGAAAATGCATGATACGTGCACATGGAAGATTATGATCATAATTCTGTCCTTGTGAAGCCTTGCCTTTAATTTGCAGACACTTAAGTACTAAGTGTGGCTAGCTATTTAAGTCCACATTTACTGCAACGTACGGCCATTCCACTGGGTGGTGAAAGCCATTCAGAAGTGTTGCTCTCACTTTTTTACTTCAGTTGAATTAATTGTCCTCAATTCTTTGCTAATTATATCTACCCACTAAACCATGTCTAGCTAATGTTAGTGGAGCAAAACCCTTCACTTTCTTGTGAGAGAATTGTGCACTTACTAGTGTTCTCTGTTCTAAGAGTGGTGTATGGTTTTTCAAAGATGTGCACCTGCTGCGTGGGACTTTTGTGACCATTGACACAATGTGTGTGCGCTAGAATTCAACCTAGCTAGCTAGGCCAAGGCTCAGATGATTATTCAATCGAAATATTTAGTTGATTTACTTCTTAAATTGCTTATATATACTCTGCAGTGAACAAAGTTTCAATTAGATAACACTCACTCTCCAAGAAACTTGTTTGTTTGTTTTTTCTTTTAACAGTTGTACACACAGATACCATCGAAAAATTTGTATTGTCCATAATCCATATATAGATTAGAAAATCTTCAAGGAGTTGCCTTGTCACTTTGGTTCAAGTTTTCCAGAGAATGAGTAGCCACCACTGTATTCGAAGGTATCCTCACTCACCTCCTTTTTTGGGCCAGAAATGTAAGGATGACAGCGAATGCCTTTTGAATTCCCCATTTCTGTGGCAGATGAAGATGCTGACTGAGAGATTGTGCTTAGACCATCATCATGCAACATCATCTCTATTTCCTTCACTATGTCACTCATGGTCGGACGACCTACAGCTAGTTCTTCTAGGCACCTCAGTGCCAACTCTACGAACTTCCTGAATGCTATGAGATTACTTGCTGCAATTTGAATTACAGGATCCATCAACTCCTTCAGGCCATAAAATTCTTCATCATTAGCATCTATTGCCATCTTCACCTCACGAACAATGTATTTCCCTTTCTCAATTGGTTGCTTAGCAGTTACCATCTCCAGCATCACCACTCCGAAGCTGTAAACGTCACTTTTGTCTGTCAATTGTTGTGTCATGTAGTATTCAGGATCAAGGTAGCCCTGTAAAGCAGTACTAAACTGTTGAGTTTATGTACTACTAGAATTAATAGGTCCTACACAATCTCCATTTAAGCTGCAGTTCTTTCATGATCAATGCTGCTATCGTAATGGTAATTAGAATGACAACTACTAACTAACCAGGGTTCCTTTGACTTGAGTAGAGACATGGCCCTTTTCCGTGTCCGACATCAACTTTGAAAGGCCAAAATCTGCAACCTTGGCATTTAAGTGTTCATCCAACAGGATGTTACTTGACTTAACATCCCTGTGTATGATTGGAGGATCAGCTAGTTCATGAAGATATGCCAATCCTCTTGCTGAACCAAGTGCAATTCGTAGCCGCCGCCTCCAATCAAGCAGGATCCCACTTTTTCCTGAAATTAAAAGTTAGAAAAAAAGCTTATTTTTGAGAATGAATAGGGGCAGAGTTAATCTTACCAGAGAGACTCTCTCTTAGTGTTCCATTCGGAATGAATTCATATACCAACATCTGCTCCCCTTGATCAAAGCAGAAACCCACTAGTGACACTAAATTTTTGTGATGAACTCTTGACAGCAACTCAATCTCAGTCTTGAATTCAACCGCACCTTGTGTCGATCCTTGTTGTGCCCTCTTGATTGCAACTATCTGTCCGCCCGGAAGCATTCCTCTATAGACCTGAAAGGAGTCGGGTAAATGTATGTCATTTTCTGGTCTTTTGTTCAAAAAAGTTTGACATAGAGCCAACAATTACCTTTCCATAGCCTCCAGAACCAACCTCATTAGATACCGAAAAGTTACTAGTGCATCTTTTCAGTTCATCATAAGAAAACCATCTTGCTCCCTTCAATTGTGGTGCCTCACTACCTTCATCTCCGCTGTGTGTCCATGATGCTGAAAATTTCCAAATGTAAACTCCATTGTAAGTATTTGTATGGTGCCTTGCGGAAAGTTTCATTTTGACAAGATATAGAAGGAACAAACACTTACGACTTACCGAAAGGTTTGCTTCGTTCAATGGCCCTTTCAGCACGTCTTCTTTGTCTCAAGGCATAGATTGTCACAACGAGAAGTCCAATGACCAGCAGTGCACAACCGACTGCTATTCCAACTTTCAGTCCAACACTCATTGTGGATCTTCCTTCAATGGCTAATGTTGAATTCACTGAGTCAGTATAGGAAAGGGTAGTAAACATGCTACAAAAGATAGAGAGACCACCTGGAAATGGATATGGGGATGCAATGAAATAGTAAGGTCCAAACATTGGTGGAGGTTTGAATGTTTGATTGCTCAAATCGAACCCAATCTGTTGAACCTCGGACCTATTGAAGTACATTCCATTGGATGGGAAAAGTTTAAGCTGTAACTGCATATAAGAGTCACTGTCGAAAAATGGATTTTGCAGGAACACTGATCCAGGTGTTAGACCAAGTTTTGTCCACAATTCACGTTCTAGTTGTTGGAACAGCATTCTGTTCCCCACATCTCGGAAACGAGGTGCTCTGAAGTACATCACTCCCTGTAATGGATAGGCACAAATGCAACTCTGAGGATTAGGACTCTGATTCGAGGGGCACAAGTTCGTCACGCAATTGCCGAGACTGGTCGAGTAAGGAACCGCCGGCTGCTGGCGAAGAGTGCAAAAGTTTGTAGTTGGATATTGATCGCAAACTGGATTCCCTACGAGTCTGGAATGAGTGATGAATTACTGAAAGTTAACTATGGTTGAATAAATTGCAGTGAAACTAAATCAATAAATCTTCATGTCAGAGTTCTCACATCAGGGATTTAGTGTAATTGGGTGTCAATTCGACTCCTGTGAGATTATTATTTTTGAAGCTCACGAGTTGCAGTTGCTGGCTGACAGACATGCCCAGTTCAAGGATGCCACTAAAATCATTAAAATCTAGTATCCTGTGAAGAGTATGGATTTCACTTTTAGTTGTCAGAATATATGTCATCTTTTTCCAGTCAATCATTGGGCATGACACTTACACTTGCTGCAACTGAGGAAAGCTGAACAGGGTTTCTGGTACCTTTCCATAAAGCCGTCCTGATTGTATCACTCTGGAGCAATCAGAATCGAAGCATCAGTCAAGGTTATCAACTAAATTGCTTGAGTCATATTAATAGTGGCAGTTGTTGAACTAACAATGCAGTGAGCGATTGGAGCTCCGAGAACCAAATTGGACTTTCTGAGAGATCAAAGGTGTTGTTGCTCAAATCCCTGAGAATCATGCAGTCAGTTGCGATGAAAGATAGTTTTACTACTTGAGGGAATTCTGTAAAGTCTTACACATAGTTGAGGCTGTCCATTCCACTTAGATTCGGCATTGACCCCGTCAACTTGTTATTTGCTAGGTTTCTGAAAAAGATGCACGCAGGAAGTGAGCTCTTCTATTGCATTGATCAACTGCATGTGATGTTACATGCTAAACCACGTATCAAATCATAAATATTCTTATGTTATTCTTCTTAGAATACATGTCTTACAGTTCGTTGATGTTTGTAAGATTGTTGATATTGGATGGGACTGGGCCGCTTAGGGAATTTCTGTCCAATCGTCTGTCATGGACAGAAACCAGTTAGTATTGAAGAACAGTCAAAGTTTATGTAAGATTTAAGGATACTTACAGAACCTGAATGGTTTTGACTAGACCTAGGGAATCTGGGATTCCTCCAGTTAATCTGTTTCCATCAAAAAGTCTGCCAAATGTAGAATAATCAGGAATCAGAATCTATTACAAGCTTTCTCAAGTTTTAGACGGAATATGAATCTACAAGCTTACACATGCAACAGTGTCATGTTTGAGCTGAAGAGCTTTCCTGGGATGGATCCAGATAATTGATTTTTGTTGAAATGACTGTTAAGCAAGAAGAGAAGAAGGATCATTCATAAGAAGCAGGTTCAATTATTCAAATTTGATTTGGTTTCTACTCTTCAGTAATAACTTACAAATGTTTTGTGTGGTGAAGCAGGTCCAAGCCTGGTTCTCTTTCGTTGGAGACTGGTAGAGGTCCACTGATCTGGTTATCTGCGATATCGAACCAGTAAAGGTTGGAGAGCATGCCCATGGAAGCCGGGATTTTGCCGGTGAACTGATTCGAGTTTATAGCCCTGGGGAAATCATAGATCAAAGTGACTACGCATCGAAGGCTCGGCATTCCAAACCAGAATAATTTTGCTTACAGATATGAGAGGGTTTGTAGAGATCCTAGTTCATCCGGGATGTTTCCAGTAAAGCTGCAACCAGCTAAAATCCTGCAAAATAGCAGAGCATTTAAGAAGGTCCAGCTGAAGATGATCTGAAACGATAGAGTTCTTGTTATTAAGTGATTTCTGCCTTACAGGGTGGTCAGCTTCATCAAGTTTCCAATATTTTGAGTTAGTGGACCGCCGAGCTCGCTGTTGAATGATAGATCCCTGCAGGTTTTCTCCTTTGTAAGATAAGATCTCTTATGTTTCATAGACACCAAGCTGACATCTGACACGAGGAAAGCTGACAAGTGAACTTACAAAGTCTTCAATTCGCTGAGCGTACCAATGTCTGCACTCAGTGTACCCTTGATGCCCATGGCTGACAGTTTCCTGAAATTTGCGGACATCAGGATAAACCTTGTGACAGCGGAAGAAGAAATTAAACTAGTTATTCAGTTTCAGATAAGATGCTCACAGAATAGTGACTCTAGACTTGCTGCATGATACACCTTCCCAAGGCGTTCCACAAGGATCGTCGGTCGTTCCCCAGCTTGGAGGTACGTTCTCCCACTCACTCATTAGAGAACGCAGAGCAGCAGCTGCAGAGGGAAAGACGAGAGACGTTTACAAAGCATACACAAGAAACTCTAGATGAAGCAAAGGAATACCATCCTCGGTGTTTGTGATTCCCAAACTGGTCCGGAGACTTGCAATGAATGCACACAGGATGAGGATGAGAGTGGTCATTGCTGTGCTATCGCTGAACACGTTCAGTGAGCACTCACCCCCACTTTTAGAAGCTCAGCCATTGCTCTGTTACTCCGAGCAAGAGCTAACAACTGACCTACCAGACATGATTCACCTCATCATTTCCTCTGCAGCACTCCGGTGGAAGAATAATCACTTGTAACCAGAAACAGAAAAAGAAGAAGAAGAAGATGAAGAAGAAACTTTCAACTGAATGCGCTGCTGCCTTTGCCTTGACTTCAAAGTTAATCAACTTCGCGGCGCAGGATGACATTTATGGTTTGCCTTTGAGGCATGTCCACTGCACTCGGTCGTGCACATTCGTCAATAGGAACGAACTCACTCTCAGGGACAGTACTGAATTGGTTCAGCGACCAAAGGTATTTAATGCGTTCAAGTTGGCTCAGCAATTGGACCACAAGAGTTAGATCTATGGAACACTCTCATCTTCATCCACAATGGATTTGTGGGATACGATCGAATAGTATCATGGAAATCTAATCAAAGTAAATAGGTGTACGCACCGACAAAAGACCAACTCAAAGCTATGTTAGAAAATTAGTTTGGAACCAATTAAGTGTGTGAATGAGAAATCACGACGGATGGGTGACATGATTTAATTTGGATCGTTAGATTAAGATGGGCAACTGACATGCATCCAAATGAAAATGGCATAAGTGTCCCTTCCATGATTCAATCTCATCCATTGATTTCAAAATGGAAGACAACCAATAAAGAGATACTGTATCTCTTGGGAAGGGATGCAATTTAGACCATCTAAGTTAAATTGGTTGAGTAAAATCTAATTGATCCAAGAGATTCTTTTGCCCCCTCCATTTGGTATAAATAAGATTCCTCACATTCTTATACATTCATTTCATTTTTAAATTAAAATAAACATTGCATTCTACACTTATATTAGGAGAATTCGAAAAGGTTCTTCGGTTCGGAGTAATGGCGGCACCAGGAATTTGTGACTGTTTGGGCTAAAAACTTCTAACACCAAATAACCAAAAAATATCCCTAGACCATCCAACACCAATAACAAATTCTACATGGTAAACAATTATATATATCAAAAATTTTCAATAACATTTCAATGGGCCCCCGGCTAAAGCCCATGAGTACTAATGTCTGTGGCTCCACCCTTAATTCAGAAGTCTTACGATTTACAGTGTTGCTACTGCAAAATAAAATTATTTTATTTTGAAAAATGATTATCGTGTTCCATGAACACCGTGTATGAGGCAAATTCGTCTTAAAGAGATAGAGTTAAACTCTAATCTCGACTCTGCCAAAACAATCTTATACCGTCGTTCTTCCCGCACTCAAATTGCACCAATCACCAAACCAACAAGCTAGACCACTAGTTTGAGTGCAAACTACAATCAAATGAAACGAGTGAACAGTAAAAAGCTATAAATTAGTGGAGGATTTGTTGAAATGCACTCAAAGTTCAAAGCACCACCCAGCCGGTCTCTAACTTGCAAGAGAGGCAAGAAAGGAGGTGAGGCTTGTCTTCTACGCCTGATCGATAGCAAATGGCGGTAACCTGGAGTTGAGACGAAGTTAAAAGAGGAAGTGGCGTTTGGTGGCAGGTGAATTTATGTAAAGACAGCCATCCATGGCGGTGGGCACTACTCACTGAAGATTTTGTCTTGAAGATTTTGTCTTTAAGATTTTGTCTTTGATTTGCCTGGATGATTGGCTACATCGACACGCATGGATCTTCTTTTGTTTTTCTACGCTGTGCCATGGCATGTGCCTTAATGTTCGACGGATGGATTCATTAATTGCTGATTGGGGCGAATGTGAGGTTCAAAACTGCCCAGCAGGGACCATTTGTCTTCATCCCATTCGCTCACTTCGAACACTCCACGCCATCGATCTCATAATTATTTATAAATAAATAAATAAATAATTGAACAGCCAGTAATACATAAGAAGATTTTTTAATTTCCCCACTTTGCCAATTCTTATCTATTTTTATAAATTTATTATATTAAGACAATTCCGTTATATCTGAGAACAATTAATTGATTTCCCGTTTTGGTGTTGTGTTTTATTTTGTTTTATAATCTAACTGTCTTAATAAAATTAGTGTTCGTAGTCTATTTTCGTCTGTTATTTATTAATTTCGTTCACTTATATCTCGGCTTGCATGTGATCACCTTGTTTCCAAGGAATTAACTGATAATTAGGACATGAGATATTATTATCATGAAATCTGAAATCAAATTCAGACAAAATCAAATACTTATCCTCTCTTATATACTAGTCAATATCCAAATTAATAATCCTCATAATTTACCTTCTATGAATTAAAATAAGGAATCATCTTTTACTATCTTATAAGTCATCACCTTACGCTACTACTATGATTATTATTAATAAAAAAAGGCACCTCTCGAAAGTCTTTTAAATACTCTTAACAAAAATATTATTCCAATTGAAAACTCATTAAAAGAAATTAATTATACAAAATAATTAGATGCTAATTATTTTGTATATAGTTGATGATTTAATTAATTAGAATACATGAGAAAGTAAAATTAAAATATTAAAAATATATATAAATTGAAACGGAACAAAATATTAAAGAGATGTTTGGGGGTTAAGAACCTCATGAATTTATATAATTGTTTATAAATTATAGTAGATCAAAATAAACCAAATGATTTGTATAATACATCAACTTTAATCAAAATTAATTACTATATGAACTTATATTGATTGAGATGTTTATCAAATCATTATTTTGTGTTCCCTAAATCATAAGTTGTAAGATGCATTTATTTTATACACCTGACTAGATTTGTATCATATAACACTTCAAGATATTTACATTATACAAAAAGGTACAGTAGTTTTAATTAAATTAGCAATTTTATATAGAAACTATCAAACAGATGGTTAAAATTGTTATATGGTTAGTTTTTGAGTCGTTTAAATACTCTGAAAATATGTTTGGACTTTAATCACCTCCTATGGGACATTTTATACGTAACAATTATAAACATAAATAAATAAATAAATGGAACAGTAATATTAACGGCCTCTAACTGCCTATTACTATGGAGAAAAAGGTAAAGCTAGAAAGCATAAATGACAAATGGGAACAAGGTTTATTGAAGTATAATTGTACGTCGATTATATTTATCAATCGATTGACATGTCTTCTAATCAATTGATCATTGATCAATCGATTAAGAGACGGTCATATACGAGTGTGTAACATAGTATATATATATATCCACACGCTCTAGAGTTTTTCAGTGTATTCAAAAGAAAATGATTGGACTCTATTTTTTATATTATTTTAATTTTTAAAAAGGTTTATAACTTATGCATTGCTTTCACTAAAATGCTTGACACTCGTTTACTCCAACTGACCTCTTGATTATTTAATTATATATATTTTTTAAAATTTTAAGCTTTAAAGACTATTAATGACAAAAAATTATTGATTGTTTTAAATTGAATTTATTTTAAATTTATATTATCATACTTTTAAATATTTGATCATGGTCGAATAAAGTATTAAATAAGATAAATTGATCACAATCGATTAATATATTAATTATATTGATTAAGCTGTCAAATAAGTCAAAGTTGATTAAATATTTGATAATATAAGGAAAGTCTAGGGGATTATAGTTGATCAAACACTTAATAATCTAAAATTTAATACAGAATTGACAAATGGGAAGTTCAAGTGAGTTATGGGTAATTAGACATTTCATGATCGGATGTCCAATATGGAGTTAGCATGAGATGAAAATCAATATATAAGAGCGGTTTTTTTTTTAATTTTAAAGAGTGACTTTTAACCAAGGCGTAGCCACCTTAAGGAGAGGGGGTGCGATCACCCCCTCACAAATTTTATTTAAAAAATAATATATATATACTTGTTATCATTTTGCTTAGTCGATCACTACTATTCATTGTCGAAAACTGAAATTGATCATATATTTAGAAAGCTCATGACCTAAGCTATCCATTGCTACCACTTTAATGAGGAAATATTGAGATTTAAAAGATTAAGTATTGAATTTTAAAATAAAATATTATAATAAACGGATGAACTAAATCGTAGGACATGAGGTGAGACTGTTAAATTAAAATTGAATTCAGTTTGACTAAATTCAGGTATGGAGGGAAGGATTACTTTGATTTAAACCGGGATTGATTTGATCAAGTTATGATCGAATCAAGTTTAATATTTAAATGGGTTCAATCCATTTAAAACAAATTAGGATATTTTCGAGAAAAATATTTATATTTTTTTCTCTTCTTTTTCTCCCTACCCATGTCACAACCCCGTCATATCGTATGTCACATCTTTGTTCATTCCTCTCTTTTATTTTTCTCTTCCTCTTCTTCCACAATTGCTTCTTCTCTTTTACTTCTCTAATGATAGTAAACTTTTAATTTGTTCCGCTCATCTTCTTATGCACAAGAGCTTTCTTTTCTTCTCCTTTCTCTTCTCCAATGAGCAAGACTACTGCGCTCTTCCAACAATAAAAACAGTTCTCAGCCCTCACATCTTCTCCCTCTTCTTATATTTTTAGGATTTTATTAACACCACAAAAATAGTTATGTTTTTACTTCTTCCTCTCCCTATTTTCTCTCTTCTCTATTTTTCTCAAAAGTAATGGTCTTCTAAGAGGAGTAAGTTATTTCTTTCTTCTTTTATATTTAAATAATTAAAGAAAAATTGTAAAGTATAATTTTATTTTATTAGGTTGCTAGTTAGGATGATTATTTAGATCGCAATGAAGATCTTGTAAGAATTTTAGGGTCATAATTGTAAATTATAAATGTTGTATATCATCAATTAAATAAGTCAAAAATATTGTGATCTAAATTTTGAAATTATGCAATTTGACTTAAGGGCTTAATTGTTATGAATAAAATATTATGGATACCATGTGCTAATTCTAATTTGTTGAGGGGCCAAATTAGAAAAAGGCAACCTTTAGATTCTATAAATAGGAGGTTATGGTCCCAGTTTGCAGACGATGCTTTTGTTTTGTTTCCCTTCGACAAAACTCTTCGGAAACCTAAGGAAGTCTGCAGATTGAAGATCATCTCCGGAGGACCGATTGCAATGATGGATTCCGGTACACTTCCGCGACTTTGGTTAATTATCAAGTTTATTATGTTGGTGCCCCGGTTAGTTTTGATGTGATCCACCAAGTTAGTTGGGTTCTGTTGGTTTACTGATCCCTCTGCTAAGTGTGCAGGAGCTTAGGTACGGAGGAAGTCGAGCGTAAGACGTGGCGGACGAGAAGGATTGCGCGGGAAAGCGAGCCGACGGGCTCGGTGCAATCCGAGGGACGCGGAAGCTGCGGAAGAGTACGCCGGTGGAACGAGAAGGACGTGAGCTGTGTCTGAGCATCGAGAAGCCGGGAGGAAGGACGCTCGAGGGGCGAAAGGCCGGAGTCGGGTTCGGGTGAGCCTAACTTCGGTTGGCCGGAAATCACCCAGAAGACGAAGAATCAAAAAGACTAGTCCAAACACCCAAAAGAAAAGAAAAAGTTATTTAGTGCCAAGGAGGATCGAACCCAAAACCTCATCAACAAATACTAACCCAACTACCACTTGGGATAAAGGGTGATTACACTAAAAGGTTGCTAATATTCAAAAAGACTAGTTCAATGCCTAAAAGAAAAGAGAAAATCATTTGCAGCCAAGAAGGATCGAACCCGGGACATCAACTGTACACGGTAAACCGTTTACCATTTGGGATAAAGGGCGATGGCAGTATAATGTTTTCGATATTACTACTTAGAGATTAGAATAGCGACATGGAAATTCAAACAGCCAACACGAGCGGAAGGATAAAGTTTTATTTAAAACTTTATTTCTTAAAAGATAATATTACATTATCCTTTAATCAAATCCAATGGATGCAGTTAATCCCATCCAAGATCAACCATCCAGATTACATCCATGGATCAACGACCAAGAGAAAAGTCATCAACAATCCAGATTCATTCTCTTAGGCTATAAATAGACTTAGAGGTTTTATTTTTTATTATTCAATTCAATTCTTTCTGTAATTTCTTTAAGTCTAAGTGTGCTTCAGTTGTAAGGCTTCTCCGCCACAAGGAGATTTTTCTGATTGAGCGTTAAGCGTCTTAGAAGCAACGACCAAGTTGCAACCAAGTTTTTCTTAAAGACGAGTGCCCTCTTGTTTTATTTCTTAACCGTCTATTCACCCCCCTCTAGCCGGACCAACCCGATCCTACAAGTGGTATCAGAGCCAGGCCGCCACAGAAGGACTAACCGCCAACTACAGCAAATTTTAAGATGGTTGGACCAGCAATATACCCGCCTAAATTTGAGGGGGAGTTCGCGGCATGGAAACGGAAGATGCAGGTATTTTTTGTTACTGATTATGAGTTATTAATTATTATGGAAAATGGCTATGCAGCTCCAAAAGATAATGAAGGAAAGATCAAGGATCCTGACTCCTGGAATAAGAAGGAGCAAGTAGACGCAGTTGCTAACGGAAAGGGAGAATTCCATCTGCTGACCGTCCTCCCAGAGCAAGATGTCAACCGGATCGGTAAGTACGAATCGGCGAAGGAACTTTGGGAAAAGTTTCTCGAACTGCACGAAGGCACCTCGGAGGCAAAGCTGGCGCGACGAGATGTTCTTCGAAGCCGACTAACAAATCTCCGGATAGAAGATGGAGAATCTGTTGCGAGATTGCATGCTAAGGTAAAAGAACTAATCACAAGCCTCGAAAATCTCGGAGAAACGGTGACCAACCGCGATGCACAAAGGTATGCGCTAAACGCATTTCCGAGAACCCCGGAATGGACCTCGATAATCGACGCATATTATATTTCAAAAGATTTAGAGGTAAGTACGTTAGAACAGTTATTTTCTATTCTAGAACTTCATGAATCTCGTTTTGTAGAAAAGAACAGAAAAGCAGACAACGTCGCACTGAACACAAGGAAGATCCAACTCGATGAAGAATCTTCAGCAGACGATGAAGAAACAGCACTAGCGGTAAGAAAGTTGTGTAAATTCATTAATACTAATCGCTCTAAAAAGGTGCAGAGAAAGAAGAAACGCACGATCCGATGTTACAACTACAACGAGGAGGGACACCTGAAAGATCAGTGCCCCAAACTCAAGAACCAGCCAAAGAAGAAAAAGGCACTAAAAGCTACCTGGGACGAGACTTCGTCAGATGAATCGGAAGCCGAAGAATTCGTTGGACTTGCACTGATGGCAAGTCACCAAGATGAAGATGAAGAAAGTACCTCGGAAGAAAGTAGCAACGAAGGGGAAATCCCTAACTTCAAAACTGACCCGGTAAGTGAGGTATGCCTACTTCCACCTGCTCGAATTTACTCTATACTAAAATCTATGCTAAAGTCGATGAATAAATTAGAAATAACAAACTCTGAATTAAAAGAAAAATTAGTCACTCAATGCTCATCTGATCTATCTGACCAACTTAAAATAGAGAATGAAAATTTAAAAAATTTAGTAGAAAAATTAGAAAATGATATTGCATGTTTAAGAACTAAAAAGAATTTTTATCCTGAAAATCTGAATTGGTATGTTAAAAATCACAAGGGTCAACTTAGAAAAGTGACCAAGAACTATATTCCTCCTAGATTTTTAATTAACCATGTAGATAGGAACTTATTTTGGGTTCCAAAGTCTATTTTAACTTGATTATTTTTCTTTCTATTACATATGCGCTTAATTATCTGACATTTTTTAAAGAAATTTAGTTTGATTAATTGTTACTAAATAAAAATTATATCTCTAACTTTTTCAAATGCATAATCTTGTTGTCTATCTATGAAGAATTTTTTTTTAATTTTTTTAACACGTTTCAAATTTTCATGATTTTATGTTCAAAATTTGAATCTTAAATATTAAAAATAGAAAACAAAGTTATTTTCTCAGATATGATTTTTCCATGATTTAGATATAATTAAAAGAATTTAATAAAAAAATTTATTCGAATATTTGAAGCAGTTTTGAATTTTTAAATATTTTTTCTTCAAAAATTCTATTCTGTTGGGTTTTAATTTATTTTTAGACTTGTTGATCGAATTTAAGATTAAAACTTTTTGTACAACCCCATATACCTATCATCGTTGTATACAAAATATTTCAGATTTTTTAATTGATATATCAATTTTCTGTAAATATTTTACTAAAATCAGATTTTTATTTAAAAAAAAATCGATAGAAGGATATTTTGACCAGATCCAAATTTTTAGAATCTTTACATCAGATGTTGAATCTGTCAAATTTTTTTTAAGTCAATTTTAGAATTTTAAAAATTAAATTTCGAATTACTAAATCAAAAGGTGTTTGATATTAATATTTTTCCTTTCCCTAGTTCCTTTCCCTATTTTTGCTGTGATCAAAGGGGGAGAGTAGCCTGAAGTTCAGGGGGAGATGATAGTTTTGCATGTCAATATTTTTTCCTATGCTTAACTGCTTAATTTAGTTTTACTAAATTCCTTATTTTTTGGTTTAACCCTAATTGAACTTGGATTGATACACATCAAAAAGGGGGAGATTGTTGGTGCCCCGGTTAGTTTTGATGTGATCCACCAAGTTAGTTGGGTCATGTTGGTTTACTGATCCCTCTGCTAAGTGTGCAGGAGCTTAGGTACGGAGGAAGTCGAGCGTAAGACGTGGCGGACGAGAAGGATTGCGCGGGAAAGCGAGCCGACGGGCTCGGTGCAATCCGAGGGACGCGGAAGCTGCGGAAGAGTACGCCGGTGGAACGAGAAGGACGTGCGCGGTGTCCGAGGGTCGAGAAGCCGGGAGGAAGGACGCTCGAGGGGCGAAAGGCCGGAGTCGGGTTCGGGTGAGCCTAACTTCGGTTGGCCGGAAATCACCCAGAAGACGAAGAATCAAAAAGACTAGTCCAAACGCCCAAAAGAAAAGAAAAAGTTATTTAGTACCAAGGAGGATCGAACCCAAAACCTCATCAACAAATACTAACCAAACTACCACTTGGGATAAAGGGTGATTGCACTAAAAGGTTGCCAATATTCAAAAAGACTAGTTCAATGCCCAAAAGAAAAGAGAAAATCATTTGCAGCCAAGAAGGATCGAACCCGAGACATCAACTGTACACGGTAAACCGTTTACCATTTGGGATAAAGGGCGATAGCAGTATAATGTTTCCGATATTACTACTTAGAGATTAGAATAGCGACATGGAAATTGAAACAGCCAACACGAGCGGAAGGATAAAGTTTTATTTAAAACTTTATTTCTTAAAAGATAATATTACATTATCCTTTAATCAAATCCAATGGATGCAGTTAATCCCATCCAAGATCAACCATCCAGATTACATCCATGGATCAACGACCAAGAAAAAAGTCATCAACAATCAACAATCCAGATTCATTCTCTTAGGCTATAAATAGACTTAGAGGTTTTGTTTTTTATTATTCAATTCAATTCTTTCTGTAATTTCTTTAAGTCTAAGTGTGCTTCAGTTGTAAGGCTTCTCCGCCACAAGGAGATTTTTCTGATTGAGCGTTAACCGTCTTGGAAGCAACGACCAAGTTGCAACCAAGTTTTTCTTAAAGACGAGTGCCCTCTTGTTTTATTTCTTAACCGTCTATTCACCCCCCTCTAGCCGGACCAACCCGATCCTACATATTATTTCTTAAGAGTTGAATAGAGATTAAGATTGTTCATGAAGATCTCTCGACTTAAGATTTATTTTCTACAATTGGTATCAGAGCAATCTATTTCCAATTCTTAAGAGATAATTATAATTTTTGTTCTATTTCGGTTCTCCATACTACTGTTGTATTTTTCCTGTCGCTCATTCAATTTGGAGAAATTTACTTGAAGTGTGGCTGTCGGACACAGTCGCCGAAAAGATTACAATTTTAAATATTTTGCGCCACAATGATTTCCTATGAATTCAGCCATTTTCGGCTGATTGGGGGAAAGGAGACGGTGATATGTTAATCAGGTGTTCATTCGGTCGAATGAAGCGGCGCTTCAGTTTGGAGACGATGAACAGAGGCACCGTCGGTTGGGTGATTCGGTCGTCTGAAGCGGCGGAAGTTACGTATCATGTTGTAACTTCAATTCAGTTTAAAAATAAATAAATTACGTGGGTGGAAGAGGAACCGAAGAGATAGCGGCTTTCGTCCGTCTTGAAGTTAATAGCCTCGTATGAAAGTTGCGTGAGGCAATTTTTTAAGAGATTAACTGCACATGCAATTAATTAATTGGAGAAGAAACAAATTAATTTCGCATGGAGAAGAAACGCATGAATTTTTAATTGGGCAATTAAAAACCTTGCATGCGATTTGAAGCAATTTAATTGCTTGAGAATTAAAACCTTGCATGCGATTTTAATTGGGCAATTAAAATCCTTACATGTTTCGGTTTCGTCAGTCTTGAAAATCGAAATCGAAACTGTTGTTCATGCATTGAATGGCTGTTCTATTTCGGTTTTCACGTTTTAGAACTGCACACCACGTTTTGGATTCTTTAATTAAGCATTTATTATATATATATATATATACCTTTCAGTAATAATCCATTATATTTAATTATTTAGATAAAATTAATTTAATTAAATTATTTTATCTAATGTGGATATAAATGGATTATATGAGCACATTAATATCTATTATTTTAAATTAAGTTAAATTTAAATTATATGTCACCCTCTATTATTTGAATTTAATTTTCTTTGAAATATTGAGATATTATTCAGGTATTAATTAAGGTGTAAATGTATATATTTACGTGAGTATTAATCGGTCCAAAGGAAGATTCATACTTAACAAAATTATATATTTACCTGTGATAATAAATACGTAACAATTATAAGGTTACAATTGTTATTTGTCATGAATTTAATAAATCGATCCAAAGATAGATTTATTATTTGTCATGCATTATTGTTAGTGTTTGATTATTACAACAAGAGTACCACTTGCAAATAATATTACTGTTCAAAGACTTGATATTGTTGTTGCACTAGGTATCTTTAGATGGGATTTACCATTTATTCTAATTTATTCACAATGAGCATGTTATTTATGTTATTATTCTTGTGTTCTCTTTTCAGCAAGTGTTGCTACTATTTCTGCTAACTTAAATTCAGTTCCAATCCTCAATGGTACAAATTTTAAGGATTGGAAGGAGAACATTCTTATTGCTCTTGGCTGCATGGATCTAGATCTTGCGCTCAGGACAGAGCAACCTACTACTCTTACGGATTCTAGTTCTTCTGAACAGAGGACTAAATATGAGAAGTGGGAACGCTCTAACCGCATGAGTCTTATGATCATCAAGCGTGGCATACCGGAGGCTTTTAGGGGTGCGGTGTCTAATAATATCACCAACGCTAAAGAATATCTTAATGAGATTGAGAAGCGCTTTGCCAAAAGCGATAAGGCGAAAACAAGCACACTTCTGAAAAGCTTGATTTCCATGAAGTATCAAGGCAAGGGAAATATTTGGGAATATATCATGGAGTTTTCCCACCTTGCATCAAAGTTGAAGGCACTTAAACTTGAATTATCGGATGACATGCTTGTGCATTTAGTGCTTATTTCTCTTCCAATCCAGTTCAGTCAGTTTCAAATCAATTATAACTTTCAAAAGAAGAAATGGGCTCTTAACGAGCTCATTTCATATTGTGTTCAAGAGGAAGAGAGGTTGAAGCAAAACAAGGTTGAAAGTGCCTACTTAGCAAGCACCCCTAAAGATAAGGGCAAGAAAAGAAAGAATGAGGCTACTAAAGGTCCTTATGTGAAGAAACAAAAGCAAGACAATGACAAGAAAGGTTGTTTCTTCTGTAACAAGTCTGATCATGTCAAGAAGGAATGTCCTAAGTATCATGTCTGGCGTGTGAAAAAGGGTACATTTTTAAATTTGGTTTGTTCAGAAGTAAATTTAGCTTCAGTGCCTAGAAACACTTGGTGGTTAAACTCCGGTGCTACTACTAACATCAGTGTTTCAATGCAGAGTTGTCTGAGCTACCAAAAGCCAAGTGATGCTGAAAGATGCATCTATGTGGGTGATGGCAAGTCGGTCGAAGTGGAAGCCATAGGGCATTTTAGATTGTTGTTAAGCACTGGTTATTATTTAGACTTAATAGATACTTTTGTTGTCCCGTCTTTTAGACGGAATTTGGTTTCTATTTCTCATTTGGACAAATTGGGTTATAGTTGTTCATTTGGAAACAATCAGTTCAGTTTATCTATTGATTCTACTATTGTTGGAACCGGTTCGCTTATCATTTATGACAACTCTATATGCTTGATATAAATGCTTCTTATATTGAAATCCTAAATGTGGAATCACATGATACTAAGCGTAAATTTAATATTGAAAACTCAGGTGCATTATGGCACAAACGTTTAAGGCACATCTCTAGAAATAGAGTTGAACAATTTGTATCAGATGGAATTTTACATTCCATTGATTTTACGGACCTAGACATTTGTGTTGAATGCATTAAGGGCAAACAAACCAAAAGAAAGAAAGAAGGTGCATATCGAGCTACAAAAGTATTGGAATTGATATATACGGATGTTTGTGGACCATTTCCAACACCTTCTTGGAATGGTCAACAATATTTTGTATCATTCATTGATGATTATTCTAGATATGCATACATATTTCTTATTCATGAAAAGGATCAAACATTGGATGTTTTCAAATCATTTAAGGTTGAAGTCGAAAACTAACTCGACAAAAGAATTAAGAAAGTCAGATCTGATCGTGGTGGTGAATACTACGGTAGATATGACGGTTCAGGTGAACAACGTCCAGGACCTTTTGCTCAATACCTAGAGGAGTGTGGAATCGCCCCATAGTACACCATGCCAGGCTCGCCAAGCATGAATGGTGTAGCAGAACGATGAAATCAGACTCTTAAGGATATGGTAAGGAGTATGGTTAGCCATTCAACTTTACCAACATCACTCTGGGGAGAAGCATTAAAGACAGCAGCTTACATTCTAAATCGAGTACCCACTAAAGCGGCTACTAAAACACCTTTTGAGCTTTGGACAAAGTGAAAGCCAAGTTTAAAACATTTTCATGTTTAGGGATGTCCAGCTGAGGCTAGACCATACATGGCACATGAAAAGAAATTAGACTCTAGAACAGTAAGTAGCTACTTTATTGGATATTCTGAGCGATCAAGGGGCTATAAGTTTTATAATCCCAAAATACAGACTATCTTTGAGATGGGAACTGCAACGTTCTTTGAGGATATTGAATTTGGGGGGAAGAATAAGGTTTCTGACATTGTATTTGAGGAGGAATGTATTCCTACTACTCTTCAAGAGAAAATAGTTTATATTCCTATGATTGCTTCTGATAATGATCAGGATATTATTCCTGTTAGTGATCAAGATGCAATACAAGAACAACAAGACATTGTCAGTCAACTCCCAGAAGAACAAACTCAACAACATCAAGAACCAATGCATGAAGAACAAGTGCCTTTACGTAGATCCACTAGAGAAAGGAGGAGTACTATTTCAGATGATTACATAGTACTACTTCAAGAACATGAGGAAAATGATGGCATGGCGGAGGATGATCCAATCAACTTTCGTCAGGCCATGCAAGATTCAAATTCTCAAAAATGGATTGAGGCAATGAATTCGAATGAAGAGTATAAATCAATGCAAGACAATAATGTTTGGGAACTTGTCCTATTACCAGAAGGTGTGAAACCCATTGGTTGTAAATGGATCTTTAAAACTAAATGGGATTCAAACGGTAATGTGGAAAGATATAAGACACGTCTTGTAGCTAAAGGTTATACTAAAAAATATGGAATTGACTATAAAGAGACTTTTTCTCCAGTTTCAACGAAAGACTCTTTTAGGACAATCATAGCACTTGTTGCACACTTTGATATGGAACTCCATCAGATGGATGTCAAGACAGCTTTTCTCAATGGAGACATTGAGGAAACAATCTATATGGTGCAACCAGAATACTTTGTATCGGGAGATCCAAATAGTATGGTTTGCAAACTTAAGAAGTTCATCTATGGGTTAAAGCAAGCGTCTCGTCAATTGTACCATAAATTTCATCAAATAATCATCTCATTTGGATTTGAGGTGAATGTGGTAGATGATTGTGTGTATCATAAGTTCAGTGGGAGCAAACATATTTTCCTGATTTTATATGTTGATGACATTTTGCTTGCCACAGATGATATAGGTATGTTAAACGATACCTAGATCTTGAAATGAAAGATCTTGGTAACGCATCTTTTGTATTAGGAATCCAAATACACCGAGATCGTTCTCAAGGTATTCTTGGATTATCACAAAAGAACTATATCGATAAAGTGCTTAAAAGATTTGGCATGCAAGATTGCAAACCAGGAAACACCTCAGTCGTTAAAGGAGATATGTTTAGTCTTAAACAATGCCCTAAAGGAAGCCTCGAGACTCAAGAAATGCAAAAGATTCCCTTTGCTTCGGCAGTAGGAAGTCTTATGTATGCTCAAGTTTGTACGCGTCCGGATATTGCGTACATTATTGGAGTGTTGGGCAGATATTTAAGCAACCCAGGAATAGATCATTGGAAAGCAGCAAAGAGGGTAATGAGATATTTAAAGAGAACTAGTTATTACATGCTCACATATAAGAGATCAGATACTCTTGAGATCGTGGGATATTCTGACTCTGATTTTGCTGGATGCCAAGATAGCATGAGATCCACTTCAGGCTATGTTTTTCTATTGGCTGGCGGAGCTATCTCTTGGAGAAATGCCAAACAGGCATTGACAGCTTCTTCCACCATGGCAGCAGAGTTTATAGCATGTTATGAGGCATCTAATCATGGAATATGGCTGAAAAATTTTATCTCTGGGTTGCGCATTTTGGGAAGGGTTGAAAAACCACTGAAGTTATTTTGTGACAATAGATCAGCTGTATTGTATTCCAACAACAATAGGAGCACGACAAAATCGAAGCACATCGATATCAAGTTCCTTGTTGTGAAAGAAAGAGTACAAAGTGGACAGATTTTGATAGAACACATAGGTACAAACTCCATGATAGCAGATCCTTTGACGAAAGGTCTACCACCCAATGTCTTTTATGAGCATACCACTCATATGAGTGTTATTCAGTTTGGTAAAATTTAGATTCAGTGGGAGTTTGTACTATATTTGTTTTCTATATATGTTTGGTTATGTCTCTGAAACTTATGTATTTAGAGAATTCTGATCTGATATAAAGTTTAATGTTTACTTCATTCTACTTTGTATAACTTAAGTTAAAGTTTTGATCTCGCTTTGGTTAAGGAGGACCAGTTGAAAATTGACATGAATAGATCACCTTGCATGTAATTTTCATGCCACAAATTCATAATTGATCTATGTCATTTGATTGTATTGATATATGTGACCATTGATGGTTTAGTTGTGAAAGATACAACGAAGACTATATTGATCCTATGTCTATATAATTATTAGACGAGATTGTTAAGGAAGCCCTATGGTTATGATGACAAAAGTTTTTGAGCTCACTAAAGTTAACACATTTATAAGTTTACGCATATGACCCAGTGGGAGATTGTTAGAATTTTAGGGTCATAATTGTACATTATAAATGTTGTATGTCATCCAATGTTCGTAGAATCGCGATCCTACACAGGATCGATTTGGGGTCAGGATCGGATCGGTCAGGATCGGATCGTAAAATCGTACGATCCTATCAAAAACCCTTAAAATGAAAGAATATACAATTTTTATTAACACTATAATGATAATATACAATTTTTATTAATACTATAATGATAATAATCACGTTCAACTTCAAGAATATTCTATTGATTACAAGATGATCCAATTTAATTGTCAACCTATTAGATAATAGACATCTAAAAACGTATCATTTTAGAAAAAGATATAACATAATATTATTAATCAAAAACTAACTAAAAATAATTAAATAGATGTTTAAATAATCTTAAAGCCCTTAGGAAAAAGATATAACATAATATTATTAATCAAAACTTAACTAAAAATAATTAAATAGATGTTTAAATAATCTTAAAACCCTAACACTAACTCTGTAAAAGATAAAAAAATAATAATAAAAAAGACTAATAATCTTCTGAGCTTCTGAAAAGACATTAAATAATATTTTTTGGGATTCAATCTTAAAACTAACCTGTAGATCTTTGAACAAGTTTCAATTTGATATATTATAGGTCACGTGGTTCAATCCGAGTCAAAAATTATGACCTCTTGAAGCTTTCACCGATCCTGCTCCGATTCTGCTCCGATTCTGTCCGATCCTATACGATTCTGTCCGATTCTGTCCGATCCTACCGATCCTGCTGCGATCCTGCTACGAAAAACGATTTTGCATGATTCTGGATCGATTTGTGGCGTAGGATCGTAGGATCGTATGATCCTACGATCCAGGATCGCAATTTTGCAAACTATGATGTCATCAATTAAATAAGTCAAAAATATTGTGATCTAAATTTTGGAATTATGTAATTTGACTTAAGGGCTTAATTGTTATGAATAAAACATTGTGGATACCATGTGCTAATTCTAATTTGTTGAGGGGCCAAATTAGAAAAAGGCAACCTTTGGATTATATAAATAGGAGGTTATGATCCCAGTTTGCAGACGATGCTTTTGTTTTGTTTCCCATCGACAAAACTCTTCGGAAACCTAAGGAATTATGCAGATTGAAGATCATCTCCGGAGGACCGATTGCAACTATGGATTCCGGTACGCTTCCGTAACTTTGGTTAAATTATCAGGCTTATTATTTCTTAAGAAGTGGAATAGAGATTAAGATTGTTCATCAAGATCTCTCGAATTAAGATTTATTTTCTACAGATCTTATATGTAGAAATGCTAAATATTACGAGAAAGCAATATCACAAATGATTTTTTGACTTTAAATCATAAAAAAGCTTTGAGGATCGATATATCATTGTTTCAACTAAAACTAAGGGTTGTGATCAAAATTTTTGAATTTAAGTTCATTTTCAGCTCCTTAAATTCGAAATTTAGGTTTTTAAATGGTGAAATCGATCTACATTAATATTTAGAATTTTTTAAAATCGCCCCTCCTGGTCGAAAATCCTGGCTACACCACTACTTTCAACCACTCCTATATTTTTACCATCGATTTGAAAATCACTCCTCTGGTTGGCGCTCCTATATCCTATAAAAGTGATTTTTGTAATTGTTGGTAAAAGTTGAGAAATCTCTCCTATTATTCTTTTTAGGTACAGTTTGAAATCAAATTTACACTTTATACATATAACAACGGTTTCAAACCACTATCGTAGTAATAAATTCTATAGTGGTTCAAATTGCTCTAAAACCCTTTAGGAGTCAGAACAATTTTAAACTACTCCTATATGTCATAAATATAAGAGTGATTTCAAAATGCCTAAATGTCATTATAGTAGACCCACCTCGGGCCGGGTCTGAACCGAATCCAATCTCGGGCTCGTAATCGTGTTGGGTACCCATTGACCAAGTTTTGGCCCAAATTAATACCACTAGTTCAAGTTTTTATTTTATTTATATAGATATTAAAAAAAAATATTTATACTAGGACTCGATAAATTAAAATCTAATATCCTACCCAACTAGACCACAACTATTAATATTTTTATATGCTAGTTAAATATTTAATAACTAATCAATAATTTCTTTGTTATATTATTATTCTTAATAATTAAGAGAAGAGTAAGAAAAAGATTTTTTATTAATTAATTTATAATCCTTTACTGAAGACTGGAACAAAGGCGCAGATGTTGCATGTGAAGCCTAGAAGGAAAGTTATAGGTTTAGGAGAAAAACATTAAGCAAAAAAACTTAAGGAAAATAAATATAAAAAAGAAAGAATATTGGTATAAATAAAATTAAGAATATTTTTTGACAAAAATAAAAATGAGAAAAGAATAAAAATGGATATAAATAAAATTAAGATTTAATAATTTATTTAAAGATTAATTTATGTAAATAATAAATATTTTAAATTAAGTAAATGAAGTTAAATTTGACAAGTATAAAATTAAATTAAATAAAATAAATGGTACACTTTAGTTGTTTTTTAAAAAATTATTGATCAATTTTAATTTTGATAAGTTAACAAATAAATTTATTTGGTCAAAAATATTTAACTATTAATTAATTCTTTTAGCATTGACGGAATGAACGCATATATGATGAAAAGTTCATGTGTAATGACCGTATATGTGATGAAAAGGACGAAAATACTTCGTGTCTCCGGTGGTAGAGTTTGAAAACCAATTCTAAAATATAAGAGCAATAGAAACAATTTATAGTAATACTTTACATGAAATGATGTCAAAAGTATTAAGTAGGAATAGTTTTGTAACTGTTCTTAAAAGTTAGAGCAAAAGAAACAGTTAGTAGAATTTCTACTAAAAGTACTCAATATCAACAATTTTATGATTGCTTTTAATAGTTGAATCATTTAAAAAGAGCTGTTTATAACAATGGTTTATTCAAATCGATCTCAAGCAATTCAATAAGAGCGATTACAAATCCATTCTGAAAAGGTAAGACAATATAAACAATTTAGTTCAAACCATTTCTGTTGTTTGATTTTCAAGAGGGGTGTTAAAATCACTCCTAATAAACCACTCCTATATGGATGTTTTTTTGTAGTGATTGAAAGTTCAACATAGAGTTGGCATGGATTTTGAAATCTTGGCAGATCAAGGTTGACTGGATGGTAGACAACAATGTGTAGGATCATTGCACGTGAGAAAGGGGTGAATCATGTGTATTTAAAAACTTGTCTTTTCTGGATTTTCGAAATCGAGTGCGTAATGGAAAATAAAATGAAGAAAACACAAATCGACACTGTTTAGTTTTACTTGGTTCGGAACCTTCGACGACTCCTACTCCAAGACCCAGGTTCGCTGGAGCTATTGATAGATAATCCACTAATCTCTCTACCGATAAACCCCCAGTAGAGTAGTCGAATACAAATTGATAGGAAGTGTAACAATCTTACACTTCCTATAAACAGTAATGAAATGCAATAACTTAAATGTTACCAACACTTAGAAGAATCTCAGTCGGGCTTGAGTGTTGGAGTTGGTCTTCTAGCAGCGGTCGGTCATAGACGAGTCGTAGCAGGTCCACAACATGAAGATGGGGAAACAAAATGATTACTTGAGCTCAAGAAGTAGTCATTAGAAGATGTATACGAAGAGTTGAAATCAAGCTACTTAGAAAGAGCATTGGCATCTCAGGTCCCAACTGAGGCGCTTTAGTTCCAAAATTTGATTTTATGCAAACTTCTCGTAGCTTATCCTCACGAGGGCACCTTCATTCCAACTTAAGGCACCTCAGTTCCCAACCAAGGTGCCTCGGATTCAACCTGAGGTGCCATAGATCACCGAATTCTTATCTCCAGCGACAGTTGTGCAAAGGCACCCTCGGCCATTGAGGGAGCCTCAGGTCCCACCTGAGGTGTCTCGAGCACTATTCATCCGAGATTGATTTTTATAGTTTCACCCATGCAAAGTGTAAGGACCAAAAGGAATTCAGATATCTCCACAATGGCATGATATTGTCCACTTTGGGCCTAAGCCCTCATGGTTTTGCTCTTGGGCTCTCCCAAAAGACCTCATGCCAATGGAGATATAATATTCCTTATAAGCCTATGATCCAACCATGTGATTTCCAATGTGGGACTAAGTTTGCACCCTTGCAACCCCTAACAATCCCCCCCTCAAACAAAGGACCACATTCCCTCACCACAAGCGAAAACCTTTTCCGCACCTGACCTACTAGGACTTCACCACCTAGCCGTAACTAGAACTGGTCCTCTTGATCAAGACATGGGAGCCAACATATCCTTTATTAAGGCTTAACGCATAGATCTGGCTCAAGAAGAGCAACCTGGCTCTGATACCATTTGTAAGGACCAAAAAGAATTAGGATATCACCATAATGACATGATATTGTCCACTTTGGGCCTAAGCCCTCATGGTTTTGCTCTTGGGCTCTCCCCAAAAGGTCTCATACCAATGGAGACACAATATTCCTTATAAGTCTATGATCCAACCATGTGATTTCCAATGTGGGACTAAGTTTGCACCCTTGCAACCCCTAACACAAAGTTTGTTAGTCCACAAACAAAACATAACTTATAAAATAAAGTTAGTACAAGTATAAATAGATTAAAACAAAATTGAGTATTAATTAGATTCTGTCTTCCCAAGACCAAGATATAGTCAAGGTCTCAGCTTAGATATCCGAAATGGTTCTAAGTTGGGCCGTACTAAAGTCTCATCAGGGACTCGTCCTCATCAGATTTCGCTACTCCAGTAACTCATCTTACTACTGTAGATCTACTTAGCATCTTAACCTATCAGGTCTTCAGCTAACTGTTAGGTCACGCAGACCCAGCTGGACTTCATGCTAAGTCTCTACCAACTTAGGCTTTAACTAGTTGTCAAACCCCGCGGGCCTAACTCAACTTCCTGCCAGGATTCAACTATCCTGGACTTCAGTTTGGTGTCAGGTCCTAAGCTTTTCAATATTGCACACTTGATAACAAGACTAAATAACAACAATCCTAACTGTAACCTATTTGTCATACATCAAAAATCTGAATTTGTCCGTTAGTGTAAATCGCACCAATAATCTCACCTTTTTTGATGTAATAACAACTTAGTTAAAGTTAGAAAAAATGGTAGCAATAAAATGAGTAAACATTAAGTTGCACGTAAATGTTGTTTGAGTTAATTTCTAATTTTTAATCCTTACCCTCCTCCTTTGTCATTCATGAAAAAAATAACATTAAACAACAATCAATCATGATTACTAACATTGTAAAATAAACATAGTGTTCAAGTTAAAATTGGATCAATTTTTGGGAGAAATTCAAATACTTAACCAAAATATTCAAGGATAATTTTTTAGCATTCTTTAAAAAAAAATTTAGGCCAAGAAAAAATATTTCAATAATTTGAAAGCAAAAAATCAATTTCTAAGATTAAGAACAATGTTTTAAATAATTGTTCAAGAGCATTCCAAGTATGACTTTTCAAATCTAAGTATTTTTTTAACACATATTAAAAAGATCAAAATTTAATTTTCCAAGATAAATATTCAATAATATAAGACACTTCGAAGGTACTTTGCAAAATCAATATAGTTTGAAAACAATAATTTTTAAGAATAAGTTTTCAAATATCTTTTAAAAAATAATTAAACATGATATTTCAAACTTGAGCATCTGAAAAAAAAAACAATATATATATATATTAAAAAATTATTCAGATATTGAAAAATAGTAAGTTTGAATCACTTTAAACATTTTAAACATTGAACTTTTAATATTCCTTAACCTTAGAAATTATTTTTCGAAGAAAATTCAGAAATATTATAAAGACAGATTTTAATCTTTCAATTGAAATTTCCCCTTAACCTTTTTTTTTTTGTTAACTATAAGATAAACTTTCTATTGTGGCATGTTAACTATACAGTAAACTTTATATTGCGTCGTAAGGATAGATCCAACCTAAAAATATTAAAATAATATTTTAAAGAATTTTTCAAAAATATTTAAATAATTTTGAAAAAGATCTTTTCAAAAATAATTTTAAAATCAGAAGCAATTTTTAAAAAACATTGCTAGAGATTTTCAAGGATTTTCAAAGATTTTCGAATAATAGAAAAGGCAAGAAGTAATGGAATTCTTTCAAAAATTGATCCTTCCTTAATTTGTCATAATCGTCTAAAAATATCCTTAAAAATATCTATCCTTTAGTTACTAACTAACTACATAAAAGATAGTAGTGTTCACTTTGTAGATGTAATCATGCCCTAAATGAGAAGTTTTGATGATTGACAGTTGTTTAAGTTTAAGCTAATACATTGGATCTAACATTGAGGTTTAGTGTGCAGTAATGCAAGAAGTCCAAGGAATGGTTGGGGACCGAATTCTTGGCATGAAGACCCGGAATTGAGAAAGCTCCAGACAAAAAGTCCAAGGAATGATCGGGGACTGGATTCTTGGCATGAAGACCCGGAGTTGAGGAAGCTCCAGGCAAGAAGTCCAAGGGATGGTCGGGGACGGAACTCTTGGCATGAAGACCCGGAGTTGAGGAGGCTCTAGGCATGAAGCCCAGGAAACGAGAAGTTTCGCTGGCACAAGGTAATTGGATCAATTGAGAACAATGCAAAATATTTAGGATTGAGAATCCTAAATTTGGGCGTATCAATCGATCAGGCGATCGATTAGAAGAAGACTAATCGATTAAGGAATCGATTCAGGGTGATTCTGTGCTGAAACAGAGTCTCTGTAATCGATTGGTGAATGGATTACGAGCTATTCTGTGCGCAAACAGAATGCTCCTAATCAATCAGTCAATCGATTGAGAAACTCTGTAATCGATTGGAGAATCGATTACAAGCTATTCTGTGCGTAAACAGAATGCTCCGTAATCGACCAGTTAATTGATTCAGATGCTCTTTAATCGATTAGTGAATAGATTACGAGCTTTTCTGTGCACAAACAGAACGCTCCGTAATCGATCAGTCAATTGATTCAGAATCTCTATAATCGATTGGTGAATCGATTAGAAGATATTCTGTGCGCAGACAGAATGCTCCATAATCGATCATTCAATCGATTCAAGATGCTAATTGATCAGCCAATCGATTCAAGTTCAAAAATGGCGTAATCCCAGCCGTTCATCCGACATCCGTACTGTTCAACGGCTACTTGGTAATCGATTGGGGTTTTTCGCCAATCGATTCATGACGCAGAGAAGACCGTTATAAGCGACAACCAAGCACAAAACACGTCACTATTCCATTGCAATCTCTGCTAGGGTTTTGGTGCTCCAAGTTCTCTGCTCAAGCTCATGTTTCCAACACCTTCTTCAAGCAACCAAAGGAAGGAGAAGCAAGCCTAGCGTGTAATACTTCTTTCTCTTCTTCTTCTTCTTTGTGTTGCTCTTTTGTCAAAGCTTTCAAGGGTGTTGTAAAAGGGTTTCTCCACCCTTGGTGTTGTTCCGAGAAGGAGGCCTCTTAGTGAAATCTGTGATCGCTGGTGTGGACCCTTGGATTAGTCACCTCAAGGAGGTGGAGACCAAGTAAACCAAAGTGTTATCATTGGATTTGGAAGTGTTTGACTCTTAATCTCTGCAGTGAAGAAGAAACACCTAAAGAAGCGAGCTATTCACCCCCTCTAGCTCTACCGATCCTCAACAAGTGGTATCAGAGCGAGGTTACTTCGGAGGTCTCACACCCAAAGAAGCAAGCGGTTGAGCTGCGAGGATGTCTTTGAAAGAGGGTCATAGCACTACACGACCACCTTACTATGAAGGGAAGAACTTCGCATATTGGAAGAGTCGCATGGTGAATTATCTCATGACTAAAATTGACAATTGGTTTTCTGTTACGGAGGGTTTTGTTGCGCCAACACAAGATGGAAAAGTTCTAGAATCATCAAAATGGACGGTTGAGCAAAAGATGAAGGCGCATGCAAATGCTAAAGCCATGGTAACTCTTCAATGTGGATTGAGCTCGGAACAACTAAACAAGGTTGGTCCATTCAAGAGTGCTAAAGAGTTGTGGGATAAGCTAATTGAGCTAAATGAAGGCACAAAAGATTCAAGAATTGCCAAAAGGGACCTTCTTATCAATCAACTGCAAAATTTTGTAATGAATGAAGGAGAACCCGTAAGTCAGTTACATGGAAGATTCAAGGAGCTTTTAAATGGTCTTCACCCGGTTGGAGAAAGTGTGGAAAATCGGGACCTCATCAGGTATGCACTAAAATCCTTTCCAAGAAACTTCTTATGATCATCAATGGTTGATGCTTATAAGGTTTCAAGGGATTTATCAATTGTTAAGTTAGATGAACTATTTTGTGAACTAGAATTGCATGAATAAGCTAATATAAGTCATAAGGAGAAAGGTATAGCTTTGGTTGCAGGTGAAAGAAGTAAGAAGAAAAATAAAGAGAAGAAGAAGGAGAAGAAGGAAGAATCCTCCTCATCCGAGTCCGAGCAAGATAGTGATAGTGATAGCAATGAGGAGCTATCATCGAGTGAAATGACAAACTTTGTCCGGAAGATGATGAGATGATCTAGAAAGTTCAACAAGAAGGATGTCAAGAAGATGTTCCTTGATGACAAGAAAAAGGGTAAGTCTCAAGCTAAATTAAAAGCAAAGACTGATGCAATTTGTTTTTAGTGTAGTAAAAATGGTCATATCAAAGCCGATTGCCCTGAGTTAAAAAGAAAAGATGATAAGACAAAGAAAAAAAAGGCCTTGAAAGCTACATGGGATAATTCTTCATCTAGTTCATCAGATGAAGAAATTGGGAGAAAGACTTCAAGACATGTGGCTCTCATGGCCTTGAATGATATTGAAAGTAGTGAAGATGAGGAAAATCGTGAAGATGAAGTTGAGTCTTCAAGCGAGTCATCGTCTAGTGAGGATGAGGTAATTTCTCCTAAATTAGATAAACTCTATGCTATTATTGCATGTTTGACAAATGCTTTATCTAAATCAAAAGTTAAAGTCAAAGAACTACAAAATAAGATGAAATTACTTGAAAATGATACTATGCCATGTGAAGCATGCACACATCATGAAATTGAAAATTCTAGAGGTGATGATCTTAAAAAGAAAAATGCATCATTGAAATTGCAAGTAGAAGGTCTTAGAAGTGCTTTGGAAAAATTTACCTCAAGCTCTAAATATTTGGACATGATATTAGGAAGTCAACGGGCAGTTTATAATAAGGCATGATTTGGATATAAACCAAAGGATAAGGAAGTTAACTTCATGTCTTTTGTTAGCAGAAATCATGTTTCAAAAGTGAAAACTGCTCAAGCTTGGGTACCCAAACAATTTGTTATAGATGCTATTAGACCCAACATTTGGGTACCAAAACATTTAGTTCATCGCATTTGAACAGGCATGCGTCAAGGGGGAGCATCCAACAACATGGTTTATTGATAGTGGATGCTCTAGACACATGACGGGAGACTCATCAAAAATTTCATCACTCAAAAACAAAAATAAAGGTACCGTTTCCTTTGGTAATAGTGGTGAATTGAGAGTTATTGGAATAGGTGATATTAAAATTTCCGAACAATTTATAATTAGGAATGTTCTATTAGTAAAAGGTATGATTTTCAATCTACTAAGTGTTAGTCAACTATGTGACTCGGGATATAGAGTTGAGTTTGACTCATCTCAATGTCTAATTAAGCATAGTGAACTAAACACTATCATGCTTATTGGCCATAGAAAGGAAAACATTTATCAAGTTGAACTATTTGGTGCTACTAATGTATTTGCTAAGTGTTTCATGTCTAAAGAGGAAGAGACTTGGCTTTGGCATCGGAGACTTGGTCACACCAACATGAGACACATCAAGAAACTTTCAAAGAATGAGTTGGTGCAAGGATTGCCAAAATTGAAGTTTTAAAATGACAAACTATGTGATGCATGTCAAATGGGTAAGCAAACCAAGACTACCCACAAAGGTAAAACGAATTTAAGTACGTCTATAGCATTGGAACTATTGCATATGGATTTGTTTGATAGTAGCAAGCATGTTTCATTAAATGATAGTAGATATTGTTTAGTCGTAATAGATGACTTCACTAGATACACTTGGGTGTTTTTCTCGAAGCATAAGGAGCATACCTTAGAAACTTTGGTTGCTTTTTGTAGAAGAATAGAAAATGAGAAAAATAAGAAAATCAATAGATTAAGAAGTGATCATGGAGGCGAATTTGAAAATGAAAGATTTGAAAATTTTTGCTCACAAAATGGATATAAGCATGAATTCTCTACCCCTAGGACACCACAACAAAATGGGATGATTGAGAGAAAGAATAGAGTCTTACAAGAGGCCGCTAGGAGTATGTTAAATGAATATTCACTTCATAGTTGTAAGATCGATTCCGTACGCTAGAGGGGGGGTGAATAGCGATTTTCAGATCTTTCTTGTACCTGCGTTGTTAGTTGCACAGCGGAAACAATAACAAAGAAAACAAACAACGATAACAAACCGCTTTTACTTGATATCCACCCCGGCCGGGTGACTAATCCAAGAATCCGTCGGTGGATCACTCCTCGGATAACCTCCGGCTAGCTCTCGTCGCTCCTTGTGGGTAGAGAAACCTCACCACAACACCTTTGACAACCTTGAGCCCAAAGACTACTAACTTGCCTTTAACCAAGACAAGTTTCGTCAAAAAACAAGGTAGGAAACGAGCCCCTTTAAATAGGGCTCGAGTCTGAAACAGCCGCTAGCAGGTGACTGCCCAAATGGCAGTCACCTGCTCCTATTCAGATTTGACCGTTGCAGCACAACGTTCAAATCTGCCAGCCTGTTCCAGCCTAGACCAATCGACTGCCCAAATGGCAGTCACCTACTCCACACCTAAGCCTAGGGTTTCACTCCGAGTACAAATCTCTCCGCACTCAAACCCTCTCGGCTTAGCCCCTGAGTACAAATACTCACACTCAAACCCTCACAACCCAGTTGACTCTTCACCAGCAGTCTTGACTGTTGCCTTCACGCCCTCTTCAACTTCGGCCCTCATCCCTCGATGCGCACGCAAACTTTCAGCTTGCCTCCATGCCACCCTTCACGTACGCCTCGAAGTTCGCGTCCCTTGGCTCATCATCTCTGCTATGCAATGGTCTCTCGGATGCGCACACAAGCCTCCAGCTTGCCTCCATGCCATCCTTCACCTGAAGACATCAACCAAGCCCATGTGTACCTGTACACCTGCACACTCAACATACACATATGAGATAACAAGGGTAAACCTAATTTAAACCCTTTTCCCAAACATCAAAACATTTAGTCACTCCGGACCATAGATTGTCTCAACAATCTCCACTTTTTTGATGTTTGGCAATACGTTTAAGTTAGGGAAAACAAAATAGTAGTCAATAGTAAAAGTAATGCATGTGCAATGCAAAATGGATCCTATCCCAAGGCATCCTACACCTAACCTTCCTAGTTAGGAATTTTTACACACCTAGCCCTCCAAGATAGGAATTTTCTCACCTAACCCTCCAGGTTAGGACTTTTTACACACCTAGCCCTCCAACCTAGGACTTTTCACTAAAACAGGTTTTTTAAAGCTTCTCCCAAGTTCCCCCTATAATGGACTTACAAAGGCTTTTTAAGAACCTCTCCAAGGTTCCCCTTACACCAAGAATGGAGCAACCATGCTCCCCCTTAAACTCAGCTCCCCCCTTAAACCTAGGGTTTCTTGCAAAGGTAAGTTTGGTTTCCCAACTTAAACCCAAACTTCTCCCCCTTTACCTAACATCAAAAAGAACTCAACAATAACCCAATTATTGATTCTTTTAATTCCCAATGATCCTAAACATAGTGTACTAATCCCCCATACACTTGTTTTACACCATTTGGACACCAAACCAGCTGCTGAAACACAAATCAGCCCTGGACAGTCGACTGCCCCAATGGCAGTTGACTGATACTCTGAATATCAGTTTTCTTGCTGAATTTCAGAAACGCGTCAGAAATTCCACAAATCTCCAAAAATTTCTAAATTTTGTGGAGAACATGGTGGTACCCATACCTACTTGGGAAAAATATATTTCAAAATATATCTATCACCATTCCCAAGTTTGACACAAAACTCAAAAATTTCTAATGAAAATTTGGGCAACTAGGAGGCAACCTCCCCCTTGACCTATGCCTTCTTCTAATTTTCATTTTACCCAGGTGAATTTCTACCCAACTTAACACCATTGACTCAAATTAAGTTATACCCAACCTAACTTCTAAGTTCTTCCCCCTTTGACACTATCAAAGAATTGCCCCAAGCAACCTTTCCCTTAGTGCCAAAAAGAACTCATCACCACTTAGGAGAGTCTAAAAGGTTTACAAGCATATTTGCTAGGATATACCCTATCCTAGAAAGATATGATTTCATGAAACCCATAAATGTGCTTAACTTTTGGTACAATTCTCTAATTTCCTTAAGGATGGACACTTTGTATCAATTTTGAACTCAATTCATGATTCCTTGTGTTTGCCAATTCTAACCATTATCAATTTATACAAGAAATTGTCCTCAATTTTTTTTTCATATGTGTCCATAATATGATGAAATTCTCCTTCTTCTTATCTCTTTACCTTAGATAAATATTCACTTATCTTGAATTTCAAGATATTAAATCATGGGACAACACTTTACTAAAGGAATATGAAATCATAATCAAGACTTTTAATCCAAATCCATATCCTATCTTCCAATTTCGCAATCCTTACTATCCAATATGTCTGTCATGCTAACACTTACAGAATGTTTCTGTGTTTATTGGCAGGTGACTCCCCTTTTTGCAGGTGACAGCTAAACTTCACAGAATGTTTCTGTGTTCATTGTCAGGTGACTGCCATTTTAGCAGGTGACTGCTAAACTTCACAGAATGCTTCTGTGTTCATTGGCAGGTGACTGCCCTTTTAGCAGGTGACTGGTGTCTGAAACTCAGTTTTTCAGGCCGAGATTCAGTAATGCACTAATAATTCCATAAATTCCCAAAAAATCTGAAACTTTCTGGGGAGATTTGTGAAGCCAATATTTACTTGGAGAAAATACATTTCCAAATAAATGTACTCCGGATCGCAAGATTGACACGAAATCCTATTCTTTCTAAAGTGTATCATTAAAACCTTAGCTCAAAGTTCTAATTTGGACCTCACCTTGATGCTTCTTCCCATACTCATTCATATTCCATTAGTAGCATCAAGTTACATGATATTTTCACATTAAACCTAATTTCTTTCAATTATAATACCATTTTCACTCTTTTTCTCCCTAAATTCCCTTTTTAATGTGCCAAAACCTAGGATTAAGACTTACCCAAGTCTTCCAACCCTATTTGGCACATTTCATCTAATTCCTTGGGAGAAAAATTGTTGAGATCCATTTACCATAGATCCCAAAGGCTCCTAGAGCTCCCCCTTGAGCTCTTGGCCTGAGCCACCTCTCTAGGTGACTCAACCCATACTAGACCACACCGGTGTGCCCCCGATGACTTTTGGCCTATAAATTGGACCTTCTTAACCTTGGACACCTTGCCCTTGGTTAAGTTATCCATTTTCCCTTTGAATGGTACCCCCTTGCCATCCTTGGACTTCTCCATTTTGCCATGGTCATATGCCTTCCCAGCATATTTCTTACCATTGGCCTTGGAAGTCTTAGACCGGTATCCTAATCCCGATCTATCATAGTTGGGTTTTAGACTACCCAATACCATGTCTAGACCCTTTGATCTAACGATGAATCTTTTTAGGGTCTTTTCTAAAGTATCAAGCCTTGCCCTCAAGGCTTGATTTTCCTTTTCTAGCCCTTTAACTTTGGAGTCCATGTGTCCACTTTGGACATTTCTCGATCTACCCATTTTCTTAGGCACATTCTTCCCTTTGTTGGGTTTAATACCATGATTCTTAGGTCTAGAGGTCTTGGGTTGATCATGATGCATGCTTCTATTCCTATCATTATATCTAAATCCAAAGTTATGCACCATTAGACATTTTTCATGAGTTCTAGCATGCATGGATGAATGATTTGCATTATCTTTAACATTCATGGAGGAATTTAAATTTGAATTGCATTTAAATTTAAGGTTAGAAATTACCTCCCTTACCTTTGGAGTCCCTCCATGTTGTGAGCTTTGCCTCTTCCTTTCCTCTTTTTCCCATCTTCTTAGATTCTCCATCTTCTTGAATTCTTTACTCCTTGGGCACCTCGTGTGGTAGTGTCCTAGCTCTCCACACGTGAAACATCTAATTCTCTTCTTCTTAGCTTGGGCTTCTCCATTCCTACAACTCATATTAGATTTAAATTGAAGGGACTTGGGTTTAGGAATTACCTCCTCTTTACCTTTTGAGCACTTATCCTTATAATGCCCCTTTTCACTGCACCCAAAGCATGTGATGTGCTCTTTTTTCTTTGCTTTGGTGGAGGTGGAGGCTAGGTTGACTTCTTCAACCTTGGAAGAGGTGGATGCTTCCTCTTGATCCGGGATTGATGAGGGTCTCTCCTCCCCCTCAATTTTTGAAGTTGTTACATTCTCTTCTTCTCTTGAAGAAATTGACACTTCACTTGATGATGTGGATGATTCATTTCTCTCCTTTTCTTGAATCATGGAGGTCACTTCATTGGAATCTTCTATTGGTTGAGCTTGGATGGTGTTCTTATGAAAATTTTCTATTTTGTTCCACAATTCATGCGCATTTTCATATGCCCCTACACCACTCAAGACATTGTTAGGTAAAATATTTATTAATACATTAATTACCTTCTTGTTTGCCCTTGCTAGGTCTTGTTGTTCTTGATTCCAATACCTAGGCCTAAGCCATTTCCTGTGCTTATCCTTTGGAATTTCATAGGGTTCTTCAAGCACCACCGTACACTCCCACTCCATTCCAAACCAATTCTTCATCCTCGCCCGTCAATAGTCGAAATCTTCATGATCGTAGGGCGGCGGAGTGTAGATGTCGCCCCCCAACTTATCTTCCATCTTCTCTTCTCCTCTAGCGTTTGCTCCTTTGGCGATTAGTCCAATAAGAGCGGTTCTTCGCTCTGATATCAATTGTAAGATCGATTTCGTACGCTAGAAGGGGGTGAATAGTGATTTTCGAATCTTTCTTGTACCTGCATTGTTAGTTGCACAACGAAAACAATAACAAAGAAAACAAACAACGATAACAAACCGCTTTTACTTGGTATCCACCCCGGCCGGGTGACTAATCCAAGAATCCGTCGGTGGATCACTCCTCGAATAACCTCCGGCTAGGTCTCGTCGCTCCTTGTGGGTGGAGAAACCTCACCACAACACCTTTGACAACCTTGAGCCCAAAGACTACTAACTTGCCTTTAACCAAGATAAGTTTCGTCAAAAAACAAGGTAGGAAACGAGCCCCTTTAAATAGGGCTCGAGTCTGAAACAGCCGCTAGCAGGTGACTGCCCAAATGACAGTCACCTGCTCCTATTCAGATTTGATCGTTGCAGCACAACGTTCAAATCTGCCAGCCTGTTCCAGCCTACACCAGTCGACTGCCCAAATGGCAGTCACCTACTCCACACCTAAGCCTAGGGGTTCACTCCGAGTACAAATCTCTCCGCACTCAAACCCTCCCGGCTTAGCCTTTGAGTACAAACACTCACACTCAGACCCTCACAACCCAGTTGACTCTTCACCAGCAGTCTTAACTGTTGCCTTCACACCCTCTTTATCTTCGGCGCTCGTCCCTCGGATGCGCACGCAAGTTTTCATCTTGCCTCCATGCCACCCTTCACGTACGCCTCAAAGTCCGTGTCCCTCGGCTCATCATCCCTGCTATACAATGGTCTCTCGGATGCGCACACAAGCCTCCAGCTTGCCTCCATGCCATCCTTCACCTGAAGACATCAACCAAGCCCATGTGTACCTGTACACCTGCACACTCAACATACACATATGAGATAACAAGGGTAAACCTAACTTAAATCCTTTGCCCAAACATCAAAACATTTGGTCACTCCGGACCACAGATTGCCTCAACAATAGTTATCTATGGGCCGAAGCAATTAATACGACATGTTATGTGCAAAATAGGACTTTAATGCATAGGTTTTTGAACAAAACAACTCATGATTTGTGGTTTGGTAAACCTTCTACAATAAAACATCTTAGAGTGTTTGGATGTAAAATATATATTTTAAACACTAAAGATCACTTAGAAAAATTTTCTGCCAAGGCGGATGAAGGTATTCTTGTAGGGTATTCCACTCATAGCAAAGCCTATAGAGTTTACGATAAGAGATCCAAAATAGTTGAAGAGTCTCCAAATGTGATTTTTGAAGAAAATCCAAGCTCAAGTTCAAATAAAGCAACAGAGGAGGAAGTACAATTTGAATTGGAGAAATTGACATTAGTGGAGGAAAATAATCTTGAGAAAGAAGAAAGTGAAACGGAAGGTTTTGTTGAGTTACCACTTGAGAATGTAATCACTACAACTCAAGAACCAAGATCCACAAGGACAAGTGCAAATCATCCCTTGGAGCAAGTAGTGGGTGACATTACACATGGGGTACGAACTCGATCTTATTTTCGAAATGAAGGAGTCAAGTGGCTCTAATTTCACAAATTGAGCCAAAAGCCGTAGGTGATGCATTGCTTGATCCCGATTGGATTTTGGCAATGCAAGATGAATTATCTCAATTTGAGAGAAGTTAAGTTTGGGAGTTAGTTCTTGGAACCAAAGGAAAATCAATTATTGATACAAAATGGGTTTTTAGGAACAAACTTGACGATAAAGGAATGGTTGTGAGAAATAAAGTTAAATTGGTCGCTAGAGGTTTTAATTAAGTTGAAGGATTGGACTATGATGAAACTTATGTACCGGTAGCTCGGTTAGAGTCTATTAGGATGATGTTGGCATTTGCAGCTCATAAAGGATTTAAGTTATATCAAATGGATGTAAAATTAATATTTTTAAATGGTTTTATCAAAGAAGAAGTATATGTTGAGCAACCTCCGGGATTTGAAGATTTAGAATTTCCAAACCATGTATACAAGCTTAAGAAGGCATTGTATGGACTAAAACAAGCATCTCGTGCTTGGTATGAATGATTGTCTACATTCTTAGTGCCAAAAGATTTTCATAGAGGAAAAATTGATCCTACATTATTTTTAAAGACTAGTGGGGAAGATATTTTTGTGACCCAAGTCTATGTAGATGACATCATTTGTGGGTCCACAAACAAAGACTATCTAAATGAGTTCATAAATCACATGGAAAGTGAATTTGAAATGAGCTTAGTTGGTGAATTAATATTTTTCTTAGGTTTACAAATTAAACAAACAAAAGATGGCATATATATTCATCAATCCAAATATGTAAAAGAAATCATTAAGAAATTTGGGATGGAAAGTGCAAAAGAAATATCTACCCCTATGACAACTAACACTAAGTTAGACAATGATATTGAAGGTAAAGAAGTTGATTCCAAAATGTATCGTAGTGTCATAGGTAGTCTCCTCTATCTCACGGCTAGTAGACCCGACATATTGTTTGTCGTGGGTATGTGTGCAAGGTATCAAGCTTGTGCCAAGGAATCACATCTATGTGCAATCAAGCGGATCCTTCGCTATCTTAAAGGGACTCAAAGGGTGGGTTTGTGGTACCCTAGAACCGAAACGTTTGATCTTGTAGGATACTCCGATTCGGATTACGTTGGGTGTAAATTGGATCGGAAAAGCACTAGTGGTGGATGCCAATTTTTGGGATCTTACTTGGTGAGTTGGCCAAGTAGAAAATAACATTGTGTAACACTCTCCACAACCGAAGCCGAATATATAGCTATGGGTGAATGTGTGTCACAATTATTATGGATGACTCACACTTTAGAAGATTATAAACTCATCTATAAAAATGTGTAAGTTTTTTATGACAATGTGAGTACCATAAACTTGACAAAAAATCCGGTTCATCATTCACGAACCAGGCATATTGAAATTAAACATCATTTTATTAGAGATCATGTGTCTAGTGGGGATATCGTTCTTAAATATGTTGAATCAAAATCAAATCTTGTAGATCTTTTCACCAAACCTCTTCCCGAATCTGAATTTAGTTACTTGCGAAGAGAATTAGGAATGTGCCATATTGACTAATCCTCCATGATTACTTCAAGATACTCAACTCACTTGCCTTAATATACATCTCACAAGAACATAGAACTTCCCTTGCTTGTGCCTATCTAGATGGGAGTGAGATGTTAGGGTTCATCCTCCTGTTCATAATGTTTGTTATGATATATTACTTTGAGCAAGAAGATGGAAAAATTCACCATAAATCATTTACTTGACCAATCATGGGGAAGACTAGTACGCCATTAATGTGCACTTAGTCCGAAGATCATGATTGAATATTTTAAAGAAAGAAACCAATATCCAAGTCTTTGGAGACCATGTGATCTTGCTTGAACTCTTAGGAATTAGAGAATGCCACGATTTAGTCCAATTCTAGACATTTATCAGTTATTCCAATCGATTGATTACAATTATCAATCGATTGGTGGGTCTGCATCTTTCGGCAGAAACTCTCTGAGTCGATTCCCTAATCGATTCGAGCGTTTTCTCTCGGGCACAGAATGCTTCTTAATCGATCATTTGATCGATTAAGACCAGTCGTAATCGATCGGTTAATCGATTACCCACTCCCGTAATCGATCTTCCGATCGATTACACACTCCTGTGATCGATCAAATTGATCAATTTAGCAAGGCCGTAATCGATTGCTCAATCGATTACGGCCATTAAAGTGATCCACCTAACCTGTCCTGTCACTCACCTCATGCCCTAAAAGTATCCGCCGTCCCGAAATCTTCCAAAAGCCTCTCCCGCGTGCTTCACTCTCAAACCCTAGCGTCCCTCTCCTCCCTCAGTGTGTCTTCTCTCCTCTCGACACCGCAACTCACAGGCGCTCCACTCTCCTCATTCTCGCGACTCACAGACACAGGGAGTGTGCGGTGACTTTTTACTCTGTTCAAGTTCTTCTTCACCGATGGCGCCAAAGTAAACCCTAACCTCACTTCTTCTTCTTTTCTTTACTTATTTGTCTTGGGTTTTTGGCTAATCAAGTTTTTTCCCTTGTTTCTTTTGTTCATCTGTTTGCATTATGGGGCATGCATTCATCGATTCATCCTTTTCCCTCATTTACCCTAACCCTAATCTCTCTTGACACATTGCATTCATCTGTTGGGTTTCTTTGGTTGCTCATCATAGGAAGAAACAAAGGGCAAATGAGACGGGTGCCGGGTCTTCTCGCCCTCAACCCCCTATGGATGCCCGTTTTCTGAATGTCGTTTATCAACAGGCATTTGGTAAAAATGTCTTCAAACTAATAGCCCCTAGATCACTTGACCGTCAATTCTTTCACGATCACTGTTTCGAGGTGTTTAGGATCATTGAAACCTATAAACTTGAGTCAGTTGTGTATTGTGAAAAAGGGGCCAATATAGGTTTGGTCTCAGAATTTTACAACAATCTCCATACCTCAGATGGAGTCAACTACAAAACTAAATTGGCCAAACAAAATCTCAATTTCAGTAGTCAGGTTCTTTAGGAATTCCTTGACTGTCGCCCTTCCACTAATGATTTTGTTTTCTTTCCCACATTTCCTGAGATTCTAGCTCCACCGTTTGAGCATATTTCCATCGACTCCATGTATCAACATTTCTTTCGTCGTCCTCGTCCAGATGGTCCTCATGCAAATCTTACCACTTTTTCTGCTGTTGAGCTCTCTACTGCAGATTATGCTCTGTATAAAGTGGTAATAAAATATCTTTTTTCGATCGTGTCTCGTGCCTTGGCGACTGTCAGATCCTCTCAGTTCTTCTTGACCTATGCTCTTCAACAGGGTCTTGATGTTAACATCCCCCTAAACATATTTCATTCCATTGTCCATTTCACTCAGCCTATGCATGGTACCGTTCATATGCACTTTGGCCATATCATTACAGAGTGGCTTGGCTCTATGCGGATTGATGCCTCCCAGGGGAAGGTAGAGCCCATGACCGTCAAATATTCCCGAATATCAGCATGTTCTTTCTCCAAGTCTGGGATGACGGGCAATTTTGGCGCCATTAGATGGATTGACGGTCGGCAAGTCGGAGAGGGGCCGCGAGCACGACCTGGACCTGGACCCGCTGCTACAACTGCTCCTTAGGATGACGAGGAGGAGGACCTTCGAGCTAGGGTCCTTGCTTTTGAGGTGAACATGGACACCCGTCTCGAGGTGATGCGGTCAGAAGGCGACCTTCGTCATTTAGAGGTGCAGACACGCCTCACAGCCATTGAGCGCACCCAGCTGGAGATGCGCGATATGCTTTGCTCCTGGATGCGTGGCTAGCCTCCTCCTCCGCCGTCTTCCGATGCTCCACCTTCGGCGGTTGGCACCACTTCGGGAGGTTCTGGACTTCCCGATGTTGCGGAGACCCCAGCTGCGGATCCTGCTTCTGACCTCGTGGAGTTCTTCTTTCAGCCATGACTTATGTATTCCTTTCTTAGTTGGTTTGTTTTTGTTTGTAGTTTCCGGTCATGTACTTTGTCTATGGATAATGTAAACATTTGATGGTTGTATTCTATGTTCACATCTTATTCTTTATTTGCGTGTGCTTAAGTTTTGCGTCAAAATTACTTGCTTGTGCAATTTTCTATCTTGTATGTTGCTTACATTGAGGGGGAGCTCTTCTATATTTCTTTATCATTTTTGATATTTGGCAAAGGGGGAGACTTGCAGATATTTAAGTTTATATTCAAGATTATGCTTGAAATGCCTTCATTATATGTTTATTGAATTAATATTGTTGATATTATGTTGAAAGTTAGCTTAAACTTAAATAGATTGTCAAACATCAAAAAGGGAGAGATTGTAGATGCAATCATGCCCTAAATAAAAAGTTTCGATGATTGACAGTTGTTTAAGTTTAAGCTAATACATTGGATCTAACATTGAGGTTTAGTGTGCAGTAATGCAAGAAGTCCAAGGAATGGTTGGGGACCAGATTCTTGGCATGAAGACTTGGAGTTGAGAAAGCTCCAGGCAAGAAGTCCAAGGAATTGTCAGGGACTGGATTCTTGGCATGATGACCCGGAGTTGAGGAAGCTCCAGGCAAGAAGTCCAAGGGATGGTCGGGGACGGAACTCTTGGCATGAAGACCCGAAGTTGAGGAGGCTCTAGGCATGAAGCCCAGGAAACGAGAAGTTTCGCTGGCACAAGGTAATTGGATCGATTGAGAACAACATAAAACATTTAGGATTGAGAATCCTAAATTTGGGCGTATCAATCAATCAGGCGATCGATTAGAAGAAGACTAATCGATTAAGGAATCGATTCAGGGTGATTCTGTGCTGAAACAGAGTCTCTGTAATCGATTGGTGAATGGATTACGAGCTATTCTGTGCGCAAACAGAATGCTCCTAATCAATCAGTCAATCGATTGAGAAACTCTGTAATCGATTGGAGAATCGATTACAAGCTATTCTGTGCGTAAACAGAATGCTCCGTAATCGACCAGTTAATTGATTCAGATGCTCTTTAATCGATTAGTGAATAGATTACGAGCTTTTCTGTGCACAAACAGAATGCTCCGTAATCGATCAGTCAATTGATTCAGAATCTCTATAATCGATTGGTGAATCGATTAGAAGATATTCTGTGCGCAGACAGAATGCTCCATAATCGATCATTCAATCGATTCAAGATGCTAATTGATCAGCCAATCGATTCAAGTTCAAAAATGGCGTAATCCCAGCCGTTCATCCGACATCCGTACTGTTCAACGGCTACTTGGTAATCGATTGGGGTTTTTCGCCAATCGATTCATGACGCAGAGAAGACCGTTATAAGCGACAACCAAGCACAAAACACGTCACTATTCCATTGCAATCTCTGCTAGGGTTTTGGTGCTCCAAGTTCTCTGCTCAAGCTCATGTTTCCAACACCTTCTTCAAGCAACCAAAGGAAGGAGAAGCAAGCCTAGCGTGTAATACTTCTTTCTCTTCTTCTTCTTCTTTGTGTTGCTCTTTTGTCAAAGCTTTCAAGGGTGTTGTAAAAGGGTTTCTCCACCCTTGGTGTTATTCCGAGAAGGAGGCCTCTTTTGTCAAATCTGTGATCGCTGTCAACACTCAAAATAATCACAGGAAAATAATTATGGAGGAGTCGTGAGTTCAGAGAGAGTGACCCCTTTACCTGGGGGTTGAAGTACCTTATATACCTGTAGGCTTGGTCGCATGTATCTCCATGATCTCCTCCACGTTTTGTGCTTGTCGGTTACCTGATAGCTCTTAGGTAACAGCTCCCGCAATTATGGAGCCTTAATTGTCGCATATAAATGACAATAATTATCCACCACCTTTCTTGAATAGGAAAGGGTAACGGTTATTAGAGTTGGGCTATTGGGTTTATGACTTTTTGGGCTCCGCTTTCTCGAAGAGGTCTCGAGAGATTTCCTCTCCCGGAAGGGCTTCAGGAGCCTATCTTCCCGGAGAGGTCTCGGGCGTATACCATCTTGAGTTGATCTCGGGGATCTGCCCTCCCGAGAAGGTCTCGGGGATTTTCCCTCCCGAGGGAGTCTCGGGAGTCTACCCTCCCGAGGAGGTCTCAAGAGTCTGAGAGAGTTGTTCAGACTCAGTGGACCCTGACACATAGCTTCCTCATTCCACGTGTCAACCCTGGGATGGTTAACCCCATCACAAGTCCCTCCCTTCAAGTCTAATCGAAGGAAGTATGACTGACTGATTAGACTAGTGGCGCAACAAAGAGAAGCTATGTCGTTGTGGGTCCATATATCCATTACTACTTCATTGGTGGCTTATCGGGTCCGAGGAATCGAAACATTCGCACCTGGTCCTGAGACAACCCCTTTGAATTAGTCTTTAAAAAATGCTTCTGCGAACTTCGAGGCACAACAATGATAGCACTCTATCAACCATTAAAAGGGCATGGGGTCTTTTAATGGCGACAAAACCCCTTCGCGAATGCATCTTTGCCACGTGCTAAAACTTCTCTCTTCGCGATCTCCTGCTAATATGCACTGCAGGACCATATCAAATTGTTGGTGCAGGAAGCACCATATCGAACCTTGTTTTGATATTGGCAAAGGATTCAAAGTTAAGTTTGTTTGTGATCTAACGTTGTTCACTGAGTGTGCAGAAAAAGCCCTAGCGAAGGACTGCTAGGTGTTGGTGCAGAAATGCACCTAAGTCAAACCTATGTTTTGATAATGGCAACATAGGTCAAAAGTTAAGTCTTTCTTATTTTCTAACAAGTTAATCAAGTGTGCAGGAAAAGCCCTAGCGAAGGACTGCTAGGCACTGGCAAAGGAATGCCAGGAAAGAAAGCCCTAGCGAAGGATTGCTAGGCAACTGGCGAAGGACTGCCAGCATCAAGCCCTAGCGAAGGACTGCTAGGCACTGGCGAAGGACTGCCAGCACCGAAGCCCTAGCGAAGGACTGCTAGGCAACTGGCGAAGGACTGCCAGTTTACAAGACCTGACAAAGGACCGTCAGGCAAAAGTCCAACCAAAGGAACGGTTGGCATCAGGTAAATTCTCCCGAGAGGAGTAGGTGAGGACACGTTCCCCGTCGAGGGAATAGTAGGCGTCGGTTCGACCTAGGACTCCATTTTGGAGACCAAAGTCAGAACCAAGACAGCTAAGGCTGTATAAATAATTATTTTATTGTGTTTTGGACTAACCCTTGATGCAGGACCGAAGGAACGTGTTTCTGCAACTTAGAGAGCCTCAAAGGAGTGAGGCAGCAGCTGAGCAAGGCACCCTGAGTGTCCAGGGCGCTCTCAAGGTGAACCAAAACCAAGCAAAGCAAAAAGGGGCTTCAGCTGCTTACTGAGCAAGGCGCCCTCAGCAGCGAAGGCGCCCTCGTCAGCGAAGGCGCCCTCAGCAGCCAAGGCGCCTCTAGCCCAAGACTGCGAAGCTCCAGCTTTATCGACAGCGAGATTTCTGGGCGGAAGAAGTCAGCGAAGGCGCCCTCTACGACCAAGGTGCCCCCACGGTCAAACTTAATCCCTGTTCGAGCGGGATAGAAGTTGACCGAGTGATCTGCGGATCGCTTGACACGTGGCAGGGCGCCCCCGACGTCCAGGGAGCCCCTGGGTGCTATAAATAGCACCCAACGCCCAAGCCTTCAGCATCAACTTCGTACCAACGCCTCAAAGCTCTTCTACGCTCGTGCCTTGCTCCAGAAACGCTTCACCTCGAGCCGACGACGTCCTGCTGCCCCGAAAGAGTCGACCTACTTCGGACGTCGGTAAAGAAGAGCGTACTTAATTTATTGTATTTTATTGCACTCATTTTGTAATTAAATTGTGTAACCTATTTGCGCGAATATAGAATTGCCCAAAGTAAACGGTCAACGACCGTGGGCCTTGGAGTAGGAGTCGACACAGGCTCCGAACCAAGTAAAAACCACTGTGTCTTTGTGCTGTGTCTCTTATTTTTATTTCCGCTGTGCACTTACTCTTAGTTTTCCGAAAAAGAACGATTTCCGATATTCACCCCCCCTCTATCAGTTTTCTCGATCCAACAAGTGGTATCAGAGCAGGGTTTTCAAACTTGGTGCAACCACCAGTTTGAAATTTTTTTTTCAGATTTTTTTTTCTTTTCAAATTTAATTAATTTTTTTTCTTAATTATCTTTATCCCGCACTACTAATCCAAGACCAAGTCTTGGGACACCTTTGTTTGTAAGTTTCCGTTTACAGAACAAATGTCTATGCAAGAGGGATTCAGCACCGCTAGACCTCCACTCTTCAGTGGAGAAAACTTTTCCTACTGGAAAAGTCGCATGGAGGTCCACCTGAAAACTCAGGTGGACATGTGGATCATTATCCAGTCCGGTCTGGAGATCCCCCGAAATGCGGAAGGACTTCCACAAAGCTACTCAGAGTGGGACAACACTCTAAAGCGCAAGATAGAAGCCGACGCAAAAGCAACGCAAACCCTACAATGCGGGCTGACAAAGGAAGAGCTGAACCGAGTGGGCCCCTTCAACAGTGCAAAAGAGATATGGACAAAACTGATCGAGCTGCACGAAGGGACTTCGGACACCAGGATCAGCAAAAGGGATCTGCTACTGAATAAACTCTACACTATCAAGATGGCCGACAACGAAACAGCAGCCCAGCTCCACGCACTAATCCAGGAGGTAATGAACGGTCTTCACACAATAGGTCACAAGGTTGAAAACCGTGACCTAATAAGGTATGCTCTAAACGCCTTTCCTAGAAACACCTTGTGGGCATCTATGGTAGATGCATACAAGGTCTATAGAAATCTTTCTAAAATAAAATTAGATGAATTGTTTTCCGAACTAGAACTACACGAACAAACTAACTCAAATATGGTCGAGAAAGGTATTGCTTTCATTGCAGGTAAAACTGGAAGGACAACGAAGAAGAAGCCTGAACCTGAACCCGAGTCTAACTCTGACTCAGATTCAGAAGGCGAAGAAGGAGAACAAACTAAGCTGGTCTGGCTCGCTCGAAACTACTACAAGGAGCTGAAGAACCGAACCAACAAAAGGAAAACCGGCCGAAGAAAAGACGAACCAGCTGAACCCGCGAACAAGCCTAATGTGACCTGCTACGAGTGCAAGAAAAAGGGCCACTACAAAACAGAGTGTCCAAATCTGAAAGAGTCCAAGAAGACGAGAAGAAAGAAGGCGCTACAAGCAACCTGGGACGAGTCTTCCTCAGAAGAAGAAGAAGAGGCGCCTCAGTCCAATCTCCTAGCTCTGACCGCCTCAGAAAAAGTCGAGTCAGAATCAGAACAAGAGGACGGCGAGCTGACCTTCACAGAAGACGGAGAAATAAAGGTAACTGGTTTTAATAGATTGCAATTAAGTGAGTTGATTTCATTTCTTTCTCGAGACTTGGCTAAAGCCAAACTCCGAGTCGAATCCCTCCGACAGGAAGTAAAACTCCTGAAAGAGGGAGCTGACTCTAAACCCTTAACCGAGAAGGTTCAGGAAGGAACTCCTATTCAAGTTGAAAAACTTGAAAAGGAAAACTCCTCCCTGAAAACTCAGGTTAAGGATCTTAGATCAGCACTAGAACGATTTACATCTGGTTCCAAAGGTCTTGACATGATCCTTGGAAAACAGAAATCTGTTCTAAATCGATCCGGATTGGGCTATAGAACCAAATCTCGGCAAAGATCATACCTTGCTGTACTGAATCAGTCCAGAGGTAAAATTCAGGCATGGGTACCTAAACTATACCTGAACAAACTAACTGGATCAAATCAGTATTGGATCCCCAAGGACAAGATTCACATCTTGCCCAACCATCACCGTGGCTTTAGTCCAGGGGGAGCCAAACTGAAAACTATTTTCATTATTAGATAAACTTGTTATTATTGATTTAAATTGCTTGATTGTTTGCCTGTTTATTTAATTTCTGCAAATTACCATGCTTAAAATTAGAAATGGTTAGTATAAGGACTAAACAGACTTAGCTGAAATTTGACAACATAGTATTAGGTGGAGGTGAGATGATAGTACGTTAGGGAAGCCAATTTGGCGAAACTAGCCGAAGCTACCGATCCAAAACCTAAACTAGTTAGACCAGAAATTTTTCAAAGAATTTTTGAAAATGAAATTTCATTAAAAGGCTTTGTCAAGGAAAGAGTGGATCATCCCATAAGGCTACGGCCAAAGAAGGCCTTGTGCCTCGCCAAGACCTGGAAGCCAATTTTTGAAATTCAAATTCAAATTATTCTTTGTCAAATTCGAATCTAACACAAAATTTCAGTTATTTATAGATTTGAACATCTTTTCAAAATTTCAAAATTATTTAAGTTTTCAAAATTTAAATTGTTTTCAAAATTAATCAAAATTTTCAAAAACTATCAAAACCTGTCTCACAAAACCTATAAGGTTAACGTGATTGAAAACCCTAGATTTGGGTGAGACAGTAAAATTAAGACTAAATTATGATTCCTTTAATACCTGTGTTGCAGTAAAATTCTACATTTCAAACCATGGTCAACATAGTCAAATCATGGTCAACATAGTCAAACCATGTCAACACAGTCAAACCACGGTCAACATAAGTCAAACCACGGTCAACATAGTCAAATCAGGTCAAATCTGGTCAAATGCACTCACTTAGGGTTAAAAGCTAGTTCTTAGGGCGCCCAAATCCGTTTGGGCGCCCCAAGGCTGGTCAAAAAGTCCCTCTGCCACTGCACGCTGACCAGGGCGCCCTGAAGCTTCAGGGCGCCTTCGTATACCCCTTTATTGGTCAAAAGCTGCCAAAAGGCAGCTGCAGCTCTGGGTAGAGGCGCCCTCTCCAGTGAAGGCGCCCTCCCACAGTCCTTTCACGGCAGAAAGCTGCCGAAAGGTAACTGCAGGCTGGTCAAGGCGCCCTCACCGGTAGGGGCGCCCTCACCAGTCAAGGCGCCCTCTCGGGGAAGGGCGCCCAAAACCGCCTATAAAAAGGGGCTTCCTTCCCCTTCTTCTCTTCACACCCAACACACTTCTTCTCCTCAACCTTCTACCCTCCAAGAGATCTTGCAACCCTCTCAAGCTCTCAAGCCCTCATCTTCAACAATGCCTCCCCGAGCAAACCGGTATAATTTTTTTTTTCAATTTTTCATTAAATGCACATTTCTTTAAGTATACATTCCTTTTCTTAGAAGACGGCGACCTAATCAGGCAGAACCCGGTACTCAACCTAGTCCTGATCCTAGGTTTCCCAACTTAGAATTGTGTAATAAGTTCTCTCGTACCACCTATAAACCCATTAAGACAAGCTACTTGAATAGACTATTCTTCACCCAATCCTGTCCCCTAGCTATGAACGTCATAAACCACTACCAACTGGACAATCTTGTATTCTGCACCCACCCAATCAATACTTCCTTATGTGCAGAATTTTACAATAATATCATTAGACAGGATAATCTCGTGTTCTCCACCATGGTTCAAGGTATTCCCCTAACTATCACACCAACTTTACTCAACCGATTTCTAGGACTACGACCCTCGCAGTCCACCTTCTGTTGTTACCCTTCTAGGGAGCCTCCCTTTGATGCTCCCTACTCTGAGATTACCTTAGATACATTGCACTCATATTTCTTTAGGCAACCCGTAGCCAGACGATTTCAGTCTGTCGAATTAGAAGTGCAGGACTACGCCCTATATAGGGTCATAGTTCGATGCATCCTACCATTATCTACCAGGGATGTCACCACTATGCGTCCATTCCACGCCTTTCTACTGTATGCCATGATTCACCAGCTTGACATCGACATAGGACTTCATATATTTCAGACTATCCTACACGCATCTAGTGTTACCACACAAGGGCAGGTCCGCACACCTTACTGCCACATTATTACATCCATATTACATCACCACGGTAGAAACATTACCGAGGGAGAGATGGCCGCCTTAACTGACTACGATGAAATAGGCTATAGAAACTTTGCCCTAGCTGGTATAGAGGTGTCCGGTACCGGGGTCTTGTCCTGGAGACGTCGGAGAGCAGCCCCTCAGATCGATTCGGACGAGGAAGTCGAGTACGACGTCGCAGATATAGCAGCAGAAGCCCGAGCCCATATAGACGCTCCACCGACACTCTACGAGAGAGTGACCCGTATGGAGACACAGATACAGAGTCTCCGAGAGGAGGTCGAGGCTTATCATATAGAGCAGATGGACTCTCGCCGAGCTGATAGAGAGATAGCTGATGCACGATTCTTAGAGATGATGGCACGATTCGATTCATGGCAGCCGGGTCCATCTGATCATCCCGGTCCTTCGTCTTAGATTTACTTCGCATTGTACTCGTAACTATCTGACTGCCCCTACTCAGTAGGGTTGACTTGTGTTTGACTGGTTGACTGTATTTGAACCTTGATTACCTGCTTTATTTTCTGTTGATTGAATTATGAATACTTAAGATTGTGCTCTGTAGAATAGCTTAATTTTTTCTGATTTAAAATTGTTTTTAAAAATAGATTTTGAAAAACTGCTTTACTCAATTTCAAAATCAATTTTCATTTTCGACTTAGTTTTATTTTTATTTTAAAAATTACCCCCTTCAAAATTAGGGCTTTTTTGAAAATGGACTTAGCCTAGGCCCTAACCCTAGAACTGCATGCACCTATAGACTTAGAAGCCAGCATCTCACAAGCACCTTAGGGTACTTTTGATTGACAACCTAGAAAGGGTTGGGATGCTTAGGTCTTTGCCTTAATTCAAGATGCTTTAAGTCAGTGCATCTGCAGTAATTGGGACACTAAATACAATATACATAGCAATCAAGTTAAGTGTCAAGCTTAGAAAATCTAACTTGAACAGAAACACTTAACTTGACTAACCCTAGTAAAAACTACTGTTTATAACAGTTAGTGAGTAGCTAATTGGGTTAGACAGGTCCCTACAGAGATAATTGATTGATTTAGTGTAATTAATTGATTAATTGATCTAGTGTTGATCTAATTATGAATTGGTTCAGTACAGCAAATTCTTATTCATTTTTAATGCTATATTTATCTGTTTTGATATATGGCAAAGGGGGAGAGATAGAGATAGGAAAGAGAAAATTAATTTTTCTTAAATTTTCCTTTAAAATTAATTTTTCTAAATTTTTCCTTTATTCAAAAAGTTTCATTATTAAAGCTTTCAAAATGTTGCTAAGATTTGTTTTCAAACTGTAAATCTTGCTAAGTACTCTAGCTTCAAAATCTGTTTCCAAACTGTCAATTTTGCTAAGTACTCTAGCTTCAAAATCTGCTTCCAAACTTTCAAATTTTGCTAAAGTACTTTAGCTTTAAACTTTTTAAAAATTTTACTAAGTACTCTAGCCCTTCAAAAGTTTCTTACTTAAGCTTGTCAAAATTCTTATAAGTACTGTAAAGCTTAAGTTTGTCAAAATTGTTAAGTACTTAAAGTTTTCCAAATGCACTCTAGTTTTTCGAATATACTTTATACTTAAGTTTTTCCAGATATACTAAAGTGTTTCAAAACCTACTAAGTACTTAAGCTTGTTATATCTTACCGAGTACTTAAGCTAACATTTTGAGTACTTTAAAACTTAAGACTTTAAAATTTTTTTAAAAAGTACTCTAATTATGCTTTAAAAACTCTACTATGTATTTTTAACTTAAGTTACTTCTAAGAAACTAAAACTTAAGTTTTCAAAGTACAAGTAAGGTTTTTTTTCCCACGAATTTTTGAAAAATCAAGGGGGAGATTTCCTCCAGGGGGAGGGAATAAAAGATAAAACTTTTTTATGTTTTGCTTAAACTTAACTTTTTGAACTAGGGTTGCCATAAATCAAAAAGGGGGAGATTGTTGGTGCAGAAATGCTCCTAAGTCAAACCTGTGTTTTGATAATGGCAACATAGGTCAAAAGTTAAGTCTTTCTTATTTTCTACCAAGTTAATCAAGTGTGCAGGAAAAGCCCTAGCGAAGGACTGCTAGGCACTGGCAAAGGAATGCCAGGAAAGAAAGCACTAGCGAAGGACTGCTAGGCACTGGCAAAGAAATGCCAGGAAAGAAAGCCCTAGCGAAGGACTGCTAGGCACTGGCAAAGGAATGCCAGGAAAGAAAGCCCTAGAGAAGGATTGCTAGGCAACTGGCGAAGGACTGCCAGCATCAACCCCTAGCGAAGGACTGCTAGGCACTGGCGAAGGACAGCCAGCACCGAAGCCCTAGCGAAGGACTGCTAGGCAACTGGCGAAGGACTGCCAGTTTACAAGACCTGACAAAGGACCGTCAGGCAAAAGTCCAACCAAAGGAACGGTTGGCATCAGGTAAATTCTCCCGAGAGGAGTAGGTGAGGACGCGTTCCCCGTCGAGGGAACAGTAGGCGTCGGTTCGACCTAGGACTCCATTTTGGAGACCAAAGTCAGAACCAAGACATCTAAGGCTGTATAAATAATTGTTTTATTGTGTTTTGGACTAACCCTTGATGCAGGACCGAAGGAATGTGTGTCTGTAACTCAGAGAGCCTCAAAGGAGTGAGGCAGCAGCTGAGCAAGGTGCCCTGAGTGTCCAGGGCGCCCTCAAGGTGAACCAAAACCAAGCAAAGAAAAAAGGGGCTTCAGGTGCTTACTGAGCAAGGCGCCCTCAGCAGCGAAGGCGCCCTCGTCAGCGAAGGCGCCCTCAGTAGCCAAGGCGCCTCCAGACCAAGACTGCGAAGCTCCAGCTTTATCCACAGCGAGATTTCTGCGCAGAAGAAGTCAGCGAAGGCGCCCTCTACGACCAAGGCGCCCCCACGGTCAAACTTAATCCCTGTTCGAGCGGGATAGAAGTTGACCGAGTGATCTGCGGATCGCTTGACACGTGGCAGGGCGACCCCAACGTCCAGGGCGCCCCTGGGTGCTATAAATAGCACCCAACGCCCAAGCCTTCAGTATCAACTTCGTAACAACGCCTCAAAGCTCTTCTACGCTCGTGCCTTGCTCCAGAAACGCTTCACCTCGAGCCGACGACGTCCCGCTGCCCCGAAAGAGTCGACCTACTCCGGACGTCGGTAAAGAAGAGCGTACTTAATTTATTATATTTTATTGCACTCATTTTGTAATTAAATTGTGTAACCTATTTGCACGAATATAGAATTGCCCAAAGTAAACGGTCAACGACCGTGGGCCTTAGAGTAAGAGTCGACACAGGCTCCGAACCAAGTAAAAATCACTGTGTCTTTGTGTTGTGTCTCTTATTTTTATTTCCGCTGTGCACTTACTCTTAGTGTTTCGAAAAAGAACGATTTTCGATATTCACCCCCCCCCCCTATCGGTTTTCACGATCCAACAATGGATACATTTACTTGATTTGTCACAAGTCTGAGGGCTTTGACAAGTTCAAAGAGTACAAGGTTGATGTGGAGAAACGTCATGGTAAAAGTATCAAGACACTACGGTCTGATCGTGGTGGTGAGTACCTCTTGAGAGAGTTTAGGAGTTACTTATCAGAGGTTGGGATTCGATCCCAATTGACCTCACCTATTACACCCCAATAGAATGGTATGGTGGAATGAAGGAATAGGACTCTTATGAAAATGGTTAAATCGATGATGAGTTATTCTGAATTACCGAATTCGTTCTGGGGGTATACTCTAGAAACAACAGTGTATATTCTGAACTTAGTACCTTCTAAATCAGTACCCTCTACTCCCACTGAATTCTGGAATGGGCGTAAGCCTAGTCTGAGACATATTCGGATTTGGGATAGTCCAACACATGTGCTGAAGGGAGACGCTGATAAGTTTCATTCTCGTACGGAAGTTCGCTTGTTTGTAGGCTATCCTAGAGGAACAAAAGGTGGTTTGTTTTATAGTCCTAAAGATCAAAAGGTCATTGTTAGCATGAATGCCCTATTTTTAGAAGAGGACTATGTAATAGACCATAATCCCATGAGTAAGATTGTTCTAGAGGAAATAAGAGGGGAAGATCCTGTTGAATCGAGAAATGCGAGAGAGGGGGGGTGAATGTCACAAATCGTTCGGATTTAAAAAGAGTAAGTGCGCAGCGGAAATAAGACAAAAAAAACAATGCTAACAAGGTCGTTTTACTTGGTTCGGAGCCTGTGTTGACTCCTACTCCAAGGCCCACGGTCGTTGACCGTTTTCTGCGAGCAATTCTATACGTTCGAGAAAGTTTACAATAAAAAGTATTACAGAATTAGAGTAGTAAACTTAATCAAGCTCATCGTTACGGACGTCCGGTGTAGATCGAAGTGTTGGAGCAGCAGGACGTCGTCAGCTCGAGTTGGAAGAGTTCGGGAGCGAATCGTGGAAGCAGAAGAGCGTGTAAGCGTCGCAGTAATTGATGCTCTGAAGAAGGAGGTCGAGGGCCCTTTATATAGGGCCTAGGGGCGCCCTGGTCGACGGGGGCGACCCCCACGTGGCAGCAGATCCGGCTGTAGCTCGGTCGCCGTCTGATCCCATTATCCTCGGGATCCGGTTTGACCGGGGCGCCCGGAGGACTCGGGGCGCCCGGATTGACCGGTCAAAGCTTCATCTCTTCGGCTTCGCAGGGATGCGCTTCGGCAGCTGGCAGTGGGGGCGTCAGAGACACGCGGGGCGCCCGCGACAAGCGGGGCGAAACGCGTCGAGGTTGTTACAGACTTGGGTTGACCTTGGGGGCGCCCTGGTCGTCCGGGGCGCCCTGCTCAGCTTCTGCCTCACTCCTTTGAGGCTCTCTGAGCTACAGATACTCAGTCCTTCGATCCTGCATCCAGGGTTAGTCCAAATAACAATTATATTATTATTTTATACAGCCATAGTTGTCTTGGTTCTGACTTTGGTCTCCAAAATGGATCGAACAGACGCCTAATGTTCCCTCAAGGGGAACGCGTCCTCACCTACTCCTCTCGGGAGAGTTTACCTGGTGCCAACCGGATCCTCCAATTGGACTTTTGCCCGGCAGTCCTTCGCCAGGTCTTGAGTTACCAAGCTGCCCTTCGCTTGGTGCCTAGCTGCCCATCGCTAGGTCTTTTCTTCTGGCAGTCCTTCGCCAGCCTAGCAGTCCTTCGCTAGGGCTTCTCCTGTCTGGCAGTCCTTCGCCAGTGCCTAGCCTTCCTTCGCTAGGGCTTTTCCTGTACACTCAAGAAGCTTGTTAGACAACAACTAACCCTTAACTTTTGAACCCTTTTGCCAATATCAAAACACAGGTTTGACTTGGGTGCATTCTGCACCAACAATCTCCCCCTTTTTGATATATGGCAACCTAGTTCAAAAAGTTAAGGAAAAAATGCTGAAATTGGAATCCTAAGTTAGATTCCCTCCCCCTGGAAGAAATCTCCCCCTAGGTTTTTCAAAAATAGGTGGTGTGAGTTAAGTACTTAGAAGATTTCAAGTTTTGAAAAATTTCAGACTTAGACAATTTTCAGTTTGGAGAATTTCAGACTTAGAAGATTTTCAGTTTTGAAAAATTTCAGACTTAGAAAATTTTCAGTTTTGGAAAAATTTCAGACTTAGAAAATTTTCAATTTTGGAAAAATTTCAGACTTAGAAAGTTTTCAGTTTGGAAAAATTTCAGGCACTATGTTAAGCTTAAACATAATTTCAACACACATAGTACAGAGTTGGAAAAAAAATTTTAAAGAGAATTTTAAAAACCTTTAAGCTAACAACAATTTTAAACAAAAACATTAAGTTTCAAAATAATTCAGAGTTTAGAAATAATATTTTTTCAGTTCAACTTTTTGAAGAAGACAATGGGAAAAAATTTTTAAAACAATTTTTGTTCCCTGTTTCCTTTCCAACCCTCCCCCTTTGACATATATCAAAAATGCAGAAAAAAATTTGCAATAATTAAAACATTTGCTGTACTGAATCAAACTGGAACCTAAGTCTAGTTAAATCTTTAGGGACGTGTCTAACCCAATTAGCTACTTACCAACTGTTATAAACAGTGGTTTTCGCTAGGGTTAGTCAAGTTATGTGCATTGTTCAAGTTAGATTGTCTAAACTTGATACTTAACTTGATTGCTGTTCAGTTTGTATTTAGTGCCCCAACTACTGCAGATGCACTGACTTAAAGCATCTTGAGTTAAGGCAAAGGCCTAAGCATCTCAACCCTTTCTAGGTTATCACTCAAAGTACCCTAAGGTGCTTGTGAGATGCTGGCTTCTAGATCTGTAGGTGCATGCAATTCTAGGGTTAGAGCCTAGGCTAAGTCCATTTCGAAGAAAACCCTAGTTTTGAAGGGGGTAGTTTTTTAGATAAAACTAAGTCAAGTAAAAAATTTTAAAACCAAAGTAAAACATTTTTAACAAAGAAAGCATCTTAACATCAATTAAACATTTTCAATTTAAGCAGAAGCAAAAAAAAATGATTCTACTCTACTAAGCATAATCCTAACTGCCTTCTCAGTGAGCTGAACTCAGATTCAGGTAGGGGTTTAGTGAATATGTCAGCTAGGTTGGACTTGGAGTCTACATACTTAAGGACTATTTCACCCCTAGCTACGTGATCTCTTACAAAGTGATGTTTCACTTCTATGTGTTTGGTTCTAGAATGTTGTATTGGGTTTTTGGTTAAGTTAATTGAGCTAATATTGTCAATATTGACTTGGGTCTGATTGTAGTCTAGCTGAAAGTCCTTAAGAGTGTGCATCATCCATAGGAGTTGAGCTACACACTCTCCTAAGGCTACATATTCAGCTTCAGTTGTGGATAGAGCAACACAGTGTTGCTTCCTACTGCACCAACTTACTAAGCTGTTTCCTAAAAGTTGACAGCTTCCACTTGTACTTTTTCTATCTAATTTACAACCAGCATAGTCAGAATCAGAGTATCCTGATAACTTAAAGGATGAAGTCCTAGGGTACCATATCCCTACATTTAGGGTGCCCTTAATGTATCTTAAAATTCGTTTTAGGGCTGCTAAGTGAGTTTCCTTAGCACAGGTTTGGTACCTAGCGCACAATCCTACTGAAAAAAGTATATCAGGTCTGCTGGCTGTAAGGTATAGTAGACTTCCTATCATACTTCTATAAAGTTTTAGGTCTACTAGTTTACCATCAGGGTCATTATCTATTTTCACATTTGTGGCCATTGGGGTACTTATACTTTTAGAGTTATCCATTTTAAATTTCTTAATTAGTTCTTTAGCATATTTAGATTGATGTACATAATTTCCATCCTTAGTTTGTTTGATTTGTAACCCTAGGAAAAAGTTGAGTTCCCCAACTAAACTCATTTCAAACTCATTTTCCATTATTGTTACAAATTCTTTTAGAAATTTAGAGTTAGTTGATCCAAATATTATATCATCTACATAAATTTGGGCAATAAATATATCCTTTTCTAAAATTTTAACAAACAAGGTTGGGTCAATTTGACCTTGTTTGAATTCTTTAGAAATCAGGTAATTGGATAATCTTTCATACCGGGCCCTGGGTGCTTGTTTTAGTCCATAAAGAGCTTTACTAAGTTTGTAGACATGATCGGGTTTTTCTATATCCTCAAATCCTGGGGGTTGTCCTACATAAACTTCTTCCTTAATAAGCCCATTTAAGAAGGCTGACTTTACATCCATTTGGTATAATTTAAATCCTTTATGGGATGCAAAGGCTAGTAACATCCTAATAGACTCAAGTCTAGCTACAGGGGCATAGGTTTCATCATAATCCAACCCTTCTACTTGACTGAATCCCTTAGCTACTAAGCGGGCTTTATTTCGGACTATTTCACCTTGGTCGTTTAACTTATTCCTAAATACCCACTTGGTGTCAATTACAGATTTGCCCTTAGGCTTAGGTACTAACTCCCAGACTTGGTTTCTCTCAAATTGGGCTAACTCTTCTTGCATGGCTAGGATCCAGTCAGGATCAGGTAGGGCTTCCTCAATAGTCTTAGGTTCAATCTTTGAAATCATGGCTATTTGACTAAGATTTCTATAGGAAGCTCTAGTTCTGACTCCTAAGGTTGGATCACCTACGATTTGGTCAGCTGGGTGACTTAGTCTGGGTTTCTTGGTTTTTCTAGTACTTGGCTCAGCTTCAAGTCCAGCTGGTCCAATAGGTTCAGTTCTAGGTTCATTGGTTGGTTCAACTGATTCAGAAGTTGGTTCAATTGTTAAGTCATTAAAGGGTTCAATTGGGGTTTCAGAGTTATCTTCTTGATCAGTATTTGATGAAGCTAAGTCAGAATTATCAGATTTTGGGTTAATTTCTTCATCAAATATTAAGTTGGTTGTTTCTTCAATTTTCTTAGTTATCTTATTGTACACTCTATAAGCTCTACTTGTTGTAGAATACCCTAAGAAGATACCTGGGTTTGACTTGGATTGGAACTTTCCAAGATAGTCTTTGGTATTAAGAATATGGACTTTACATCCAAAGACTCTAAGATAGTGTAGGTTTGGAAGTCTATGGTAGTAAAGTTCATAGGGTGTTTTATTTAACCTTTTATTAGGTAGAATCCTATTTTGGATATAGCAAGCTGTGCTAATTGATTCTGCCCAATAATGGTTAGGTAGGTCAAATTCATTGAGCATAGCCCTAGCAGCTTCCTGTAGGGTTCTATTTTTCCTTTCTACTATACCATTTTGTTGGGGAGTTCTGGGACACGAAAATTCGTGTTTATATCCATTTACTTTACAGAATTCTTCGAATCTCTGATTCTCAAATTCTCCCCCGTGGTCAGACCTAAGTCTTTTGATTTTGGTATCATTTTGATTCTCAATCAATTTACAAAAGTTGTTAAATAGGTTCAGGGTTTCATCTTTGGTCTTTAGAAACCTGACCCAGGTGAACCTAGAGTAGTCATCAATTATCACTAAGCAGTATCGGTTTCCACTTAGTGACTTGGCTCCATGTGAATCAAATAGGTCAAGGTGTAAGAGCTCAAGTGTGGTTTGGGTTTGATCAGATTGGATCAATTTGTGACTAGACTTGGTTTGTTTGCCTTGATTACAAGATTCACATATTAGGTTTTCATTATTCTTAATTTTGGGGACACCTTTGATTAAGCCAAGTTGGGTAATTTTTGAGATAGTTCTTAGATTGGTATGACCTAATCTCCTATGCCAGAGTTTTGATTGTTCTAACTGTGTTAACATGCATTTGGGTATAAGGGGAAGATTTATAGTGTATACATTATTTTTCCTAGTACCCTTAAGCATGATTTCTGAGTCTTGTGCATTTCTAATCAGGCAATTAGAATTGTTAAAAGTAACTAAATAACCAGAATCACATAACTGACTTATGCTAAGTAAGTTAAAATTGAAGTTTTCCACCAATAGAACTTTCTTAATAATGAAATTGGATTTAAGTTCAATATTACCTGACCCAATTACCTTGAGTGTAGCATTGTTACCAAATGCCACTGAGCCCAGGTTTTTGAACTTGAGTTTGGTGAACTTCAATTTGTCCCCAGTCATATGTCTGGAGCACCCGCTATCTAACATCCATTGGTCCAAATCTTTATGTTCCTACACATAAAGAATTTTTGATGATTTGGATCCAATTTAAGTTAGGGATAGCTTAAATTGAGTTTCACTTCCTAGTCTGTCTCACCCCAGTCTAGGGTTTTCAAACACGTTAACCTTAAGGTTTTTTGTGAGACAGGTTTGAGGGTAAAAATTTAAAAAAAGAAGTTTTAATTTACTTTGAAAAGTTATTTACTTTTGAAAGCAGATTTTTAAACAAATAAGTTTAGAAATTTTGAAAAATAGATTAAGTGATTTTTAAAAAAATAAGTTTAAGAAGTAGAAATTTTGAAAACAGATTAAGAGTTTTTCGAAAAAGAGATAGGTTTTAAGAAATAGAAATTTTGAAAACAGATTAGAATCTATAATTATTTGAAATTTGAGTTAGATTCGAATTTGACAAAAGATAATTTGAATTTGAATTTCAGAAATTGGCTTCCAGGTCTTGGCGAGGCACTAGGCCTTCTTTGGCCGTAGCCTTATGGGATCATCCACCCTTTCCTTGACAAAGCCTTTTAATGAAATTTCATTTTCAAATTAAATTAGGTCATTTTCTGATCTAACTAGCTTGGGTCTTGGATCGGTAGCTTCGGCTGGTTTCACCAGTCTAAAGAGACCAAGTAGACTTGATCTTATTAGAGTTGGTTTCCCCAACGTACTATCATCTCACCTCCTCCCAATACTATGTTTTCAAATTTCAAGTAATTGAGTCCTTAAATCTAAGTATTCCTACATCTAAGCATGGCAAATTACAGAAAATTAAATAAACATGCAATCAAGCAATTAAAAAAAAATTATCTAATTATAAAAATTGTTTTGATTTTGACTCCCCCTGGACTAAAGCCTCTGTATGGGTTAGGCAAGATGTGAATCTTGTCCTTGGGGATCCAAAATTGATTTGAACCAGTTGGATTAGTCAGGCACAGTTTTGGCACCCATGCCTGAACCTTAGGTCTTGACTGGTTCAGTACAGCAAAGTAAGATCTTTGCCGAGATTTGGTTCTATAGCCAAGTCCGGATCGGTTTAGAACAGACTTCTGTTTTCCAAGAATCATATCAAGGTTCTTGGAACCAGAAGTGAATCGTTCTAAAGCTGTTCTTAAGTCCTTAACTTGAGTTTTCAGGGAGGAGTTCTCTGATTCAAGTTTTTCAACTTGATCAGGGGTTCCTTCCTGAATTTTCTCAGTTAAGGATTTAGACTCAGCTCCCTCTTTTAGGAGTTTTACTTCCTGTCGGAGGGACTCGATTCGGAGTTTGGCTTTCGCCAAATCTCGGGATAGATATGAGATAAGAGAATTTAATTGCAATTTTGAAAAACCTGTTACCCTTATTTCGCCGTCGTCGGAGAAGGTCAGCTTGCCGTCTTCCTGGTCCGAGTCTGAGTCAGTCTCGATTTGATCCGAAGCGGTCAGGGCTAGAAGATTGGACTGCGGTGCTTCTTCTTCTTCTTCTGAGGAAGACTCGTCCCAGGTTGCTTGGAGTGCCTTCTTCTTTCTGGTCTTTTTGGACTCCTTTAGGCTTGGACATTCAGTCTTGTAGTGGCCCTTCTTCTTGCATTCGTAGCAGGTTACGTTGGGCTTGTGTTTGTCAGTTGCTGGTTCAGCTGGTTCATCCTTTCTTCGGCTTGTTCTCCGTGTGTTGGCTTGGTTCTTCAACTTTTTGTAGTAGCTTCGAGCTAGCCGGACTAGTTCAGATTGATCTTCTTCTTGATCTTCTGTTTCTGAGTCTGAGGTCGATTCGGGTTCAACTTGAGTTTTCTTCTTAGTCGTCCTTCCTGTTTTCCCTGCAAAGAAAGCTATACTTTTCTCGGCCAAATTGGAGTTAGTCTGTTCATTGAAGTTCAAGTTCAGAAAATAACTCATCTAACTTAATTTTTGAAAGATCCCTAGAGACCTTGTATGCATCTACCATAGATGCCCACAAGGTGGTCCTAGGGAACGCGTTTAGGGCATACCTTATAAGATCACGGTTTTGAACCTGGTGACCTATTGCGTGAAGACCGTTCATCAATTCCTGGATTCTGGCATGGAGCTGAGCTGCTGTCTCGTTATCTGCCATTCTGATGGTGAAGAGCTTGTTCAGTAGCAGATCGCGTTTGCTGATCCTCGTATCTGAAGTTCCTTCGTGGAGCTCGATCAGTTTAGCCCATAGCTCCTTGGCACTGTTGAAGGGGCCTACGCGGTTCAGCTCCTCTTTCGTTAGTCCGCATTGGAGGGTCTGAGTTGCTTTGACGTCAGCTTCGATTTTGCGTTTAAGGGTAGTGTCCCACTCTGAGTAGTTTTGCGGTACGCCTTCAGCATTTGTGGGAATCATCAGTCCAGACTGGATGATTATCCACATATCCACCTGAGTTTTCAGGTGGACCTCCATTCGACTCTTCCAGTAAGGAAAGTCTTCTCCACTGAAAAGTGGAGGTCTGGCGGTGCTAAAGCCTTCTTGGATGACCATTTGTTCTGAAAAGAAAAAAAAACCAACAAACAATATTCCAAGACTTGGTCTTGGATTAGTAGTGCGGGAAGAATAAATAAAAACAAATTTCAAGGGGTGTTGCACCAACCTTGAAAGAAAAATTCGAACGAAAAAGATTTAACGGGAAAAAAAATTGAGAAATAAAATCCGAAATTTTCAAACTGGTGGTTGCACCAAGTTTGAATTCCCCGCTCTGATACCACTTGTTGGATCGAGAAATACGAGAGAGGGGGGGGTGAATGTCGCAAATCGTTCGGATTTAAAAAGAGTAAGTGCGCAGCGGAAATAAGACACAAAAACAATGCTAACAAGGTCGTTTTACTTGGTTCGGAGCCTGTGTCGACTCCTACTCCAAGGCCCACGGTCGTTGACCGTTTTCTGCGAGCAATTCTATATTTTCGAGAAAGTTTACAATAAAAAGTATTACAGAATCAGAGTAGTAAACTTAATCAAGCTCTTCGTTACCGACGTCCGGTGTAGATCGAAGTGTTGGAGCAGCAGGACGTCGTCAGCTCGAGTTGGAAGAGTTCGGGAGCGTGTCGTGGAAGCAGAAGAGCGTGGAAGCGTCGCAGTAATTGATGATTTGAAGAAGGAGGTCGAGGGCCCTTTATATAGGGCCTAGGGGCGCCCTGGTCGACGGGGGCGCCCCCACGTGGCAGCAGATCGGGTTGTAGCTCGGTCGCCGTCTGATCCCCTTATCCTCGGGATCCGGTTTGACCGGGGCGCCCGTAGGGCTCGGGGCGCCCGGTTTGACCGGTCAAAACCTTATCTCCTCAGCTTCGCAGGGATGCGCTTCGGCAGCTGGCAGTGGGGGCGCCCGAGACACGCGGGGCGCCCGCGACAAGCGGGGCGAAGCGCGTCGAGGTTGTTACAGACTTGGGTTGACCTTGGGGGCGCCCTGGTCGTCTGGGGCGCCCTGCTCAGCTTCTGCCTCACTCTTTTGAGGCTCTCTGAGCTGCAGATACTCAGTCCTTCGATCCTGCATCCAGGGTTAGTCCAAATAACAATTATATTATTATTTTATACAGCCTTAGCTGTCTTGGTTCTGACTTTGGTCTCCAAAATGGAGTCCTAGGTCGAACCGACGCCTAATGTTCCCTCAAGGGGAACGCGTCCTCACCTACTCCTCTCGGGAGAGTTTACCTGGTGCCAACCGGATCCTCCAGTTGGACTTTTGCCCGGCAGTCCTTCGCTAGGTCTTGAGTTACCAAGCTGCCCTTCGCTTGGTGCCTAGCTGCCCTTCGCTAGGTCTTTTCTTCTGGCAGTCCTTCGCCAGCCTAGCAGTCCTTCGCTAGGGCTTTAGCATTCTGGCGGTCTGACGGGCCCAAATATACTAATTAATTTTGTCACGAAATGTATGGGCTCATCAAATTTAAATATGAATGAATAACTGGAAACCCTTTTACAATCAAAAGTATGAAAATGTAGTATAGGGGCCACAGGTCGTATTTTTCTCGGGGCTAGTTGACGTTGTTCGATTCGCGCTTGTATTTAGGTGTCGTTTGTGTTTTCGGGTTTCAAATAAAGATTTGGGTTCTAAATAGAAATGGAATCACAATGAAAATAAAGGAAAACTCAACTATAGAACTTAACAAGTGATAACAAGTTATCATTCAACCAAAAAGAGCATTTATTCATCTAAATCACTTAATCAATTTTGGACCAATTCTGATTTCAAAGGTAAAACAAATGCTAAGCAAAGGAATGAAGCAGTGATTGCATTTTCGAAAATGAACAAGCTTGACACAAATAGAAACATGTGAAATTCAGAATTTGAACCAACACTTTAACTAAAACTAGCTACGATTTCGGAAAGCAAACCAATGCGAAGAAACTCAAGGATTCTGAAGATGATATCAATAGACTTCAGTCGCTATCCTACACCAGAAAAACTGGTGAAAATCTCATTCAAATCAGTGTCTAAAATAGCTTGGCACGCAAGCTGAAAACAATGTGCCAAACTGAATTTCTGTGTGCCATAAACTGATTTTATCAGTCCAGAATTTCCACTAAGTGTATGGGATGTGTAGCTGATCAATTCAGCTTGGTGTTGGCTAGTATATCTATGGAATTAACTGCACATGTTAATGAAGAAAATGGAAACCAAAACTGATCAGGGCAGATAAACTTAATTCCGACTGAGATGCAGAAAACAGCTTGATCAAGTTGCAATCTGTTGCAAATGATTCACCAAACAAGAACCTATTGATGTGCTGAAATCGAAAATGAAGATTCACAGTTGGAGAATGCAGCAACAAAAGTGGAAGATGCAGAAATGAAATAAACTTGGCTGCAGAATTTCATGAACGTGACTGAAGAATGGTAGTGCAGTAATTCAGAACCATGAGATTGCATACATCACTAGGCAGCTAAATCAAGTAGCAAAACCAATGTTCATTAAGGATTAGGAAGTTCTGATATCCACTTAACCAGAATTCAGATTCGATAACTGAACATGCAGAAAATAGATATGAATGCAGTATGTGCAGAAATTGGAAACTGAGGTGCAAAAATTGAAACAAGTACAGCAGTGAAATCAAACACTACTTGAGTGGAACAACTGCAATGTAGATTCAGCTGGTAAAACTATAGTTAGTTTGATGCAAAGTGCAGGAACTCGAAGGAAGCAAATTGATACACACTATAGCAAATCAGAAACTTGATACACTGCAGAAACTAGCTGAATCGCAAGCTAAAGCAAGAATTCAGAAATGAATTTCAGCTAAATAAACTGCTTGAAACACACTTATTCATTACACAAATAAGCTAGCTAATAAAACACTGAATTAACACTCTAATTGAAGCAAGAACAAATCAGAAACTTGAAACTGAAGTGGCTGATACGCAAGGAAAGAAAAATGGCACAGCTGATACTCAAGTAAAGAAACTGAAAACAACTAGAATTAAAAACAACTATCCACTAAACACATTCTCTAGCTATTAAACCAGCATAAACCAAGCCTAATTTAAGCAAAACAATTGCATTAAACAAAGTAACGAATCTGAAACCAATACAAAAACAGAACAGACAGTAGACTTTAAATTACAACTAAGAAAACTGAAATTAACCAAGGAAATCTAAACCCCAATCTTCCCTAGCTCAAAGTGCTTCTTGGTCGTCAAGCAAGAGTGAGCCTCGAACCCGCAAGCTCAGTAAATCAATAGAAAAATAGCTCTGCGATTCAAATCCATCCAAACTCCGCTCAAGCTGAAAACAGCCTTCGAATTCTTCAACTCTGCTGTGGTGGATTGCGCCAATGAAATGGGAATGCTCCGAGCCTTCCAGGGAACCCCTCCGGCTAGCTCGGATGAAATGAAATGGTACGCAACAGGGATGACGAACTCGAGTGACAAAGCTACTGAAACCTCACGAAACTCTGTCCTTGGGCAAAATTCAAGCTGGAAATTCCTCTGTGAGCTCTCCCCACTGACCTAACACTTGATCTAATGAAGGATTTGAGGGGTCGCGCCCCTTGGATGAAGAAACTAGCTAAGAAACTGAGGAAGAAACGAAGAAGATGATGAACAGCGGCGGAGACGCGACGACTGGGCTGCGGCCAAAATTTTTGATTAAATAGTTATCAACGGACGGTCCAGATTGATCGGAGGAGATCCAACGGTAGATCTTGGTCTGATTTTAGCCAAACTTTTATGATGATGATCTGAGGTCAGGATCTGCCTTGTGGTAGCTCGGATCCTCCAGATGTGCAACGGATGGTCCAGATCAACTCTATCTGTGAATGGACGCTCTAGAGCCCTCCTTGCTTGATCTAACGGTTGATTTAGCTCTGATTGGGATGAAATCTTCAGATCTTGATCATAGAGCTTGATCAACCCTAACCCTAGCTCGGATTGCTTCAGATCGTCCCGGATGGCTCAGATCTAGCCGCTCTTGAATCGGACGGTCCGGATTAATCGTAGGCTTGATAATTCGATCCGGTTCACATCCGACTCAGGTTTTACCCAGTATGCCCTAGGTCCTTGAACCTTTAGTGCCTACAAAAATAGATCCAAAATTTAGTGGCCAATTAATCCAATTTAATGCAATTTTGCAATTAAGTCCAAAATAAGATAAAGTTCCAAAACCTAGGATAAAATCATAATTAAGCAATAAAAACATGGGTCAAACATGGATTTTAGCAATTAAAATAATCAATAAAATGGTGCTTATCACGGTCCTTTGCCAGTGCCTAGCAGTCCTTTGCTAGGGCTTCTCCTGTCTGGCAGTCCTTCGCCAGTGCCTAGCCTTCCTTCGCTAGGGCTTTTCCTGCACACTCAAGAAGCTTGTTAGACAACAACTAACCATTAACTTTTGAACCCTTTTGCCAATATCAAAACACAGGTTTGACTTGGGTGCATTCTGCACCAACAACATAGTCTTTGACCACCTCACTTCCAACCCAGTCGGGGTATTCCAATCCGAGCATACACTAACTCAGAGAGCATGGCTATCCTATGTGATAGTGGCCATAGGGCCCGAGTTCACTCCAAGCCGCTGGTCGGCACTCCCGTTCGAGATTTTATCGCGACCCGCAGGAACACCCACTCCCTAACACAACACTAGCAGAAGTGGTAGGGGTCGACGCGGACCTGATACCATTCATGCCCGAATCGCGAGTATCTCGTTGACGCTATGATCCTCCTGTCATACCCTGACACCCCGTACCACGACCACCTATGCTTGTGTCATGCCGAGCGGCGCCTGATGGTGCTCGCCCACAAGCTGACAGCGCCCCTTGCCTTATTCCAGTATGCGACACCTTACCCTGCCACCACTGGCTATACCTTGCCCTGTTCCCGCATACTATAAAAGGTGGCAGACCGGGCAGAAGCTGTCGGCTCCCTCGGCTATATAAGCCCCTCCGCTCCCCTTCACACAGGTACGTCCACTGTTCCATTGCTTTCTCATTCTTCCACCACCGGGGACTGACTTGACCGTCGGAGGGCCTTGTCGAGGACTTTTCCCAGCGGGTTGCTAACAGTCATTTTCTTGCAGATCGGAGCCAACATTAGCAGCTCGCGACCTTCGGGACGACCACGTTACTCTTGGGGCTCCACTCACTTCGCGACATGATTAACTTTGGCGCTAGGAGGGACTTTCAGCCTGATCGGAAATGCACGATGGAAGATTCCAATCGAATAATGGTGACCGTCACACCTGAGGAGTACGAGCTCTTACTGGGCGCGCGGGCTCAGAAGAGCCCTCAAAGGCCTTCGCAGGTCGGTAGCCCTAGCACCCAGATTTCTCGAGCTGTCAGCACCTGGACACTCTAGAGGTCGGGGAAAGCCTACCCGACCCGAGGGGGGTTCTGGTCCCTTCCCCGCGGCTCTCTATCGAGGTCAGGACGACGAGGTCAATTCGATGTCGGTCGAGGCGTCGGCGTCCAGCCAGATGCACAGGCCACATCTAGATAAGGGAAAGGCCCCAGCCGACCCATCTCTGGCCGCCCTGATACATAACCCTTTCTCCTCGTGGATCTTGGAAGACCCGGTTCCTAGGCATCTCCGATTCTTCACGATACCTGAGTATGCTGGAATCACCAACCCCGAGGAGCATCTGATGAAGTTTGAAAGTGTGGCTTTGCTACACCAATACCTGGAGGGCGTGAAGTGTCGAGCCTTCCTAACAACCCTCTCGGGACCAACCCAGAGGTGGTTCAACTGACACCCCAGTGGGTCGGTGTCAAGTTTTGAGGAGCTTAGGAGGATCTTCTTCCAACACTTTGCCTGAAGTCGGAGGCGTCACAAAACGAGCCTCAACTTGTTTGCGCTGAAGCAGGGCCCGAAGGAATCTCTCGGGGCCTACATCAAGAGGTTCAATGGAGTGGCACTGGACGTGCCAACCGCCACGCCTGAAGTTCTAATCAGTGCTTTCTCCCAAGGACTACAGGAGGGAGATTTCTTCCGCTCGCTGATCAGAAAGCCGCTGAAGGACTTCAACAGCTTACTAGGAAAGGTTGTCAAATACATTAACATGGAGGAAGCGCAGGTTGCTCGGAAGAAGGAGTCGATCAGCGCGGCGACACTCAACCCCGCCCAGAATAGCAGATCCCCGGGCGGGCACATCCGTAGCTTGCGAGGACCCATTGACCGGGTGGGAATGGTGCGACAACACGTGCAACAAGTGGCTCAGGGATGTCTGCCGACCCGCTGGAGACCCAACTGCGCATTTCACCAAAGCCACACCACGACACGGAGGAATACCGACAGGCCGGTAAAGGTCGGGCTCCTGCTCCCCGGGGACAGGGATGACAAGCATCTCCCGGGCACGGCTCGGGTCGAGGAGGCCCGACCACTGCCCCAGCAGCTGACGAACCTAGAAGGAACCCCCCCTCCCCGGTCGTGCGCAATATGTTCCAACAGGAAGACTGAGCTGAGGCTGAGGAGATGGATGAAGAGCAGGCCAATCGGCAGAACACCATCCGAGGAGGGGTACATGTGATCTTGGGCAGACCAACCGGGGGAAACTCTAATCGAGCCTGAAAATCACAGGTACGCCGACTAGAAATTCACCAGGTCAGCACTAGCATGGCGCAAGCACAGTGGCCCCAGATCAGTTTCGGGCCACAAGACTTACAGGGATTGGAGGCCCCGCATGATGACGCCCTGGTCATCACAACAGTCATAGCCAACTACCAGGTCCACTGAACCATTGTGGACACGGGAAGCTCTGTCGATATATTATACAAGAAAGCCTTTGACCAGCTGCAGATCGAACCGTCTCAATTGGAGCTGGTGGCCACAGCCCTGTTCGGGTTCACAGGGAATCAGGTGCAACCGATTGGGCAGATTCGGCTGACCATCTCCTTAGACGAGGAGCCACTAAAGAGGATCAGATGGTATACATTCCTCGTAGTGGAGTTCCCTCGGCCTACAACTCCATCCTAGGTCGGCCGACCCTCAATGAGTTTCGGGAAGTAACCTCAGCGTTCTACTTGAAGATCAAATTCCCGGTTGGCGACAAGGTAGCGGAGGTCCAAGGAGATCAGAAGGTGGCCCGTCGGTGCTATGTGGATGATGTCCGAATAGAGAGTCGGAAGGCCCATTGTCCATCCCCCAACTATAACATGGTACAAGCCTCCCGTTGGGCCGAGTTACATGAGGACAAGGAAGAAGTCCAGTTGATTCCCGACCGGGCCGAGCCCTGAGTCAAGATAGTTGCTGGGCTGCTGAGCGAGATGATGGAGCCCCTGTTGGAGTGCCTGGCCAGGAACCAAGATGTATTCACTTGGTCAGTCAAAGAACTGAAGGGCGTCCGACCGGAGGTAGCCATGCACCACCTCCATGTATATCCTAATGCTCGGTCGGTTAAGCAAAGGAAGTGAGGCTTCAGCATAGAACAGAATAAGGTGATCCGGGCTGAAATCGAGAAATTGGTGGAGGCCGGCCACATTCGAGGAGTCTAGTTCCCTGCCTGGCTAGCCAATGTAGTGCTGGTGGTCAAGCCTGACAATAAGTGGAGGGTATGCATTGACTTCCGGGACCTCAACCGAGCCTACCCGAAGGACTGCTACCCTTTGCCCCGGATCGACCAAATGGTTGACTCGACAGCAGGCAGTGAGCTCATTTCCATGCTGGACGCATACCAAGGTTATCACCAGGCGCCCTTAGCTATCGAGGATCAGGAGAAGGTTAGCTTCATTACAGCTGATGGCACGTACTGCTACACGGTCATGCCATTCGGGTTGAAGAATGTCGTAGTTACCTACCAAAGAATGATGAATAAAGTCTTCCAGTCGCAAATCGGTCGGAATATTGAGGTATACGTGTTGGGATCTCCCGGCACCAAAACACAAAAATGCAGCGGAAATAAGATCCCTCGAGCGATCCATGTGAAAGAAAAACTCGTACGAAGTTCATCTATCTAATAGATCTATCTAAAGTGTATACCTTTAGAGCGTGCCCTTCCCTTATCCCGCTCGTCCAAGATGCGCCGGATCTCTTGCACGTTCAAGTGTTCGTGCCTCTATTCGTATCCACACGGACACGATCTCTCAACTTCGGGAAGTAACTACCTTAGTTGTGCTAGCAACTTAAGGTAATTCGCAAGACCACCAAGAACCCAACAAGGGTTTCGGCCAAAGAGGAAGAACAGAGGAAGGGAAGAAGGGAAAGACAATCACTTGTCATTCAAAATGACTAGACTAGCTTTTATATTCATCCCATGAATATGAAGAGCCCTTTGTCTCTTTGACTTCCCTTCGTTAAAGCCGATAAAGAGCACATCTTTCCATGTGACTCTTCACCTTCTTTTCATCCAATGAAGAGAGACCTTTCTCTTTCCTTCATTAAACACTTTAATGAATTTTCCCATGCAATTCCGACCGGGCCTCTTGGGCTTCCGACCAGGTCTCCCGACCAAGTCTGTCGAGCAAGTCACCGAGCTCCCGACCCAGTCTGCCGAGCGTCGAGCTCCCAACCTAGTCTGTCAAGCGCCAAGCTCCTGACCCAATCTACCAAGCTCTCGACCCAGTTTGCCGAGTTCCCAACTCGGGCTCCCGGCCTAGTCTCCCGAGTTCCAAAGCCGAGCTCCCGACCAACTCCCTGAACTCCTGACCCAGTCTATCGACCCGAGTCTCCTGAGCTCCTGTCCCGAGCTCCCGAACTAGTCTCCCGATCGGATCTCCCGAGTTCCTAACTCGGGCTCCCGATCAGACTTCCCAAAACATCATGTCCTTAGTGTGTGACCCAATAGGTTCTCGTGACGTTGGCAATGCGCCTAATCACCTTGGACACATATGCAATGAGCAGCATCTAGCAATGCATCATTGCTACCCAAGTAACAAGAAAAGTCGAGATCCGACTAAACCTCCATGACTATGATAATGTATGACCTTGTCCTTCTATCCTTGATATCTAGATTGACCAATGAGGCATAGACCGTGTCATCCCCAATCAATTTATGTGTTTCTTGATCCCCGAGTAGACTCACTCAAACAAATAAGCTCAATATCTCATATTGACTCATTTGAGCATGGTCATGCGTTTTAGTAGTCTTACTCGATCAAGGAGCCCACAGATATCACTCCTGTCATATCGGAGGAATAGATCTCATCTACATCACTCACATCCCTCCGCATAATTCATTACATACCCAGTGATCGCCTTTATAGTCCACCCTGTTACGGGTGACGTTTGACGATACCAAAGTATATAACTCCTTATATAGGGAACCGTAGTGACTTCAGGTCTAAGGATTATTCATACTAATAGTCACATGAGAAAGTTTATGATACTCATATGATAATCTATGAAACTTTCTCATGGCGGGTCAATTCAGTACACATTCTCCAATGTATACTCATGTGTCAACTTGATATCACATATCCATGACTTGTGACCTCAAGTCATCAGTTAACCTACATGCTAGTCTCTATGCATTAATATTATCCTTGAATATTAATACTTGACTATGAATGGTTTAGAGTAGTGTTCTCTACATTATCTCACTATCGATTCAATCAATCGATATAATGTAGATAAGAACCTACTATCCAAGGGCATTATTATACTTAGTTATTTGACACAAATACAAAGTAAGTATAATAACCAAACATGCCTTTATTAATGATAGAATATGATACAAAATGTCCCTAGTCAATCATCACATAATTGGCTCCAGAGCTCCTACTAACAATACATAGATGACATACTGATCAAGTCCAGTCGAGCAGTGGGCCTGGTGCTCGATGTGGAGGAGACCTGCCAGACCTTGCGTGGGTATAGCCTCAAGCTGAATCCTGCCAAGTGTCTTTTTGGAGCTCGGAGTGGAAAGTTCCTCGGGTGCATAGTGACCGAGAGAGGCATCGAGGCCAACCCAAGCAAAGTCAAGGCCCTGCTCGATATGCCCCCACCAAGGAACCTCCGAGAAGCAGAGAGGCTCACCGGGCGAATCACGGCCCTGCCCCGCTTCATCTCCCGGTCTGCTGAGAGGGGGCTACCATTCTTCAAGACCCTTCATCGAGCCACCAAGTTCCAATGGGACGCCGACTGCGACAAGGCGTTCGAAGAGTTGAAGGTATACCTCGCCGAGTTACCGGTTTTAGCCAAGCCAAAGGTCGGGGAGGTGATGTCTGTGTATTTGGTTGCCTCAACTGAGTCGGTCAGCATGGTATTGGTCAGGCAGGAGGTAGCCAAGCAACAACCTGTGTACTTCTTCGGTCACTTGTTAAAAGGGGTCGAGTGCCGATATACGACACTCGAGAAATTAGCATATGTGTTGTTGTTAGCTGCTCGAAGATTCCGGCCTTATTTCTTGGCGCACCCGATTGTAGTCCTGACCAATAGCAACTTGGGGCGACTAGCTTCAAACCCTGAGGCATCGGGGCGGCTGATTAAATGGACGACTGAGCTAAGTGAGTATGATATCCAGTATCAGGCTCGGCCATCCATCAAAGCACAAGCCTTGGCAGACTTCCTCAGTGAGTTACACTTAGACGAGGTTGAAGAAGCGTGGCAGGTGTACGTGGATGGATCATCGGCTCGGTAAGGAAGTGGCATAAGGATCCTGATGGTCTCACCAAGAGGGGAGCAATTGTATCAATCCGTTCGACTGGAGTACCGAGCCACCAACAATGAAGCCGAATATGAAGCTCTCATAGCCGGATTACAAGCGGACAAGCATGTGGGATCCACGCCGGTGACACTTTTCTCAGATTCTTAGTTAGTCACCCAGCAGCTCGTCGGGCAGTTCAAAGTTAACAGTGACCGGCTGCAAGCCTTCGTCAAGTCCTATGAGAAACTGAAAGCAGGATTCCAGGAAGTGCAGTTACAGAAAATTCTGAAAGAAAGTAACTTACAGGCGGACGAGTTGCTCAAGTTGGCTAGCTCGGTCGGCTCTTGGGTACTTCCCTAGCCGAGCGGTCAGGTGATGATGGTAATGCACATAGAGCGGCAGGCCGAGATGGAGCTCGGGATGGATTGGAGAACGTCACTCATCGCCTACCTAACGTGTGGAACCTTGCCAGCCGACGGGGAGGCAACCCGACTCTTGAGAAAGCGGCCACCCAATACTCGCTGGTTGGGGATACTCTGTACAAGAGAGCCTTCGCTCGACCTCTGCTTAAGTGCTTGGGTGACGAAGATGATGATCAAGTGCTAAGAGAGATACACATGGGGGTTTGCAGGCGTCATGCTGGAGCCCGGGTTATGGCCCGAAAAGTGCTGCTCGCAGGGTATTGTTGGCCGACCCTGCAGAAGGATGTCAATCGACTGGTCTCCACTTGCCTATCCTGTCAGAAGCATCACAACCTCCCCCATCGGCTTGTGGAAATGATGAAGGCGTCAGTGGTCTCCTGCCCGTTCGACCAGTGGGGCATGGACATAGTGGGGCCTTTCTCGACCGTCGTCACCCAGAAAAGGTTCTTGCTGGTAGTCGTTGACTACTTCTCCAAGTGGATAGAAGCCGAAGCCTTATCACGTATCACGGAGCATGTCGTGATCAAGTTTCTGTGGCAGAACATCTTGTGCAAGTATGGAATTCCACACAAGCTAATCTCGGATAATGGGAGCAATTCCAAGGTCGGAAGATACAGGAGTGGTGCTCCGCCTATGACATTCAATAAGCCTTCACGTCTGTGGTATACCCGCAGAGCAATGGCCAAGCACAAGTGGTCAATCGGGAGATCCTGAGGGGCTTGAAGACTAAGTTGGACCATGCAGGAGGCACCTGGGTCGACGAGTTACCGAGTGTCCTGTGGGCTCATCGGACCACCCAGAGAGAAACTATAGATCACACACCTTTCCAGTTGGTCTACGGAAGCGAGACTGTAGTGCCTGTGGAGGACGGTTGTGAGTTCGACCAACGGAAGGCCTATGATGAGGATAACTCGGAAAGAAGACGTTTGGAACTAGACCTGGTTGAGGAAATCCGAGAAAAGGCGGCTGCTCGGATGTTTTCCTACCGTCAAAGGATGAAGCAGAGATATAATCAGAAGGTCTTACCTAGGGCGTTCCAGGTCGGCGACCTCGTCTGGAAAAGAATCAAGTCGGTTGGCGATGTCAGCAAGCTGGAACCTCAATGGGGAGGACCCTTCAAGGTCATCCAAAAACTTTCCTCCGGAGCATATTACCAAGCGAATGATCAGGGTAACAGGCTGGATCGACCTTGGAGTGCGATCCACCTTCAACCTTATCGAGAGGTAGAGTGAGAGACTGTAAGACAAATGTACTGCATAACTATAATGGTAGTGGAAGAACGGGGTTCTCGATCACTTGCAGGCGCTCCAGACTCTCACCTTCGTATAAGTTATAAGCGGGTATGCCCCCGCGCACCCCTCGGCTCGGCTCCCAGTCCGGACGCGTGGCGGCCCACGCTCCCTGGGTTCTACCAGACCGAGTGTCCAGACTCTTGCCATCGTGCGAGTTATAAGCGGGCATGCCCCCAGGCGCCCCTTGTTGGGACCAGGTGCATGTTTACATGGATGCGGGTTCGTAATTTTAAAATTAATTACGTGCAGTGGAAGGTTTAGCATAAATAATTTCTCAAATTATTTTAACCACACATCTAGCATGCAACCTTATGTTGTGTAGACATGATCATATATTTAAAGTTTTGCAGAAACGTAAACTAATTTACTTGTTACCTCGCGTAACTCGAAGAAAGGGACGAGATCCAACCGTAGCGTCCCTTGGAAGCTCCGCCTCTATTCGCGTCCACGCCGAGTTTTCTTTGGGATGACTTCGCAAAGCCACGAGTTTCATGCCGACAAGAACTACTAGATTCTCCAAAGGCACGACAAGAATACCAAGAGAGAGATGGAAAGACTAACCACCAAACGAAGAACGGAATCAAAATTCCGGGAAGAAGGAAGGAGTAGCGCTCGCTTCTTCTTCTTCTTCGACAGCTTCTTGGTGGTGGTTGAAGCTCACGGCAAAGGGGAGGGCCTCTAGGGCCGGCGGCACTAGAAGAGGGAGAGGGAGAGAAGGAGAGGGAGAGAGGCTAGGCAAGAATCCTTGATCTCTTGGATTAAATTTCCATGCCTTGCCGTGATACCTTTATATAGTAGTCTCTTAATCGCCAAGTCTCCTCTTAACGGAATAAATTTTTCATAAGAAATTTATCTTATAAATTTTTCTATGAATTATTCCGTTATGCCAAGTTTTTATTATAACTTAATTTATAATAAAAACAACCATGTCTCCCCTTTTATTATGGAAAGAAATTTCTTTATATAAATTTCTTTATCATGGTAAATCAATCCATTATTGATTTTATAAAATAAAATAAACCAATCCAAGGTTTATTTTAATTTCCATGAAAAATAAATCTCTTTATCTAAATTTCTTTATATAAATTTCTTTATCCATAATTTTATAAAGCAAACCACGTGCGGTTTATTTTATAATTTGAACCAAAAAATTCGGTTCTCCCCCTTTTAATTTGGTCGGCCAAACAAAGAGGGTGGGGACCCTCTTTGGCCGGCCAAACCCAAGCCGAAACCATACGAATTAAACTCATTTAATTCGTCCAATAAGTCTTCAAAAGACTTAGCCATTTTATGCTTCCGATGCGTCTCTGAAAATTCAGATTCGACTTATCTCTCTTGATCGGAAAATCCAATTTTCAACTCGTTTTAAATCCCTCGGATTACTCGTAGTGCGTGTGACTAAATAGGCTTTCGATTTATGTTGGTCGTCTATAATTAACCAATTATAGAATGATCATGAGTGGCACCTAGTAGTACATCATGATCCCCAATTAATCGAAAGATCAACGGTTGACCTCAGAAATAATTCTGAAACCCTTCAGCAGCTTTAATGAATCGTGCCTCATTCCCTTCACCATCTTATACCCACTTGGTTCAGGACATGGTCTATATGTGTCAGTCCCCACTAGGCTGACTACGTCACACCTAGCCCAAGTAGTGTCTTTCTCGTCCAACGGATTCTAATTACTCTCATGTTTCTGAGAGATTCATACTCGGAACATGTGATGCTCTGGCCAGAGGCTTTGAGTAACAATCTGACGATAGGCCTTGGGTATACATCTCCTCTCAAGGAGTGGTGAATCCTTTGTCGGCTGTTCAAACATCTTCGGGCACTTCGGCTTATACCCAATCATCCTGGGTCCACACCTCCATGGAGATGATTGCTTAAGATGTCAAAGTATAAGTCTTCATGACCAAGATGACTTGAACACCGCAAGTCAAAGGAACATCGCACTTAAGATGCAGTAAGAACTTCATTGACATATCTATATGTAGATTACCATATGAAATTTTACAGCTAGTCACTCCAATGAACTAGTTCCCTTAACTAGCATTCATGTTTATCTCCGGACATCCCAATGTCACCAGCCAGTGAGAATCAGCTGATTAAAGAATAACCCATGCTAGTCTCCACAGAATTGATAGTGTCCATATTTATCAATTTATCGACTAGGGACAATTTCAATACTTCACAATTTCACATGTAGAGATAATCACTAGTTGTGAATTCATCATAAATTCTCTCATGCTGTGAATTATATTGCGGACATTCAGTAAATGAGTTTAAGATCTCAATCAAATACACGAACATGTATACTCAAATAGTGAATATTCATTTATTAAAGTAAATAATTACAATCATAAGGCGATTGCCTTAGGACACTTCTCTCATATTACTAACAAACTCCCACTTGGCCTAATGCAATCGCTACGGTATCCAATACCACAGGCTCTAACATGACCCTCAAACTTGCTTTGAGACAAGGCCTTAGTTAAAGGATCCGCTAAATTCCTTTCAGTGGGAATTTTCTCAATTTGTATATCATTCCTACTTATAATCTCTCTGATCAAATGATAGCGGCGAAGCACGTATTTGGATCGCTGATGAGACCTTGGTTCCTTTGCTTGTGCAATAGCTCCATTGTTGTCGCAGTAAACCGGTATTGCTTCATCAATGGTTGGAACCACACCAAGTTCCGAGACAAACTTTTTGATCCAGACTGCTTCTTTTGCTGCTTCCGAAGCTGCAATATATTCCGCTTCCGTGGTAGAATCCGCTACAGTGTCTTGCTTGGAACTCTTCCAACTTATTGCGCCTCCATTCAAAGTAAATACGTATCCAGACTGAGATTTGGAGTCATCCTTATCTGTCTGGAAACTGGCATCTGTATACCCACGTATTACCATATCTCCTTCTCCATATATTAGGAACACATCGTTAGTTCTTCTTAAGTACTTAAGGATTGTCTTGACAGCCGCCCAATGATCCATTCCTGGATCAGACTGGTATCTGCTCGTGATGCTCAGAGCATACGATACATCGGGACTAGTACATAATATAGCATACATGATAGATCCTATCGCGGATGCATAAGGAATCTTATTCATGCAAATCCTCTCGTCTTCTGTGCGCGGACACATAGACTTTGAAAGGTTGATCCCATGCCTGATGGGAAGGTAACCTTTCTTGGATTCCGACATGCTAAACCTTTTTAGCACTCGGTCTATATATGTAGACTACGAAAGACCAAGCAACCGTTTTGATCTATCTCTATAGATTCTAATCCCAAGGATGTAGGTTGCTTCTCCCAGGTTTTTCATGGAGAAAGTTTTGGACAACCAAATTTTAACCGACTGTAAGACTGATATATCGTTTCCTATAAGCAATATGTCATCGACATATAGTACTAGGAATACGACTGTACTCCCACTAACCTTTTTGTACACACAAGGTTCGTCAGGATTTTGTGAGAAATCGAACTCTTTGATTGTCTCATCAAAATGGATGTTCCAGCTCCTGGATGCTTGCTTCAGGCCATATATGGATCGTCGAAGCTGGCACATTTTGGTTTTATCAACCGATGTGAAACCTTCAGGTTGTATCATGTATACATCCTCAAGCAGGTTTCCATTAAGGAAAGCTGTTTTCACATCCATTTGTCATATCTCGTAATCATAATGAGCTGCTATGGCCAGGAGCATCCGAATGGATTTAAGCATAGCTACTGGCGAATAGGTTTCGTCATAATCAATTCCTTGTTTCTGACGATATCCTTTTGCCATTAATCAAGCCTTAAAGGTAACAACATTACCTTCCATGTCGGTTTTCTTCTTGAAAACCCACTTGCACCCTATGGGCTTAATCCCTTCAGGTGGGTTAACCAAGTCTCATACTTGATTTTCGTACATGGAATCCATTTCCGACTTCATGGCTTCAAGCCATTTGCCCCTTTCTGAACTTTTCAGAACATCTTCATAACTGATAGGTTCGTCATCGCTTATAAGTAACACGTCGTTCGATTCACTTATGAGAAATCCATATATCTCTGGAATATTGCGTGTCCTATCAGACCTACGAAGAGGTAGTGTTGTTTTAGGTTCAACTGATAGCTCATCATTATGAGTTATTGGTTGTGGGTCTAGACTAGGTGTCTCTGTAATGTCTATTGGAGTTTCTTGAACTTCATCAAGTTCAATGCCACTCCCACTGTTTTCTTGTAAAAGAAATTCTTTTTCCAGAAATACAGCATGCCTTGAAACAAACACCTTTTGTTCCAAGGGATGATAGAATTGGTAACCCTTCGTTTCCTTAGGGTATCCAATAAATAGACATTTATCAGACTTAGCATCCAATTTGTCTGATACAGTCTGCTTCACATAAGCAGGACAACCCCATATTTTAAGGTGAGTTAAATGAGGTTTCTTACTATTCCACGTCTCATATGGAGTAGTAGAGACTACCTTGGTTAGGACTCTGTTTAGCAAGTAAACAGCTGTCTTAAATGCATAGCCCCAAAAGGATTTTGGAAGAGCTGCATGGTTCATCATAGATCTAACCATGTCCATCAAGGTTCGGTTATGCCTCTCAGATACACCATCATACTGTGGTGTATATGGCGGAGTCCATTGAGACAATATCCCATTGTCCCTAAGATAATCTTGAAACTCTTGACTTAAGTATTCACCACCCCGATCGGATCGAAGTATCTTAATACTTTTGCCAAGCTGTTTCTCTACTTCATTTCTGAACTCTTTGAATTTTTTCAAAAGCTTCAGATTTGTGTTTCATCAAGAACACATACCCAAATCGTAAGTGATCATCGATGAAGGTAATGAAGTAGTTATAGTCTCCTTGTGCAAGAGTTGACATTGGTCCACATACATCAGTATTTATTAGACCAAGAAATTCTCCCACTGGATTACCTTTTCCTGAAAAGGGTAATTTGGCCATCTTGCCTTTTAAGCATGATTCGCATGTATCAAATGAACCAGGTTCAAATGATTCCAGAATTCCACATCGGTGTAATTTGGTCATGCGTTTCTTACTTACATGGCCAAGATGACAATGTCACGTATAGGAGTCTATTCGATTATCTATTCGAGCACGTTTGTTGCTAACTTCAATATTGAAAACGTCACCAGATAAATCTAACGTGTAGATACCATTGCACAAAGTTCCGGTCCCATAAAGAACACCATTTAAAGTTATGTAACAACAATTGTTACTAAAAGTTAAATGATAACCCTTTTCATTCAAACATGAAATAGATACTATGTTCTTTATTAACGAAGGAACAAAATAACAATTATCCAATTCTAAGACACGTCCAGTAGGGAGCTTTAGCAAATATGTTCCGATGGCAACAGCAGCAATCTTTGCTCCATTTCCAACTCGCAAATTCGCTTCTCCCTTGACGAGTCTTCTTCTATTCCTTAGCCCCTGTATGTCATTACATATATGTGAGCTACACCCAGTATCAAGTACCCAGTGTGGTTGAGGAAATAGAGTGACATTCAATAACGAAGATACCTGAAGAGGATGGGGCATCGGATGCCTTCTTCTTCAAGGACTCAAGATAACCTCTGCAGTTTTCTTTCGCCAGTG
>JAGFNQ010006482.1:99512-123046 GCA_024364735.1 Boesenbergia rotunda
CTTCTTGTCTTCGGTTCACGGCAGGGGTCTCCTGTGTGACTGGTGGAACTTCAGCCACCACTGGAGTTCCCACTCCTGCTGTGGGTGGTGTAGGGGGCAGTGGGTGCTGATTTGCCATCAGTGTGGCGATGGTCTTCTGTTGCTCTGAAATCTGAGCTTGCATTTGAGCAATGACTGCCATCAGGTTTGGCTGTTCTATGCCAGGCTCATTGTTATCTGGAACTGGAGTGCTGTTCCTTGCATTAGGAGCTCGGCCTCTTCTTGCCATCTAATAATGCATAAGGGAACAAGAAATCACTACTACATCTCTAGGTATAAACTTGTCTTCTTACTTAGTAACCTAATATCTATTCTAGAGATTAAACATGATTCCGTGATACTAAGGTATTAAACATGCTTCCTTGTTCCATGCACATATGAGTAAGTACTTAAGCATTTCTCTATACTGCAATTAGATAAAGGAGCAATAGAAAAACTGATACTTAAAATTTTCTTACTTGAAGACGGCAAGGTTGATGCTAATGTGTGTGTGATGCTAGAGAATGGGAACCGCTCTGATACCAACTGTAGCGACCCGCCTTCTCTACCTTAGACGGACCGTTACTTGTCTACTTCTTGACTCTAATGCACGACTAAAGATGCGGAACTTTCTTACTTTTTTTTTGTATTTAAATCTATCTAAAAATGATATTCTAACTTTAATAGTCATGCATTTAAACTCATCACACAAGGTTCTATAATATTGCTAAAGCATTATGGAATATGAATGAAACTTTTCTAAGCATATCTAACAACATCTTGGCACATGCATCAAATAGATAGAATGAAAATCTTACTTTTCTACCGAATTTACAAGCAATTTTAAGCACAATTAGGACATAGTCCAAAAGGGAATAATAAGCTCAAGAATAAGTCTAAAATTCAATGTATCAACATGCTATACTACTCATGCCCTTACTCATCTAGTGCATTCACAAAAGTATGCATACTAATTGAAATGACATGGAATCTTCATTCTACAAAATTGAGTATGTAAAACTATCCAAAGCATAAATGTTTAATAAACTCCATAACACAATAACTTGGAATTTGGAAACCTTAAACATTACATTTCAAATAAGCTAAACTGTCTCGTCCCAAGGACCTCTCCAAGGTCAGCCACCACACACACGTTACTCAGCACCGCCTTGTCGCCTTCCTTTAGAATTGTTTACCTTTATCCTTACCTGCAGCAAGAGGAAATGCAACTAATAAGCATAAAGCTTAGCAAGTACTATCTAGCTCACAAAATCTCGAAATGTGTAAGCATGCTTTTTAAACATGTGAAATCACATGAGATACTTTTATGCTTAAAAGAAACACTAAAACATGTATAACTCAAAACATGCATACTCAAGCATTAATACATCTTAGCTCACTTTTTCTTGGCTTAGCTTGAAACTTTAGCAATTCTTTAATTTTAAATCTTTCTTCAACTTTTAGAAAATTCTGCTAAAGCATATACTTGAAAATAATACTCACTTGGATCCACTTAAGACGTAAGTACCATCTTATGCGCGTTCCCTAAAAGGTTAGGGTAGCGAGCCACCAATCCTAATAGAGCAGACCTTGGTCTACCAGGGCCAAGAACTTGGAATTGGACACCTGGATTTCTTTAACAACGCCCTTGGACGCCGGGTACTGGCCTTATAAAATAAAATACTTACTTTTTCTTATCTTGAATGCCTTGGCATTTTCACGAGCACCTTATGTGCCCAAATCCCTAAGTCTTGACTTTTGGGGATTTCTTAAGGCTTTGGCCTTTTCTTTTCTTATCTTCATCTTCTCTTTTCTTTTCTCATAAATTTTCTTGGACCCCAACCTCATTTACGAACAGCTATTAGTACACATTAACACATTAATATACTCTAATAGCGACCTTTACGAGCTCAACTATGTCATCTCTAAAAAGTCTGCTCTCAAAAATAAAGATAACTCGTACATAGATAAATTATATAAACTGCTTACAATAAAACGTTCTTACTCTGTAAATCTAGCTACACAAGCTAATAAACTACGCTGATGAACAACATAATAATTGCATGCAAAATCAAAAACAAAAGGGAAAATTCATTTTTAACTTTCTAACGGGGAAAAACTTGCGGAAAACCGCCTCTTACTGCAAGTGAGCCGTACTTACTTTGATTTCTTGGACTTACAACCGAAATTAGACGACTAGGGCTCGGGTGAAACTTGAGATCTCTACGAACCGTCCACGCCTACGTGTTCTTCTCGTCGAGACGAGCGAAACGCACCGACCCCCTTGAGATTCCCTTAGCCGGCGCCCCTTAGGAGAGGAGAGGAGGAAAGAAAACCTAGGTTCCCTTTTGTTTTCGCCGCCCCTCCCTCGCCCCCTTCTCGCACGCAGCCGAAAATTCTCCTCCAAGGGTTTCACGCGACATAAGCGGGGTTTAAATACCTCTTCATGAAAAAAACGTAACTACTCTATAAAATTATTTCTCTCCACCTTTTGTTGTGCTTGATACCCTAGCCCAGCCGGTCACTTGCGCGCCCTTAAGGGCTTGCTCCTCCTGTGGTCGCGAGTTCGAACCCCCCTGCTGTCCTTTAAAGTTTTTCTTTTTTAAAAAATACTAAACGAACTCGGAAAATTCCATAAAAATATTTTAAAAATTCCTAAAAATATCTAGAATATTTCTAAAACATTTTCAAATAGTTCTAAGGACTTTAAGGACTTAAAATGGAAATTTTGGGGCGTTACAGTGCATACATTCGTGGGATATCCTAAGGGAACAATAAGGTGGTTTAATAGTCCTAAGGATCAAAGGACATTCGTTGGGATGAATGACTGAGGACTATGTAATAAACCACAAATCCAGGTGTAGAGTTGCTCTGAATAAATTAAATAGAGGGACATTCCAATCTTAGTACCAACTGTACGAGAAGTTATACCACAGGACATTGCACCTCGTGTCAATAAAGATATGCATAGGGTACCTTGTCGCAGTGGGAGGGTTGTTGCTCAACCTAGAAGTTTCATGTTCATGGGAAGTCTATGAACTGCTCCCTATGTGAACATGAGTTGGATCCCTAAGACCTGTGACAAGGATCATCCGTTTTGAAAAGATAAATCCGGTGATATTCAACGAACGGAAGATATTATGTGACAGAAACGAAGTGGTATTATTGTGCTACACGTAGATAATATTTAGTTAGTTGGCAACAATGGCGAAATATTGTCAGCCATAAGGGTATCGTTATTCGCACAATTATGAAGGACTTGAGATATGGGAGACACATCCTTTGGGATCAAAGATCTAAGGGATCTCCATACATGGATGATGTGCTTATCACAAGCTTCATATAAAACATTATCCTAGCTCATTCTAGCTTGGATAACTCCAAAAAGGATGTTTTGAACTTTTCGATTTTGGTGTCATTCTATCTAAGAGATATGCTTGGATTCTCAAAGGAGATAGAGCAGAGAATGACTATTTCTCTAGCATTAGCTAGAGGAAGTCTCTTGTATGCTAGAAATCAACCCAGATATCTGTTGTGCCGTGGGCATGGGTAACAGATATCGGAGTAACCTAGGTTAAGGAAATTGGAATATGGTAAAAGCATGTATATCGGGCAGACCAATTTCCTGTAGATTATATGGATACAGAATTCCAATCTAGATAGGGGCATATAGGAATATTCCTTGGGTTTTGTGTTTTACATTTAGGAGGAAAAACCATTGTAAAAGTAGAGTGTTGTGCAGTGTCTGCGTAATGGACCCTATGGTGAAGGCTGGATATTTTGGACGCCTGTGTGGCAGCTAGTAGGGCTACATGGTTCATAAACCTCAAGATGGATTTCGGTGTGATTTCTGATTTGCTCGGTAGTATCACATGTGATGTGATTAAAATGGTGCAGTTGCAAACTCGAAGGAATCACGACTCCATAAGGCAAGTAAACACATAGAGCGCAAGTACCACCCAAAACAGGAATAGCTGTTGTTGCCTAGTATGCATCAGAGAATGATCTTGGTGGATCGTTTCACTAAAGCCTTAGAAATGAGAGCTTGTGATGGATCTAGAAGTCAGATGTATGACATTTAGAGAACAGCAAAGTCTTTGAGTATAAGTGGGAGATTGTAAGGATGCATACTGAAAGCTTTACTTTTTTGGTAAAAAGATACATCTATATTTTAAAGAGAATCAGAAATCACACAGTGCGCATTTATGTTTACATTAGTATGTGCACTAAACGTCTAATGCTTGGCATTGTAGATAACATGGTGCATGGTGCCGCACAGAAGATCATGTTATCAAGTTCCTTACTGAAGCAAAAGAAAGAGGCTCACAACCGAGATGGAGTTGGACAAACCAATTGGAATGGTTGTTGTAACGCCCGCCCCTCACGTGAGCGACGTGTTACCTTTTTTTTTTCTTTCTTTCATACATTATTGCATACGAAGCGTAAATATAGAAGAAGAAATAATACCAAATCATGAACATATGCAATTGGATAAATTTCTTCCTAACTAAACTACTTTAAGCATGTGAATCATAGCATAGCATATCTATCAAGAGAGTGTATAGTTCTACATTAGCATGCATATCATAAAGAACTTCAACTCCAACAAGTAGTAAGCGTAAATATAAGAACTAACACATGCATTTATAAGTAGCAACATTAAGTCCATGAGAAATAAGTCCATAATTAAGAGTAATGACAACAGTAGGATCATTCTGCCAAGTCACTGCCACACACACACATGCCCTCCTGCTGCTTCCCCTTTAGTTTGATCTGCAACATAAGAAGGTAGACTATAAGCATAAAATGCTTAGTAAGCTCCTTGCTTACTCACAAAATCCATACATCACATATAAGTAGAAATCTACGTCATTTGACATAAACATATAACATGAATAAATACTTAAAGCATCTAAAGCTCATAAGCATAAATACTTAACATTTGTATAACCTTTAAAACATAGTATATGCAATATCATTAAACATAAACATGTGCGTAAACATTAAACATAGCATATGCAACATCATTAAACATAACATGTGCATAAACATTAAACATAGCATATGCAATATCATTAAATATAAACATGTGCATAAACATTAAACATAGCATATGCAATATCATTGAACATAAACATGTGCATAAACATTAAGGATGCTCTTTTGAAAATATATATAATATAATACTTGATCATCAACATATCATCATCATTGGGATCCCTGGCTTGTACCCATTCATCATTTGCGCGCATTCCTTAGTAGAGTACGAGGTAGTTAATCCTGACCTCCTAAGGTACTAGGCAACCTTGGTGCCTAGGGACAGCTACGGTAGTCCAGAACCGGGGCGTTCATAAGGTGCCCATCCCTTGGACCTTTTTCAAGATCCGGTACAAGCCAATACATAAAGTAAAATAGTATACATGATTCCTTATCTTTCCATAGCAATTGCTCTTTAGCATAGCATTCATCATTTCTTTTCTTTTCTTAGCAATTGCACTTTAGACATTCTTTTATTCATAAAGTCATGCATGTCATGGGTATACATTCAAAGCATAAATATCATCATAACTTTCAAGCATGAACATGGGATGGAGAAAACATAATTTCATGGTAAGGAAATTCATAACATGTCAACTTATCATTCATGATTCTTAAAACACCTAATGTTCAATTTAAGACTAAGGATAATACATCTAGGGAACTTGTTCCATTTTTCTTTTCATCTATCATGGCCTAATGAAACATGGATACCTTTAATTCAACCCTAATTCGACATATACTCTACTGGTCAAAACATTAAGATAAGGTTATCATGGCATACAAACATAACACAACATCACACTACTCATCCAACATGCATACATTGATTATCCTATCACAAAGAGACATTATCACGTGAGGTAGTGACCTTAACCTATCCTAAAACCTAATTTAAGAAACTAATCCGAAACTCCTAAGGTTCATATCAACATGAAAATGACAAAAACAAGAGCAATTGATTCATACTACATACATATAATACATATCCTAATACGAGGAAACATTAGCAAGTAACATGACATCTTTAACTCTTCTTTTTCTTTCTTTTTCCCCTTATTTAGGATATTAACCCAACATGTTCAAAGGGGAAATATGGCCTAAAAATATATATAACACCCTCAAACCAACATTAACAAGAAATTAAAACATTAGCTAGTCAAAAAGAGAACCCAAACATCTTCTTATAGCCAAAAAGTCTATGACTTCATGAGAGCCTTGGCCTAAACTTTTAAGGGTCTTTCTGCTCCATCTTTTTACATCATAACTCATGACATAACAACAAGAAAACATTGGAGTCATTAGATAGCATCAAACATAAACCTAAGCCCTAAAACCATGCTTGGGCCGAAACTTACCTATAGGGTAACCTTCACGATTTTTGCAACACATCGCCAAAAACATACAAGAACATGAATCAAAAACATATATAACTATTATGATGCAGGTGAGGGGAGTCTTACTCTTGTGCTAAGGATTTCCAAACGAAATATATCACCTAGAAGGAGAAAGAAAGAACTTCTTGCTCCTTGCCTCTTCCTTTGCTTCACCAACACAAAGCCTTCACTAGATCTTCTTGGAGAGAATTTTCTTGATGGATAGGGGACCTTGATTTTCGAAAATGAGAAGGAGGAGAAGATGTCTTATGGCATTTTCGTTCTTTCCTCATCTTCTTATAGTAAATGAAGAGGTATGTCTCTTCACCTTCCATGGTGACTCTTCATTTTCCATGGTGACTCTTCATCTCTCATGGTGCCTCTTCATCTCCCCTATCCTTACACTTATCTACAATTTCTTTATTCTCCTAATAGCACTCCCTTGCTAGGTGAATTGGTTACATATGCGTTCTTAAGGCTTACAACATCTCTAAGGTCCAATGTTCAATCCTTGGCACCCACATCATTTTTTTTTTATTCTTTATTCTTTTGCAAGCCCATCTAAAGTAAGGCTCATCACATGATGTGTTATTTCTTTTATCCTCATGGGGCCCATTAGGATAACTAATGAAGTGCTATTTAAGACCTATTAGGTATTTTCACCATTTAGAGCTCATATAAGGCCTATTCACACTTACACTAAAATTCCCACAACTCTAACTATCGTTAATGAATCAAACTCAATATAGTATTATTCATGCAATCCTACTCAATATTAGGGATAATATTGAAGGGAATTTTAGTGGGGTGTTACAATTCTCCTTACCTTCTGGAATGTTCGTCCTCGAACTTAAAATTAATGTCACAGTTATCTTCCACTAATGTCACCGATCATTTCTATGTTGTCCTTATTGATGCTCTATTCTCAGCAACACTTACTTCTCTAGCCATAAAAACATGTATCCAATTACTCCCTCAGTTATCTTCTAATCTTAGTCATTTTCCCACTCATTACTTTATCATCTTTTATCTCTTCTATCTTTTTTCCCACCTCCTCGAAATCTCGAATAGATGAGGATATCGTCGATGAAGTGTTAGTGATATGAGAGAAGTGTCCTAAGGCAATCACCTTATGATTGTAAACATTTATTTCAATAAATGATAATTCACTATTTGAGTATACATGCTTGTGTATTTGATTGGGATCTTAAACTCATCTACTGAATGTCCGCAATACAACTCACAGCATAAGAGAATTTGTGATGGGATCACAACTAGTGATTATCTCTAAATGCACAAATGTGAAGTATTGAAAATATCCCTAGTCGATGAATTGATAAATACGGACACTATCAATTCTGTTGAGACTAACATGGGTTATTCTCTAATCAGTTGATTCTCACTGGCTGGTGACATTGGGATGTCCGGAGATAAACATGGATGCTAGTTAAGGGAACTAGTTCATTGGAGTGACTAGCTGTATGACTTCATATGGTAATCTATATAGATATGTCAATGAAGTTCTTACTGCGGCTTAAGTGCGATGTTCCTTTGACTTGCGGTGTTTAAGTCATCTTGGTCATGGAGACTTATACTTTAACATCTTAAGCAAGCATCTCCAAGGAGGTGTGGACCCAGGATGATTGGGTATAAGCCGAAGTGCCCGAAGATGTTTGAACAGCCTATAAAGGATTCACCACCCCTTGCGAGGAGATGTATACCCAGGCCTATCGTCGGATTGTTACTCAAAATCTCTGGCCAGAGTATATCATGTATGTTATGAGTGCAAGTCTCTTAAATACATGAGAGTAATTAGAAATCCAAAGGACGAGAAAGACATTACTTGGGCTAGGTGTGACGTAGTTAGCCTAGTGGGGACTAACACAAATAGACCGTGTCCTGAACCAAATGGGTATAAGATGGTGAAGGGAATGGGGCATGATTCATTAGAGCTGCTTAAGGGTTTCAGAATAATTTCTTCTGAGGTCAAACCGTTGATCTTTCGGTTAATTGGGGATCATGATGTATTACTAGGTGCCACTCATGATCGTTCTATAATTGGTTGATTATAGACGGCCAACATAAATCGAAAGCCTATTTAGTCACACGCACTACGAGTAATCCGAGGGATTTAAAACGAGTTGAAAATTGGATTTTCCGATCAAGAGAAATAAGTCGAATATGAATTTATCAGAGGCGCAATGGAAGCTAAAATGGCTAAGTCTTTTGAAGGCTTATTGGGCGAATTAAATGAGTTTAATTCGCGATCGGTTCGGGTTGGTTTGGTCGTCCAAAGAGGGTGCCAAACCTCTTTGTTGTGGCCAGCCACATTAAAGGGAGAAAACCAATTAATTTTGGTTTAATTAATAAAGTAAATCTAGCGCGATTTATTTTATAAATTATGGATAAATAAATTTGTATAAAGAAATTTATATAAATAAATTTATAAAAATTTATTCTTTTTATGAAAGTTAAAATAATCCATGAATTGGTTTATTTTAATTTTATAAAATCTATTATGAATTGATTTTTCCATAATAAGAAAGATTATAAATTTCTTATAAAATTTATTCCATAATAAAAGGAGAGATTAATTAGTTTTATTATAAAGTTAGTTATAATAAAACTTGGTTTAAACAGAATAATTCATAAGAGAATTTATAGGATAAATTTCTTATGATAATTAATTAGTTTTATTATAAAGTTAGTTATAATAAAATTCATAAGAGAATTTATAGGATAAATTTCTTATGATAACTAATTAGTTTTATTATAAAGTTAGTTATAATAAAACTTGGTTTAAATGGAATAATTCATAAGAGAATTTATAGGATAAATTTCTTATGATAATTAATTAGTTTTATTATAAAGTTAGTTATAATAAAATTCATAAGAGAATTTATAGGATAAATTTCTTATGATAACTAATTAGTTTTATTATAAAGTTAGTTATAATAAAACTTGGTTTAAACGGAATAATTCATAAGAGAATTTATAGGATAAATTTCTTATGATAACTAATTCCGTTAATTCCGTTAATTCGGTTAAGAGGAGACTTGGCAAGGGAGAAGCAACTATATAAGGAACCATAGGCAAGCCTTGGATTCCTAAGATTTTGATAATCGAAATAGAGCTCTCCCTCTCTCTCTTCTATTCTTTTCTCTCCTTCCCTTCTCTTCCCTTAGGGCCGGCGCCCACTCTTGGAGTCTTAGGGCCGGCGCTCACTTGGAGGCTTAGGGCCGGTGCAATCTCTACCCAACCAAAGGTTGTCGTGAGCTTCAAGAAGAAGGAGAACCCGAACAAGAAGAAGAAGAAGCGGATAGCGACTCCTCTCTTCCCGGAATTTGGATTCCGCTTCTTGTTGGTTAGTTTCCTAATTCCTCTCTTGATCTTCTTTGTTGTGCCTATAGAGAATCTAGTAGTTCTCGTCGGCACAAAACTCGTGACTTTGCGAAGTCATCCCGAAGAGAACTCGGCGTGGACGCGAATAGAGGCGAAGCTTCCAAGGGACGCTACGGTTGGATCTCGTCCCTTTCTTCGAGTTACGCGAGGTATAAAAGTAAATTAGTTTACTTTTCCACAAAGTTTTATTTTATGATTATGTCAACACACCATAAGATTGCATGCTAGATACGAAGTTAAAATAATTTAGGAAATTATTTTATGCAAATTCTTCCGCTGCACGTAAAAATTTAAAATTTTACGAACTCGTATCCTTGTCGACATGCACCCGGTCCCAACATGAAGACGATCAAAAACTTGTCAAGGAATGCCAAGAATACCCGATTCATCAGGTCCATAAACATGGTGGGAGCACTAGTTACTCCGAAGGGCATGACAACGAATTCAAAGTGTCCGTATCTAGTCCGGAAGGTCGTCTTCGGGATATCGTCTGGTTTCACTTTAACTTGATGGTAACCTGATCTAAGATCGATCTTCGAAAAGATGGTAGCTCCCTTTAGTTGGTCGAACAGGTCGTCGATCCTTGGAAGGGGATACATGTTCTTTATCGTCACATTATTTAGAGCTCGATAATCTATGCACAGGTGCATAGTTCCATCTTTCTTTTTCACGAACAGTACCGGAGCTCCCCATGGAGAGTGACTCGGGCAAATAAAACCCTTGTCGAGTACTATCAGGTTGCAGTAGAGATCTCTTTCTGCGATTCTGATTGGTGCTGCACGCAACACGTGGGTGGACACAATTGTTTCTTCAGAAGGGAGGATTGTTAGAAATGTACAGTCTAGAACTTGTAGAGGTATGACTATCTTCTTAGAATAAGGCATGAAAATAAACGAATGCGTTGCTCCAGTGTCAAATAACGCACTAGCATGCTGACTGTAAATAATGATTTGACCTGTAACAATCGTTGAAACATTCGCTGCATCCTCCTTGGTAAGTGGGAAAACCCTGGCGTTCGTCGAAACTGGCTGGGCTTCCAATCTGCCTTGACTTATCTGAGAACCTTCCAGTGCAGCTTGCATATAATGCAGTTGGGCAGAGGCACCCTGGTGCGGGATCAGCTGCTGAGATGGTGCCTGAGGCTTAATAGGACAGTCGAAGGACTTGTGTCCTTCCAATCCATAGGTGTAGCATTTATTTGTACCTCTGCGACATTCTCCAAGATGCCTATTTCCACATTTCACGCATGGGTTGAACTTGGGCTTCTTGTTCACTGGACCTCCTTTAGGATCGTTCCAGTTCTTTTTGTCATTGCGATTCCCTTTCCAGCCGGTGCCCGTGTGCTGACCTCCTGAGTTGGCTTGGTTCTTGTTCTTTGTCGGCATCTCCTTCTGCTGATTAATACTGTTTAGATAGTGCTCGGTGATCAAGGCGTTACTGAACAGCTCCTCTACGGTCTGCGGTCTGCGGTCGGTTAACTCCGCCTGCCACGTTCAGAGCTATCTTGGGCCGCAACATTTTCAGCATCAGGCGGACCTTTTCTTTCTCCGTCTTGACCAACTTGGGACATAGGCGAGCCAGCCTGTTGAATCTCTTGACAACTTCACTGACTGACAACTCGCCTTGACGGAATTCCGTAAACTCATCGTAGTGTTTGTTGGTGACCCGCATGTGGAAGAACACCTCGTAAAATTTCGATTCGAAGTCCGTCCATTTCATCTGGTTCATGGGTCTTTTGGCCTTGACCCTTTCCCACCACATTCTGGCATCGCCAGAAAGGCAGAATGATGCACACTTGACCTTTTCGTGCTCCGGCCAGTCCAGTAGCTCCATCGAACTATCTACCGTCTTGAGCCAGGCCTGAGCATCCCACGGTTCGCAAGCACCCGTAAAAGTTTTCGGCTTCAGCCTCTGCCACTGGATTAAGTAAGCTTCCGGTCGCATTCCGGTGGCAGGGCCTGTCGGGGGTGCTGGCGGTGTCCGAGGCACTACAGGTGTCAACGTCTGGTTCACAGATGGGATGGTAGTATTTGCTTGCTGATCCATCAAGGTGTTGATGGTCTGCTGCTGCTCGGTGAGTTGACGCTGGAGTTCGGTCACTAGGTGCGTCAGGTCAGGCTGAGGTACGGTATCATTAATTCTAGTACTTCTTCTAGCCATGCTGTTCTCATATTACAACAATAAGCTAGCATAAGGTCATTTATCATTTTTATCATTTTCATGTATATACATGCATTTGTATCATTTTTCATTATAAGGTAAGGTAAGGTACTACCCTAAGTTTCCATTCCCAGGTAAAAACATGATTCCATAATTTCGTATTGGCATACTTATCATAAACATTCTTTATCGTTCTAGAACCATTGAGGGTATCACATCTACTTGTATGGTTAGTCTAGAAACATTCCTATCATAAGTAAAAATAAATCAAACATACTTAAATCATGTATGGTAAGATCTTACTTGGAAGCGGCAGGATGCAGGATTGATGTGTGTGTAGTGAGATGACAAACTACTCTGATACCAAACTGTAACGCCCGCCCCTCACGTGAGCGACGTGTTACCTTTTTTTCTTTCTTTCATACATTATTGCATATGAAGCGTAAATATAGCAGCGGAAATAATAACAAATCATGAACATATGCAATTGGATAAATTTCTTCCTAACTAAACTACTTTAAGCATGTGAATCATAGCATAGCATATCTATCAAGAGAGTGTATAGTTCTACATTAGCATGCATATCATAAAGAACTTCAACTCCAACAAGTAGTAAGCGTAAATATAAGAACTAACACATGCATTTATAAGTAGCAACATTAAGTCCATGAGAAATAAGTCCATAATTAAGAGTAATGACAACAGTAGGATCGTTCTGCCAAGTCACTGCCACACACACACATGCCCTCCTGCTGCTTCCCCTTTAGTTTGATCTGCAACATAAGAAGGTAGACTATAAGCATAAAATGCTTAGTAAGCTCCTTGCTTACTCACAAAATCCATACGTCACATATAAGTAGAAATCTACGTCATTTGACATAAACATATAACATGAATAAATACTTAAAGCATCTAAAGCTCATAAGCATAAATACTTAACATTTGTATAATCTTTAAAACATAATCATATGCATAAACATTAGACATAGTATATGCAATATCATTAAACATAAACATGTGCGTAAACATTAAACATAGCATATGCAACATCATTAAACATAACATGTGCATAAACATTAAACATAGCATATGCAATATCATTAAATATAAACATGTGCATAAACATTAAACATAGCATATGCAATATCATTGAACATAAACATGTGCATAAACATTAAGGATGCTCTTTTGAAAATATATATAATATAATACTTGATCATCAACATATCATCATCATTGGAATCCCTGGCTTGTACCCATTCATCATTTGTGCGCATTCCTTAGTAGAGTACGAGGTAGCTAATCCCGACCTCCTAAGGTACTAGGCAACCTTGGTGCCTAGGGACAGCTACGATAGTCCAGAACCGGGGCGTTCTTAAGGTGCCCATCCCTTGGACCTTTTTCAAGATCCGGTACAAGCCAATACATAAAGTAAAATAGTATACATGATTCCTTATCTTTCCATAGCAATTGCTCTTTAGCATAGCATTCATCATTTCTTTTCTTTTCTTAGCAATTGCTCTTTAGACATTCTTTTATTCATAAAGTCAAGCATGTCATGGGTATACATTCAAAGCATAAATATCATCATAACTTTCAAGCATGAACATGGCATGGAGAAAACATAATTTCATGGTAAGGAAATTCATAACATGTCAACTTATCATTCATGATTCTTAAAACACCTAATGTTCAATTTAAGACTAAGGATAATACATCTAGGGAACTTGTTCCATTTTTCTTTTCATCTATCATGGCCTAATGAAACATGGATACCTTTAATTCAACCCTAATTCGACATATACTCTACTGGTCAAAACATTAAGATAGGGTTATCATGGCATACAAACATAACACAACATCACACAACTCATCCAACATGCATACATTGATTATCCTATCACAAAGAGACATTATCAAGTGAGGTAGTGACCTTAACCTATCCTAAAACCTAATTTAAGAAACTAATCCGAAACTCCTAAGGTTCATATCAACATGAAAATGACAAAAACAAGAGCAATTGATTCATACTACATACATATAATACATATCCTAATACGAGGAAACATTAGCAAGTAACATGACATCTTTAACTCTTCTTTTTCTTTCTTTTTCCCCTTATTTAGGATATTAACCCAACATGTTCAAAGGGGAAATATGGCCTATAAATATATATAAAACCCTCAAACCAACATTAACAAGAAATTAAAACATTAGCTAGTCAAAAAGAGAACCCAAACATCTTCTTATAGCCAATAAGTCTATGACTTCATGAGAGCCTTGGCCTAAACTTTTAAGGGTCTTTCTGCTCCATCTTTTTATATCATAACTCATGACTTAACAACAAGAAAACATTGGAGTCATTAGATAGCATCAAACATAAACCTAAGCCCTAAAACCATGCTTGGGCCGGAACATACCTATAGGGTAACCTTCACGATTTTTGCAACACATCGCCAAAAACATACAAGAACATGAATCAAAAACATATATAACTATTATGTTGCAGGTGAGGGGAGTCTTACTCTTGTGCTAAGGATTTCCAAACGAAATATATCACCTAGAAGGAGAAACAAAGAACTTCTTGCTCCTTGGCTCTTCCTTTGCTTCACCAACACAAAGCCTTCACTAGATCTTCTTGGAGAGAATTTTCTTGATGGAGAGGGGACCTTGATTTTCGAAAATGAGAAGGAGGAGGAGATGTCTTATGGCATTTTCCTTCTTTCCTCATCTTCTTATAGTAAATGAAGAGGTATGCCTCTTCACCTTCCATGGTGACTCTTCATTTTCCATGGCGACTCTTCATCTCCCATGGTGCCTCTTCATCTCCCCTATCCTTACACTTATCTACAATTTCCTTTATTCTACTAATAGCACTCCCTTGCTAGGTGAATTGGTTACATATGCATTCTTAAGGCTTACAACATCTCTAAGGTCCAAGTTTCAATCCTTGGCACCCACATCATTTTTTTTTATTCTTTATTCTTTTGCAAGCCCATCTAAAGTAAGGCTCATCACATGATGTGTTATTTCTTTTATCCTCATGGGGCCCATTAGGATAACTAATGAAGTGCTATTTAAGATTTATTAGGAATTTCCACCATTTAGAGCTCATATAAGGCCTATTAACACTTACACTAAAATTTCCACAACTCTAACTATCGTTCATGAATCATGCTCAATATAGCTATTATTCATGCAATCCTACTCAATATTAGAGATAATATTGAAGGGAATTTTAGTGGGGTGTTACAGTTGTAGTGTAATCAGGTGTGGTTTATCTTAACCATAGGATTACACTAGTGTATTTTGTGTACATTGAGAAGGACCAAAAGAGAGCTCATCCAATTTTTGTACTGACCTAGTAAATTGGATTAGACCTCGAATGCTATTATGGAGTACGATCTCTGAATCCCGAAATAATGGCGGTCATATATTATTAACTATTGTTTCTTTGATTTACCCATGGGCGAGATCTATTCTGTTAGATCGATAGACCCGGTATGTTGAGAAATCATATTAATAATATGATGTACCATTGAATTATTGACGGAATCTGTGTCCTGGTGAGCCAGGGTAATGATGCCCTCTTGGTGAGCTCAAAAGGATCTTCATGCCAAATCTTGCAAGTGGACTATGGTCCGGCATGTCGAAAAGGTTGAGTGGTACTAATCAAGGATCAAGAAGATAATTAATTTAATTTTCAGTAAATTGAATTAATTATCGGGCATGCGATATCTTAAACATGGGGAGATGGACAACTCGTAATAGGTGGAGCCCATATGAAAATATGGGGGTTGGTGAGCAAGTACAATGGGATCCTTTAGTGGAATGAATCTCCATTTAATAGATCGGGTTGGATCCATTAGAGGGCCAAGAACCAACTCCTCCTCATGGTCCCTATCTTAGATCAATAAAGCCCCATTAGAGTCATGATAAAAGACCGGATTAATTAAGGAATTAATTTGGGATTAATTTAATTATTAATCTCGAAATTAATTAAAGAATTAATCAAGGATTAATTAAGGAATTAATTTGGGATTAATTTAATTATTAATCTCAAAATTAATTAAAGAATTAATAATAGAATAATTATGGAATTATTCTATATAAAAATTTGGATGGAATAATCATGAATTAATCATGGATTAATTATGGAATTATTCTATATAAATTTTTATAATCAATCCATATTTAATAGGAAAATTGTTCCAATTAAACTAACTAAATACCCTATATAAACCACACCTCTCTCCCACTCTATTAATCTTTTCTCTCCCTCTCCTCTACACCCTTGGGCGCCGACGACAAAGGAGAAGAGGAGATCCTCTTCTCCCCTTCGAGTGGTTTCTTCCCTCCTTCAAGGTTGCTGTCGACAAGGGAGGATCCTTCTTTATCCCTTGGTGGCACACGGCAAGAAGAGAAGGAGGTGAAACTTGGCGGTGCAAGGTGTGGAGGTCGGCGGTGGTGGTGGAGGAAAAGAGAACACTTGGTTCTCGATTTCTTCTCTTCCCTTCTTTGGCTCATCTTGTTGCGGATGTACACAAGACAAAGGAGAAGCTTCCTTCTCCTTTTGTAGCGTGCGGAATCAAGGAGGAAGAAGGGTGGCTCATCGGCGAGGTTGGTTCTTCTCATGGTGCTTGTCGCCGGAAAAGGGAGGGTTGCGCGAGAGGGTTTCTTCCTTGTGGTGTTGCTGCCGTGAGAAGGAAGAAGTAAGAGAGGTTGGTGTGGTGGTGATGATGGAGAGGAGCTCATCCTCTTGACTTCATCATCTTCTCCTTGAAGGGTCGTCGGGTGGAGAAGCAAAACCCTAGCCCTAGGGTTTTGTCTCTTGGCGCATGTGAAGGAGAAGAAGAAGGATTGACACGCGTGCCTTGGTGACTCCACATATTGGGAGATCGTTGCCCACATGACGTCCAAGAGGGCCGGGTCATAAGATAGAAGACTGCGAGGTAAACGGCGAGGTATATTTCTCCCGGGCTCAGTTTTCGTTTTGTTATATTTGTTTGCGCCATTATGCTCTGCCTTGTCATTTCATGTGTGTTAAATTATTATTTTGATTTGAAATCATAGATAATAATAATTAACTAGACCCCGAAGATAAACACAAAAACCGGCGATCCAAATCGTCGACTTTTCCGTGGTTAGTTAATCCGGAGAGTTACAGAGCCTATGTGGCTAAGTTGTGACTTGGACTAACTAACACGATGATGAATCGGTCGTTATTGTAGCGACCCGCCTTCTCTACCTTAGACGGACCGTTACTTTGTCTACTTCTTGACTCTAATGCAACGACTAAAATTGCGGAACTTTCTTAAACCTTTTTTTTTTGTATTTAAATCTATCTAAGAATGATATTCTAACTTTAATAATCGTGCATTTAAATTCATCACACAAGGTGCTATAATATTACTAGAGCATTATGGAATATGGATGCAACTTTTCTAAGCATATTTAAAGCAATAAAACTTAATTCGAAACTAACCACATCTTGGCACATGCAATAATATTTCTAGAACTTCATAGAATGTAAATCTTACTTTTCTACCGAATTTACAAGCATTTTAAGTACAATTAGGACCTAGTCCAAAAGGGAATAATAATAAGCTCAAGAATAAGTCTAAAACGCAATGTATCCACATGTTAAACTACTCATGCCCTTGCTCATCTAGTGCATTCACAAAAGTATGCATACTAATTGAAATGACATGGAATCTTCATTCTACAAAATTGAACATGTAAAACTATCCGAAGCATGAATGTTTAATAAACTCCATAACACAATAACTTGGAATTTGGAAATCTTAAACATGCATTTCAAATAAGCTAAACTGTCTCATCCCAAGGATCTCTCCAAGGTCAGCCACCACACACACGTCACTCATCACCGCCACGTCGTCTTCCTTCAGAATTGCTCGCCTTTAGCTTTATCTGCAGCAAGAGGAAATGCAACTAATAAGCATAAAGCTTAGCAAGTACTATCTAGCTCACAAAATCTCGAAATGTGCAAGCATGCTTTTTAAACAGTGGAAAATCACATGAGATATTTTTATGCTTAAAAGAAACACTAAAACATGTATAACTCAAAACATGCATACTCAAGCATTAATAAGTCAAACTCACTTTTTCTTGGCTTAACTTGAAACTTTAGCAATTCTTTAACTTTAAATCATTCTTTAACTTTTAGAAAATTTCCTTAATTTTAGAAAACTTTGCTAAAGCATATACTTGTGCATAAGACGTAAGTACCATCTTATGTGCGTTCCCTAAAAGGTTGGGGTAGCGAGCCGCCAATCCTAATAGAGCAGACCTTGGTCTACCAGGGCCAAGACCTTGGAATTAGACACCTGGATTTCTTTAACGACGCCCTTGGACGCCGGGTACTGGCCTTAGAAAATAAAATAGCTTTTCTCTCTTTTCTTTCTTATCTTTAAATGCCTTGGCATTTTATCGAACACCTTGCGTGCCCAAATCCCTAAGTCTTGACTTTTGGGGATTTCGTAAGGCCTTGGCCTTCTCTTTTCTTCTTCTTTATCTTTCTTTTCTTTTCTTATAGATTTCTTAGACCCTAAACTCACATAGGATACTCTATCAAATATATATAAGCATATAATGAACTAAGATCGCATGCAAAATCTTAAACTAAAAGTAAATATCTCTTTTAAAACTTTTAAAGGAAAATTCTTGCGGAAAACCGCCTCTTACTGCAGGTGCGCAGTACTTACCTCGATATCTTGGACATACAACCAAGAACAGCGTCGGAGGTTCCGGAGAAACTCGGAGTCTCGGAGATTTCTTCGCGCTCACGCGTTCCTCTCGTCGTGGGGATTTCGAATATCGGAAAATCTCTCGGAGGAGAGCCTTGGCCGGCCACCGGAGGAAAGCCCTAGGCTTGGTGTTTTCGCCCAAGGGAGGAGAGAGGGGCGGCGTGAGGGTTTGGGTGAGGAAAATAAAACTTCTCTTCTTAATTATCTATTTATACTTATGGGGGCGAATTTACCTAATTATACCTTATCTATTGTTTCGCTCAATCCATTTCAACAAAATCAAGCCAGCGCAGCTGGTCCGCCCATTGTCTCTCCCAGCGTAGGTGAAGGGTTTGATTCCCACCTACGCGAGTTTCTGTTTATAATCTTTTTTGCCACTTTCGTTTACGGAAAAATTCTATAAAAATATCCATAAATTTGGAATAAATTCTAAGATACTTCTAAAATTAGTTTCGAGAATTTTCGGGCGTTACAATCCCCCATACCCAGAACGGACTCGGAAAATTCCATAAAAATATTATAAAAATTCCTAAAAATATCTAGAATATTTCTAAAATATTTTTAACTAATTTCAAGGACTATAAGGACTTAAAATGGAAATTTTGGGGCATTACAATCCCCCATACCTTATGAAAAGTTCGTTCTCGAACTTAGAATAATTCTGGATATCTTTCTCTCATGCTATCCTCACGTTCCCAAGTAGCCTCCTCATGCTTTTGACTTTGCCAGATGACCTTCACTAGTGGCACCTCTTTGTTTCTTAATCTTTTAACTGTTTTGTCCACTATCTGTGTCGGTCTACTCTCATAGCTAAGATCTTCTTGGATCTGCACTTACTGAGGCTGAATCACTTGATTGGGATCGTGAATACACTTCTTTAGCATGGAGACATGAAACGTACTGTGGATAGCTGACATATCCTCTGGCAAGTCCAGCTCATAGGCTACCTTCCCAACTCTCTTTATAATCTTGTAGGGTCCTATGTAGCGAGGACTCAGCTTGCCCTTTTTGCCAAATCTCATCACTCCCTTCATAGGGGTGACCTTGAGAAATACTGAATCTCCAACTTGGAATTCAAGTGGCCTACGGCGTGTGTCAGCATAACTTTTCTGTCTACTCTGGCAGTCTCAATCCTCTGGCGGATCATCTGGATAGCCTGAGTGGTCTCATCTATAAGCTCAGTCTGGCTGCCTAGTCCTGACTCCATCTCTTTCTTCTCACCAGCTTCTTGCCAACATATGGGTGATCTGCATTTTCTGCCATACAATGCCTCATAAGGCGCCATCCTGATGGTGGCCTGATAGCTATTGTTGTAGGCAAACTCAGCTAAGCACAGAAATTTGCACCAACTACCTTTAAAGTCCAACGCACAAGCCCTGAGCATGTCTTCTAAAATCTGATTTACTCTCTCTGTTTGTCCATCTGTCTGGGGATGGAAAGCTATGCTGAACTGAAGTCTGGTGCCTAGGGCGTCCTGAACACACCTCCAAAAATGGGAGATGAATCGCCCATCTCTGTCAGACACGATCGACCTCGGAACTCCGTGAAGCCTGATCACTTCTTTCACGTACAGCTGTGCTAACTGCTCTACCGAATGCGATAACTTGATGGCTAGGAAGTGGGCAGACTTGGTCAATCTGTCCACTATCACCCATATTGCATCGTGTCCATGGGTGGTCCTTGGGAGACCTATGATAAAATCCATGGATATCTCTTCCCACTTCCACTCTGGAATGGGAAGAGGCTGCAGAACTCCTCCAGGTCTCTGGTGTTCTGCTTTGACTCACTGGCAGGTCAAGCAGGTACTGATATATCTGGCCACGTCTTGCTTGAGTCCAGACCACCAGAACCTTTTCTTTAAATCTTGGTATATCTTGGTAGAACCAGGATGCATAGAGTACGGGGTACTTTGGGCTTCTTCTAAAATATTTTTTCTTAGTTCCTCATCATTGGGGACGCAAAGGTGGTCTCCAAGATAGAGGATGTCGCTGTCTGATACTCGAAACTCTAAATTTTCTGCCTCTTGGATCTCCTGCTTGATCTTCTGGATCTCTGGGTCTTGACTTTGCTTTCTTTGTATATCCACAAGCAGGGTTGACTCTAGAGTCAATGCAGAAAGTTGCCCAATTATTACCTCGACTCCAAAATCCTTTATTTCTTTCTGAAGTGGTAGAGACAGTGATGATAGGGACATCAGTGCTGCACAGGATTTTCTGCTCAGTGCATCTGCCACTTTATTAGCTTTACCTGGGTGGTAGAGGATTTCACAGTCATAATCTTTGACCAACTCTAGCCACCTGCGCTGCCTTATATTCAGATCCTTCTGAGTGAAGAAGTACTTCAAACTCTGATGGTCTGTGAAGATTCTACACTGCACTCCATACAGGTAGTGTCTCCAGAGCTTCAGTGCGAAAACCACAGCTGCTAGCTCAAGGTCATGAGTAGGGTAATTCTTCTCATAGTCCTTGAGCTGTCTGGAGGCATATGCTATTACTTTACCATCTTGCATGAGGACAGCTCCAAGGCCCATCTTGGATGCATCACTGTAGGTGTCAAAGGCCTTGTCACTCTCTGGAACAGTCAGGATGGGAGCACTAGTCAATCTTTTCTTCAGTTCTAGGAAGCTGTGCTCGCATTTATCTGACCACTCAAACTTCTGATTCTTTCTGGTCAGGGCTGTGAGTGGAGAGGCTATTCTGGAAAAGTCCTCCACAAATTTTCTGTAATATCCTGCCAGGCCTAAGAAGCTTCTGATTTCACTGGCATTCTTGGGTCTACACCAGTTGCTGACTGCTTCTATCTTGGCTGGATCAACTTGAATGCCTTCTTTGGATACAATGTGACCTAGGAAGGTCACCTGATCTAGCCAAAACTCACACTTTGAGAATTTTGCATAGAGCTTCTCCTGCTGAAGGATCTGCAGCACAATCCTCAAGTGTGTAGCATGGTCCTCTGGAGTCTGTGAGTATATGAGAATATCATCAATAAATACAATGACGAATTTATCGAGATACTCCCTGAAGATGTGGTTCATCAGCTCCATGAAGACTGCTGGAGCATTGGTTACTCCAAAAGGCATCACTACAAATTCGTAGTGGCCGTATCTTGTCCTGAAGGCCGTCCTGGGGATGTCACTTTCTTTAACCTTTAGCTGATGATACCCAGAACGCAGATCTATCTTCGAGAACACTGTAGCCCCTTTGAGTTGATCAAACAAATCATCTATTCTAGGAAGGGGGTACTTGTTCTTGATAGTTACCTTGTTCAGCGCTCTGTAGTCTATGCACAGACGCATAGACCCATCCTTCTTCTTGACGAAAAGTACAGGGGCTCCCCTGGGTGAATGACTCGGGCGAATGAAGCCCTTGTCTAGTAGCTCCTGGAGTTGCTCTTGTAATTCCTTCAACTCTGCTGGAGACATACGATATGGGGCCTTCTAGACCAGACCGGTACCTGGTACTAGCTCGATCTCGAATTCCACTTCCCTGTTGGGAGGTAGTCCAGGTAGTTCTTCTGGAAATACTTCTGGATACTCGCAGACTACCCGTACATCCTCCTTCTTGCGCTCTTCCTTTGCTTCTATGTCCACTATACGTGCAAGAAAACCAGCACACCCTTGTTCTAGCATCTGGTGGGTTGCCAAGGCTGAGAGGAATTTCTGAGTCTTCCTCCTTGCGGCTCCTTGAAATTCGAACGGTGGTTCTCCTTCTGGACTGAAAACCACCTTCCTCCGTCGACAGTCTACTGAAGCGCTGTACTTACTGAGGAAATCCATGCCCAGTATGACGTCGAAGTCTTGCATCGCAAGGACTATTAGATCGACATATAGCTCTCGGTCTGAAATCTTGATTGACACAGCCCGGAACCTCTGGGTGGATTCCATGATTTCCCCTGAGGGGAGAGTTGTCAGGAATCTGGACTCCCAACTCTCTGCAGGCACCTGTAACTTACTAGAAAAAGGTACTGATATGAAAGAATGGGTCGCCCCAGTGTCAAACAGTGTAGTAGCTAAATGCTGAAAAATAACGATTTGACCTGTTACGACCGTGGAGGCGCTGGCAGCTTCTTCCTTCGTGAGGGAAAAGACTCTGGCATTGGTTGAAACTGGTGCTGCTTCCAACCTTCCCTGACTGATCTGAGGTCCCTCCAGTATAGTAGGCATGTAATATAACTGAGGCTTGCCTCCATACTGTACGGACTGCTGAGGGAGTACCATAAACTTGTTTGGGAAGTCTTTGGATCTGTGTCCCTATTGTCCACATGAGTAGCACCCAGTTACACCTAAAAGGCATGCTCCTGGATGGGTCCTCCCACACTTAGGACAAGGTGGATACCTAGCTTGCTTGTTCTCTGGGTTTCCTTTTTAGCTGCCAGGTCACTGCTTCCTTTTGTGGTTCTTGTTCTTCCAGTTCTGGTTATTTGGAGGAGGCTTCTGGCCTCCTATTGTCTTGCTCTCAATTAGGACTGGCTTCTGCTGTGTTTGTTGTGCCTTGATGCTATTCAGATAGTGCTCTGAGATTAGTGCACTACTGACCAACTCCTCGCTGGTCTGGGGTCGGTGTGTCCCACTGTTCACGTTGAGTGCTATTTCAGGGTTCAGCATGCAGAGCATCAGTCTGACTCGCTCCTTCTCTGTGCTGACTAGCTCTGGGCAGAGGCGAGCTAGTCTGTTGAACTTCGCGACTGCTTCTCCCACTGGTTGGTTACCTTGTCTGAACTCCATGAAGTCCTCGTAGTGCTTGTTGGTAACCCGCATGTGGAAGAACTCCTCATA
>JAGFNQ010006482.1:125534-144282 GCA_024364735.1 Boesenbergia rotunda
CTATTGTTTCGCTCAATCCATTTCAACAAAATCAAGCCAGCGCAGCTGGTCCGCCCATTGTCTCTCCCAGCGTAGGTGAAGGGTTTGATTCCCACCTACGCGAGTTTCTGTTTATAACCCTTTTTGCCACTTTCGTTTACGGAAAAATTCTATAAAAATATCCATAAATTTGGAATAAATTCTAAGATACTTCTAAAATTAGTTTCGAGAATTTTCGGGCGTTACAATCCCCCATACCCAGAACGGACTCGGAAAATTCCATAAAAATATTCTAAAAATTCCTAAAAATATCTAGAATATTTCTAAAATATTTTTAACTAATTTCAAGGACTTTAAGAATTTAAAATGGAAATTTTGGGGCGTTACAGTTATAGGGATGGGTCTCTATTCGGATTAAATTTTTAATCCATGGACATAAAGATGTCTCTCAGATACGACCACGTGGTTGTCTAGGAAACCGCCAAGCGATAACCAACACCCGGGCTTGGGGATCCCCCTGGCGGTATCTTTGCTGACATGTCTACTAGACCTACATGGCGCCAGGCTGGCTGGCGGGGCAAGCTTACCTACCCGTAGGCAAGGCCGGGATCATGTTGTTGGGATCTCCTGGCACCAAAACACAAAACGCAGCGGAAACAAGATCCCTTGAGCGATCCATGCGAAAGAAAAACTCGTACAAAGTTCATCTATCTAATAGATCTATCTAAGGTGTATACCTTTGGAGCGTGCCCTTCGCTTATCCCGCTAGTCCGAGATGCGCTGGATCTCTCGCGCGTTCAAGTATCCGTGCCTCTATTCGTATCCACACGGAGACGATCTCTCAACTTCGGGAAGAATTACCTTAGTTGTGCTAGCAACTTGAGGTAGATCACAAGACCACCGAGAACCCAATAAGGGTTTCGGCCTAGGAGGAGAAGAGGAAGAAGAGAGGAAGGGAAGAAGAGAAAACAATCACTTTTTATTCAAAATGACTAGACTCTCTTTTATACTCATCTCATGAATATGAAGAGTCTTTTGTCTCTTTGACTTCCCTTCATTAAAGCCAATAATGAGCACATCTTTTCATGTGACTCTTCACCTTCTCTTCATCCAATGAAGAGAGACTTTTCTCTTTCCTTCATTAAACACTTTAATGAATTTCCCCATGCAATTCCGACCGGGCCTCTCGGGCTTCCGATCAGGTCTCCCGAGCAAGTTGTCGAGCTCCCGACCCAGTCTGGCAAGCTCTCGACCCAGTCTGCCGAGCGCCAACCCAGTCTGTCGAGTGCTGAGCTCCCGACCAAGTCCCTGAGCTCCTGATCCGAGCTCCTGAACTAGTCTCTCGAGTTCCCAACTCGAGCTCTCGATCAGATCTCCTGAGTTCCCAACTCGGGCTCCCGTTCAAATTTCCCGATCAGATCTCCTGAGTTCCCAACTCGAGCTCCCGATCAGACTTCCCGAGTTCCTAACTCGGGCTCCTACTCAGATTTCCCGAAGCATCATGTCCTTAGTGTGTGACCCAATAGGTTCTCGTGATGTTGGCAATACGTCTAAACACCTTAGACACATAAGCAATGAGCGGCATCTAGCAATGCATCATTGCTATCCAAGTAACAAGAAAAGTCGAGATTTGACTAAACCTCCGTGACTATGATAATGTATGACCTTGCCCTTCTATCCTTGATATCTAGATTGACTAGTGAGGCATAGACCATGTCATCCTCAATCAATCTTTGTGTTTCTTGATCCCCGAGTAGACTCACTCATACAAATGAGCTCAATATCTCATATTGACTCGTTTGAGCATGGTCATGCATTTCAGTAGTCCAACTCGATCAAGGGGCCCATAGATATCACTCCCATCATATGGGAGGGATAGATCCCATCTACATCACTCACATTCCTCCGCATAGTTCATTTCATACCCAATTATCGCCTTTATAGTCCACCCTGTTACGGGTGACGTTTGACGATACCAAAGTACAATCTATGAAACTTTGTCATGGCGGGTCTATTCAGTACACATTCTCTAATGTATTCCCATGTGTCAACTTGATATCACATATCCATGAATTGTGTGCTCAAGTCATCAATTGATAATATATTGTCCTTGAATATTAATGCTTGATTAGGAATTATTTAGTGTAGTGTTCTTTACATTATCTCACTATCGATTCAACCAATCGATATAATGTAGATAAGAACCTACTACACAAGGACATTATTATACTTAGTTATTTGGCACAAAAATACAGTAAGTATAATAATCAAACATGCCTTTATTAATGATAGAATATGATACAAAAAGTCCCTAGTCAATCATCACATAATTGGCTCTAGAACTCCTACTAACACATGTATTCTAATCAACCTCAAATCCGAATCACTATTGTAACACTCATTCCATCATACTGATTTAAGCATGAACCACAACTATTGATCCCAAAGCATAATCCAGATCAAAAATCAGAACCAACCCTAATCTAATGCAGTAATCCAAAATAAACAACACCCAAAACCTCAAAAACCAAATCCAAATCAAGGCCGAGACCATTCCAAAACAAGGTTGCTATCTCCAACTAGAACGAGATCATGAGCAGTACTCACACATTTAAGTAGGAAAACCTCGCCTGTCCAACGCCAGTAGTAGCCCCCTTTTGCTCGATGAAGGCACAAGCTTTACCACTGATCTAAGTCAGGAAGCGTAGATCTCCTTACCAAACATGCAGTCCTTGACCACAATCCTCAATCCCGGCGGAAGTAGCAGATCGCCACCAGGTGCCGGTCCTAGACCAATTCCGGCGACGATAGCGTTACCAACCAGAACATAGTGTTGGTGCAAGTTGCATCAATGATGTTCTCCTCTAAGTGTTTTAATGTTTGACAATTTACTTAAGTCAGTTATACATTGAACAGACAAAGGGGAGTTAAGAGAGAAGTAACAAAGTGGAAGAAAGTCCGAGTAAACCTAGGCAATAAATCCTGATCGAGGATTGGGCACTAAGTCCTAGAAAAGGGCTGGGCACCAAAAACCTGCTCGGAAGGTGGGCACTAAGTCCTGGTCGAGGACTAGGCAAGAAGACATGACCGAGGGTTGGGCACCGAAGTCCTAGTCGAGGACTGGGCAAGAAGACCTGACGAGGGTTGGGCACCGAAGTCATGGACTTAGGGTTTGGGCACGAACTCTTGGTCTGAGGGACTGAGCAACTTAGCTAAGCGATGACTAAGGACAGAAGTAGAGACGGGTCGGGGTTCGGACGTCTCGAGATCCGGGAGTATCGGAGGCTAAGCAAAAGTCCACCCGAAGGACTGGGGTGGCAACCGTCTCCTGAACGGAGTAGGTGAAAGGTGCGTTCTCGGGGGTGAGAACATGCGTCGGTTTGACCTAGGATTTCGGGGAGACCCAAAGTCAGAATCAAGACAGCTATAGCTGTAAAAAATTATCTAATACTCTTGCTTTGCTGTTTTGGAACTATCCTTGAGTGCACGACCGAAGGAATGTGTTTCTGCAGCTCAAAATGCCCCATAGGAGAGGGGCAGACTGCTGGGCAGGGAGCCCTGGAGGTCCCAGGCACCCCCAAGGTCAAGGCAAAACAAGGAAGCAAGAGTTGCTTAGAAACTGCAGTAAGCAAGGCGACCTGGAGGTCTCGGACGCCCTGAGTCAAAGCAAAAAGTGAATCAAAGCAAAATCAACCACGAAGCCACCAAATCATGTCAACCAGGGCACCCCATCATCTCCGAGGTCGATTCTGGAGGGATAAGCACTGACCGAGCTACGTATGAAGTTTCTCGGATCTGAAGGCACGTGTAAGGCGGCCCTGACGTCCAGGGCGCCCCCAGGAGCAATATAAAAGGGGCTCAACCCCAAGGCTTCAATACACAACTTCTGAAAGTGATTCTGAGCATTCTGACCGACGACAACATGCTTAAGACGAGGCTCTACAACCGTGAGGCTCCAGGAAGAAGTGCGCGGCACTTCGGAGGTCCATATCGGCCGAGTTTCAAACCCTAGTTGTTCGGTTTGCATTTATTATTCTGTATTTACTTTGTTATACTTTTGATTGTACTTCTACACTGTAAGACGGGTTTTCTCCGCCTCCAGAAATTCCAGAAAGGAGACCAATAGTGGACTCACACCGAGTACATAGGCCTTGGACGTACTGATCCAGGGGGGTCGGGAACTAAGTAAATAAATCCCGCGTGTCTACTGTATTGTTATTTCTTTTTCTGTTTTACTTTTCCGCTGCACTAACGCTCTGAGTCCAGTACAAACGAAAGTCTTACGAAGATTTCTGCGAGAATTTTCAAGGTCGATATTCACCCCCCCCTCTATCGACGGCACCGGTCCTACAATTGGTATCAGAGCTAGGTCGCTCTTCACCGGACTAACCACCGACGGAGCAACGACGCCAGGAGTTGAGGGGGAGCCCAGGGGTGAATCAGGTACATTTTAATTTTAAATGTCAAATTTTAAATTCCATATTATATGCTTCACGTGCAGGGAGAGAGGGCACTACAAAAATCAGTGCCCTACTTGTAAGACTCGGTCTACACCACCGGAGGCAAAGGAGACACCAGCGCCAGCAGTCCGAAGAGATAAAGGCCACATCAGATGCTTCAAATGCGAGAAGTACGGACACTACAATAACAAGTGTCCGGCGAAGGTACGAAAGATTTACATTCCAAAAGGTTTACAAATTCCTGCATTGTCTTATGATAATTTAGATGATTTTTCTGGTAAATTAGATTTACTGCATAGTAAAATTAAATCAGTTAGAAAAAGTAAATAATTCTAAATATCAGAAATCAATACTTTAATCCTTAATGCTAACTCGATAATTTCCAAAGTTAATTCTGAAATTAATTCTGGAATTAATCTGAATTTTAATTTGGACAATTCCGAATTCAAATTTGAAAATCCTTTAGATAATTATGAATTCAAATTTGAAAATCCGTTGTATCACTCAGAATTCAAATTTGAACATCTTAAGAATAATTCTAAAGATAACTCTGAAATTAGTGAAGATAATTCTGGATATGATCCTGAAATTATTTCTGATGATAATAAGGATAATTTTGAGGATAGTGGAGATGATATCTCTTTCGATAATAACTTAATCATTCCATTAGATAATCCTGAAAAATTAACTAGTGGTCCATTTTACTCCACCTACTTTGAGGATGAAGAGGAGATGAAATTTTCTAAGATAAAGGTCATAGTTAATAAAAATCACAAAGGTTCAAATAAATCAGAATTACTAGAAAAACTTGAAAAGAAAAATAAGGATGAGTCAGAAATCTTTGAAATAATGAAGATTATGAACTTAGACCCACAACTATTAGTTAATCATTTTAACCTCAATTATTCAAATTTAATTAAATCTTAATTAATTCATACTTAATTCAAGTTAATATCAAATTAATTCAATTTCAAATTAATTTAACTAAATTTAATTAAATCTTAATTAAATCGTAATTAATTCAAGTTAATATCAAATTAATTCAATTTCAAATTAAATTAACTTAATTTAATTAAATCTTAATTAATTCATGTTAATCTCAAATTAATTCAATTTCAAATTATTTTAACTTAATTTAATTAAATCATAATTAAGTCATAATTAATTCAAGTTAATCTCAAATTAATTCAATTTCAAATTAATTTAACTTAATTTAATTAAATCTTAATTAATTCGTAATTAATTAAAGTTAATCTCAAATTAATTCAATTTCAAATTAGTTTAACTTAATTTAATTAAATCTTAATTAATTTAAACTTAAATCTTAATTAATTAACATAAATCTTAATTAATTCACTTAAATCTTAATTAATTCAAACTTAAATCTTAATTAATTCAAACTTAAATTAATTCACTTAAATCTTAATTAATTCACTTAAATCTTAATTAATTAAAACTTAAATCTTAATTAATTCAAACCTAAATCTTAATTAATTCAAACATAAATTAATTCAATTAAATCTTAATTAATTCAAACTTAAATTAATTCAATTAAATATAAATTAATTCAAATTAAAATTAATTCAATTAAATCTTACTTAATTCAAAATAATTAATTTCTAACTAATTCAACATCAATTAATTGTTAAATAACTTAAACTCCAACTAAAATAAAATTTTACCCAAACCGCAACAATTAATTTGTTAAAAATTAAATATGTCAAAGTGGATTGACATATTCGCCGGTTCACACGACATGTATCAAATCGGGAATTCGATACATATTTAGAAACGTAATTAAAATGTTTTGGACTTGTTTTAACCATGCATTAATGCCATGGACATGCATCTGTTATTTTCTTTTAAATATATGATATGTCATTCATATTTAATTTTATGCGTAAATTAGAACGGTTATATGAAAAGAATAATTGAAACTTGATCAACCTAGTATTGGGAGGAGGTGAGAAGATAGTACGTTAGGGAAACATTTATGGTGGAACTAGCCGAAGCTACCGATCCAAGACCCGAACTAGTTAGACCAAAATCTTTTAAGAAGTAACTTGAAGATGAATTTTCTATAAAAGGCTTTGTCAAGGAAAGGGTTGATGATCCAATAAGGCTACGACCAAAGAAGGCCTAGTGCCTCGCCAAGACCTGGAAGCCAATTACTAAAAATCAAATTCACTTTACTATTGTTAGATTTGTATCTAACACAAGTTTCAATTAAATCTTAGAATTAATAATAAATTGAGAAAAATGATTCAAGCATCTCACAATGCACCTATAAGGCAACCATGCTTGTTGTATTGATACATCTAAAATGGGTGAGATGTTAAGGACTAATAAAATGAAAAATATTTTTTAAAATTGTTTTTCAAAACTGTTAGAATATTTCCTAAAAATATATTTTCAAAATAGTGCTTTAACATAATAATGTTTTTATGGATTTCATGCTTGTATGATTGAATATATATGATATGTTTTCAAAAAATTATATCTTTTTAAACATTGTTTGACTCACACAATTAGACATAAGCCTCTTAGGACAACACTAAAGTTCTTTAAGGCACATAGATAGAGTCAAACGGTGTCGGGTACAGTGGGAGTGGTTTATTCTTGTTCAAAAAGCTTTTTCAAAAATTGTCCTTGAAAAACCACACTGTCTTCTAAAATGGTTTTCGAAAACTGGGCTTTAAACACTATTATGTACTTTTTCCGAAAACTATGTCTGATAAATTACCTTAATTTCAAAATATGCTTCGAAATTTCAAAATACATTCTAAAGTTGTGCTATGTCTTGTTTGATTTTGATAAACCCTAAAGACACAGAGGAAGGTCCACTTCATGATCTACAAGGACTCCTAGGATGTGTCAGATTTAGGGGGGGTCTGAGCCAATCTTCTGAAAATATTTTTTTTAATTAATTGTTTTGAAATTATTAGATAATTCCATTGATATTAATCAAACGTTAAGACTCAGAGGAAGAGTACTTGTGGTCAACAAGCTTCCCAGGACTGGGTCAAGTTTAGGGGGAGATCAAATTAAAAGGAATATTTCAAATGTTTTCATGCGCGGTATTTTCAAATCCATTTGAAAACATAAGTATCCTTTCAAAGATCATTTTTCAAAGTATTTGTACCTTTCAAAACTCATATTATTCTTTCAAAAATACGGTATTTTCTCAAAAAAAATAATATTGTCAAAATACTTAAGTACTTAGTTTTATGCTATGCTTTCAAAAACTTATACTAAGTATTTTCAAAAAGAATCAAATGTTCTCATTGTTGGCGCAAATATTTCTGTTGATTTTTGATGTATGACAAAGGGGGAGAGGTGTGCTTAAGTTAGAAAATTTTTTGTCTTCCAGAAGGATAAATGAAAATCAAAATATTTTTTTAAAACGGGGAGAGTGAGCTTATGTTAGAAAATATTTTTCTCCTAAAGATCAAAATATAGTTTCAAAACGTATATCATTTTTTTTCTTTTGATCCCAAGGATTGTAAGTTAGCCCTTTAAACCAATCTAAATTAAGTTATTGTCAAACATCAAAAAGGGGGAGATTGTTGGTGCAAGTTGCATCAATGATGTTTTCCTCTAACTGTTTTAATGTTTGACAATTTACTTAAGTCAGTGATACATTGAACAGACAAAGAGGAGTTAAGAGAGAAGTAACAAAGTGGAAGAAAGTCCTAGTAAACCTAGGCAATAAGTCCTGATCGAGGATTGGGCACTAAGTCCTGGCAAAGGGTTGGGCACCGAAGACCTGCTCGGAAGGTGGGCACTAAGTCCAGGTCGAGGACTGGGCAAGAAGACCTGGCCGAGGGTTAGGCACCGAAGTCCAGGTCGAGGACTGGGAAAGAAGGCCTGGCCGAGGGTTGGCCACCGAAGTCCTGGACTTAGGGTTTGGGCACGAAGTCTTGGTCCGAGGGAATGAGCAAAATAGCTGAGCGATGACTAAGGACAAAAGTAGAGATGGGTCGGGGTTCGGACGTCTCGAGATCCGTGAGTATCAGAGGCTAAGCAAAAGTCCACCCGAAGGACTGGGGTGGCAACCGTCTCCTGATAGGAGTAGGTGAAAGGCGCGTTCTCGAGGGTGAGAACATGGGTCTGTTTGACCTAGGCTTTCGGGGAGACCCAAAGTCAGAACCAAGACAGCTACGGCTATAAAAAATTATCTAATACTCTTGCTTTGCTGTTTTGGAACTATCCTTGAATGTAGGACCGAAGGAATGTGTTTCTGCAGCTCAGAACGCTCCAAAGGAGAGAGGCAGACAGCTGGGCAGGGCGCCCTGGAGGGCCCGGGCGCCCCCAAGGTCACGGCAAAACATGGAAGCAAGTGTTGCTTCGAAACTATAATAAGCAAGGCGCCCTGGAGGTCCCGGGCGCCCTGAGTCAAAGCAAAAAGTGAATCGAAGCAAAATCAGCCACGAAGCCAGCAGACCATGTCAACCAGGGCACCCCCAGTGTCCCGGGTGCCCCTGTTAGCTCCAAGGCCGATTCTGGAGGGATAAGTGCTGATCGAGCTGTGGATGAGGTTTCTCGGATCCGAAGGCACGTGTCAGTCGCCCCCAACAACCAGGGCGCCCCCAGGAGCATTATAAAAGGGGCTCGACCCCAAGGCTTCAATACACAACTTCTGAAAGTGATTCTGAGCATTCTGACCGACGACAACATGCTTAAGACGAGGCTCTTCGACTGGGAGGCTCCAGGAGGAAGTGCGCGGCACTTCGGAGGTCCAGATCGGCCGAGTTTCAAACCCTAGTTGTTCGGTTTGCATTTATTATTCTGTACTTACTTTGCTATACTTTTGATTGTACTTCTACACTATAAGACGGGTTTTCTCCGCCTCCGGAAATTCCGGAAAGGAGACCAATAGTGGACTCATGCCGAGTACATAGGCCTTGGACGTACTGACCCAGGGGGGTCGGGAACCAAGTAAATAAATCTCGCGTGTCTACTTTATTGTTATTTCTTTTTCTGTTTTACTTTTCCGCTGTACTAACGCTCTGAGTCCAGTACGAACGAAAGTCGTACAAAGATTTCCGCGAGAATTTTCAAGGTAGATATTAACCCCCCCCCCCCCCCCCCCTCTATCAATGGCACCGGTCCTACACATAGAAACAACCAGAGGAAATGGGGACAAGGCATTACGACCGAGGACTTACCCAAACAAAGGTTGGTCGGCAATTGTGGGAATAGGAGACAAGACGGTCGGGGCGGAGCTTCAATCGCAACAGAAAAAGTGGAGAGGGCATCGGGATGATGGGATGGAGGAAGATGAGTGATCTGCGAGAGGAAGGCTGATAAGTGTTGCACTATTTTTCATTTTAGTCCTTGTACTTTATGTTATTGCAAATTCACCCATATTTTTGGTTTTTAAGCCATTTAAGCCCCCAAATCCTAGGCATCTAACCATCACCCAATTCCCAAGCTTTAGGCATTTTAACCCCTTAAAAATCCTTAGTAATCTCAGTCTCACCCCTAAGCCTCTTTCATACGGAAACCCTAAATTCGACTCTAGAAATTCTCCGGGTCCAGGTTTTTAATTCATCATATTTATCATTTATTGTTTTGTATAAATGATAAATTTATGATGGAATGAATAAAATTTTTTTTTCCAGATTTCTTTCTATGCAAGAAAATTGCTACCGTCATCATCCTAATTTATACACTTAAAAAATCATAAAATATGATTCATAGAATTTTATTACTTTTAAGTGCACTCATCAGATTTATTATATACTAATTAAATTAACCAATTCAAATCTAACCAATTAAATTAACCAATTTTATATACTTTTAAGTGCACTCATCAGACTTATATTTTTTTATTATTATTATTTTAATATAAATATATTTTTTAAAAAATATGATTCTCAATATATAAAACATAGAAAAAAAAAGAAAATAGAAGAATGATGTGGTCGAATAGCCCGTAGCGGACACGTGAGCTGAAAAAATTGGGTGACAAGATGTGGCGAGTCTAAGTGACTCCCCTTTCGGAGCTCCCGGGACCCTCTCGAGAAGGGGATCCTCCGGCCCCTAGTAAACACACCCCGGAGACTGGATCAGAAGACCCCTCCCGGGATCATCCCGGGAAGTCAGGCCCCGAGACCACCTCGAAGCGGAGCGCCTGGGACCTCCCGAGCCAGAAGACCCTGAGATCACCTCGGGAGAGCGGAGCCCAAAAAGTATTCGACCTCAAGTAACGACCCCCCTTTTCTCAGACCTGCAGATATTCATCCCCACTATCGCGAAGCCATCATGACCCCTAAATATCGCAACAAGTCGAACTTGATAACGGCGTGGACCGTTTCAAAGACTATCATATAACCAACGAAGGGGGGGAGGCGTGGCATAGATCATGGGGGCGCATGAAGGCAGTCGTCGCAGGTATAAAAGGTACTCCAACCCCTCTGGTAAAAGGGGTTACGCCTTCTCTACTACTTACATACTGCCTTACCTTCTTTTCATCTTCTCCATCGAGGCACTGACTTGAGCATCGGAGTGGGCTCCAACGGACATCCTCCGGCATGTTCCCCTAACACTCGTGTTAATCTCGCATGGTGTGGTGTTCCTCCTTCAACGTCAGCATCCGTGTGGGTTGAACCCAGGTGACTGGCCGTCGACGTCGATTCCTTCTGGAACAAGTTTGGCGTCATCTGTGGGAATCCAGTAAAGCACCTGAAGGAGCACCGATGGCAGAGCCGGCGGGACATCCCATTACCCTGACAAAGGAGGAACTGGATCGCTTGGTGGCCAAAGCCATCAAAGAGGCACTGGAACAGCACCAGATCGAGTACGCCACCTCACAGCGAGGTGTTCCTATGTGGGAGGAGATTCCCAGAGTCTCCATCTCGCACCTTCAACGGCGAAGATCTGTCACGCCACTGGGGCGACGCGCCGGTGCAGCCCCGAGATCCTGGCGAGACTCCGCCGGAGATGTTGAGAAGGTCAACTCTGTAGCCTCTAGCGTACTGAGACATAAAGAAAGGCAAGGGAAGAGAGAGGAACCTAAGTCCTCCCCTAAGGCTCCCTCCACTCCCTTCTCGTTGGAGATTATGGAAGACCCCATGCCTAAGCAGTTTCACAGAGCAGGGATTGCTAAATATGACAGGAAAGTAGACCCGAAGGATCATGTCTGCAAGTTCGAAAATGCGACTCTCCTCCACCAGTACACCGATGGGGTAAAGTGTCGGGTGTTCTTGAACACTCTCTCCGAAGTGGCCCAATGCCGGTTCCAAAGGCTGCCCCCGGGTTCTATCAACTCCTTCACGGAGTTCAGAATTGCCTTCCTCTACCACTTTGCTAGTAGTCATCGCTATCAAAAGACGGCATTCAACTTGTTTTCCCTCAAGCATAAGCTGAAGGAACCGCTCAAGGAGTACATCTAGCGGTTCAACCGGGTGGCATAGGATGTACCAACAGCGACGTCGGAGATCCTCGTTAGTGCCTACACTCAGGGGCTTGCGGAAGGGGATTTCTTTAGATCTGTGGTGAAGAAGTCACCCACCAGTTTTGACGACTTGCTAGGGCACTCTTGTTAGTAGGAGCCCTAGAGCCAATTATGTGATGATTGACTTTGGACTTTTTGTATCATATTCTATCATTATTAAAGGCATGTTTGGTTATTATACTTACTGTATTTTTGTGTCAAATAACTCAATATAATAATATCCTTGTGTAGTAGATTCTTATCTACATTATATCGATTGATTGAATCGATAGTGAGATAATGTAGAGAACACTACAATAAATTATTCCTAGTCAAGCATCAATATTCAGGGACAATATTAATGCATAGAGACTAGCATGTAGGTCAATTGATGACTTGAGCTCACAAGTCATGAATATGTGATATCAAGTTGACACATGGATATATATTAGAGAATGTGTACTGACTCGCCATGAGAAAGTTTCATAGATTATCATATGAGTGTCATAAACTTTCTCATGTGACTATTAGTATGAATAGTCCTTAGACCTTAAGTCACTACGGTTCCCTACATAAGGAGTTATGTACTTTGGTATCGTCAAACGTCATCCGTAACACGGTAAACTATAAAGGCGATCACTGGGTATGTAATGAATTATGCGGAGGGATGTGAGTGATATATATGGGATCTATCCCACCCATATGACGGGAGTGATATCTGTGGGCCCCTTGATCGAGTAGGACTACTAAAACGCATGGTCATGCTCAAATGAGTCAATATGAGATATTGAGCTCATTTATTTTAGTGAGTCTACTCGGGATCAAGAAACACAAAGATTGATTGAGGATGACACAGTCCATGCCTCATTGGTCAATCTAGATATCAAGGATAGAAGGACAAGGTCATACATTATCATAGTCACGGAGGTATAGTCGGATCTCGACTTTTCTTGTTAATTGGGTAGCAATGATGCAATGCTAGATGCCGCTCATTGCTTATGTATCTAAAGTGTTTAGGTGCATTTCCAACGTCACCAGAACCTATTGGGTCACACACTAAGGACATGATGCTTCGGGAAGTCTGATCGGGAGCCCGAGTTAGGAACTTGGGAGATCCGATCGAGAGATCAGATCGGGAGCTCGAGTTAGGAACTTGGGTGATCCGATCAGGAGATCGGATCGGGAGCTCGAGTTAGGAACTCAGGAGACTAGTTCGGGAGCTCGAGAGCTCGGGACAGGAGCTCGGGAGACTCGGGTCGGGAGATTGGGTCAGGAGCTCGGGGACTTGGTCAGGAGCTCGAGTTGGGAACTCTGGAGACTAGGTCGGGAGCTCGACGCTCGGCAGACTGGGTCGGGAGCTCGATGCTCCGCAGACTAGGTCGGGAGCTTGGCGACTTGCTCGACAGACTTGGTAGGGATGTAACGCCCCAAAATTCCCATTTTTAGTTCTTAAAGTACTTAGAATTATTTAAAAATGGTTTAGAAATATTCTAGATATTTTTAGGAAGTTTTAGAATATTTTTATGGAATTTTCCGAGTCCGTTTAGTATTTTTAATAAAAAAAAACGTTTAAGGGCAGTAGGGGGTTCGAACCCGCGTCCACCAGGAGACAAGGCGCGCGCGCGACCAGCTGGGCTGGTTCGTTTTGTTAATAGAGAATAAGCGAACCAATAGATAAGTTATAGTTAGGTAAATTCGTCCCATAAGTATAAATAGATAATTAAAGAGAGAAATTTTATTTTCTCTCAACCTAAACTCTTTCTCTCCCTCGACCAACACCTTGCGCCGACTCCTTTCCCCTCTCCTCTCTTGGGCGACACCACACCAAGGCCTAGAGGGCCGGCCAAGGCTCTCCTCCAAGAGATTTTCCTATATTCGGAATCCCCGCGACGAGAGGAACGCATAGGCGCGAAGAAATCTCCGAGATCTCAATTTTCTTCCGAGCCCTAGACGTCAATCTTGGTTGTAAGTCCAAGATATCAAAGTAAGTACTGCTCACCTGCAGTAAGAGGCGGTTTTTCCGCAATAATTTCCTTTAAAAGTTTTAAAAGAGACATTTACCTTTAGTTTGAGATTTTTGCATGTGATCTTAGTTCATTATATGTTTATATATTTTATTGAGTGCCCTATATGAGGTTAGGGTCCAAGAAAAGCTATGAGAAAAGAAAAGAGAAGATAAAGATAAGAAAAGAAAAGGCCAAGGCCTTAAGAAATCCCCAAAAGTCAAGACTTAGGGATTTTAGCACGCAAGGTGCTCGAGAAAATGCCAAGGCATTTACAGATAAGAAAGAAAAGAAAGAAAAGCTATTTTATTTTCTAAGGCCAGTACCCGGCGTCCAAGGGCGTCATTAAAGAAATCCAGGTGTCCAATTCCAAGGTCTTGGCCCTGGTAGACCAAGGTCTGCTCTATTAGGATTGGTGGTGTAACGCCCCAAAATTTCCATTTTTAGTTCTTAAAGTCCTTAGAATTATTTAGAAATGGTTTAGAAATATTCTAGATATTTTTAGGAATTTTTAGAGTATTTTTATGGAATTTTCCGAGTCCGTTTGGTATTTTTGGAAAAAGAAAAAAAAAGGAAAGAAGGGGAAAAAAAAAGGAAAAACCACAAAGGGGCAGCCGGCGCTCGAACCCGTGACCACCGCGAGACCGCAGAAGCGCGCGACCACCTGGGCTAGGTATCAAGCACAGAAAAGGAAGGTAAGACAAATATTTAAGCTGTAGTTAAGTTAATCCGCCCCTTAAGTATAAATAGATAATTAAAGAGAGAAGTTTTATTTTCTCTCAAACCCTCTCCCTCTCCCAAGTTTGCGCCGACCCTTCTCTCCGTCTCCTCTCTTGGGCGACACCAACACCAAGCCAAGAGGGCCGGCCGAGACCCTTCTCCAAGAGATAATTCTATATTCGGGATCCCCGCGACGAGAGGAACGCGTAGGCGTGAAGAATTCTCCGAGATCTCAAGTTTCTCTCGAACCTCCGACTCCGTTCTTGGTTGTAAGTCCAAGATATCAATGTAAGTACTGCTCACCTGCAGTAAGAGGCGGTTTTTCCGCGAGAATTTCCTTTAAAAGTTTTTAGAAGAGATATTTCTTTTAGTTTTTAGTTTTTGCATGTGATCTTAGTTTATTATATGCTTATATATTTTATTGAGTGCCCTATATGAGATTAGGGACCAAGAGAAGCTATGAGAAAAGAAAAGAGAAGATAAAGATAAGAAAAGAAAAGGCCAAGGCCTTAAGAAATCCCCAAAAGTCAAGACTTAGGGATTTTAGCACGCAAGGTGCTCCAGAAAATTCCAAGGCATTTACAGATAAGAAAGAAAAGAAAGAAAAGCTATTTTATTTTATAAGGCCAGTACCCGGCATCCAAGGGCGTCGTTAAAGAAATCCAGGTGTCCAATTCCAAGGTCTTGGCCCTGGTAGACCAAGGTCTGCTCTATTAGGATTGGTGGCTCGCTACCCCAACCTTTTAGGGAACGCGCATGAGATGGTACTTACGTCTTCAGTGGATCCAAGTGATTATTATTTTCAAGTATATGCTTTAGCAAAGTTTCTAAAGTTTAAAGAGTTTTCAAAAAGTTAAAGAATAGCTAAAGCTTCAAGTTGAGCCAAGAAAAGTAAATTGAGGTTTATTAATGCTTGAGTATGCATGTTTTGAGTTATACATGTCCTTAGTTTTCCTTCAAGTATATAAGTATCTCATATGATTTTCATATTGATCAAGAAGCATGTTTGTACATTTCGAGATTTTGTGAGCTAGATAGTACTTACTAAGCTTTTGCTTACTAGTTGCATTTCCTCTTACTGCAGATAAAGGTAAAGGCAAGCAATTCTGAAGGAAGGCGACGAGGCGGTGCTGAGTAAAGTGTGTGTGGTGGCTGATTTTGGAGAGATCCTTGAGACGAGACAATTTAGTTATTTGAATTACAATGTTTTAGTTTATTCAAATTTCAAGTTCTTGCTTTATGGAGTTTAGCGAACATTTAAGCTTTGGATAGTCTCACCTGCTCAATTTCTTAGAGTAAAGATTCCTTGTCATTTCATTTAGCATACATATCCTTATGATTGCATTGGATGAGTGGAAGTGTGAGTAGTTTGAGATATTGATACTTTGTTAGAGAAATAGATGCATGTGCCAAGATAGTATTAATTTCTCTTTGAATCAAGTTTTTATTGCTTAAATATGTTTAGAAAAGTTGCATTCACATTTCATAATGCTTTAGCAAGGTTATAGAACATATATTTGGTGTTATGAATGCATAGGAGTCAAGATTGGTACAAACTCTAAGGTTAAAGTTCATATAAACTTGAATAGCTTATTTACTTCCACAAGAGTTCTAATTTCAAGTTTATGGATCCGTCTTGATTAGCTAAATTGTTTAGAAAACTGGTATAGAGTGTAGAAATGGTGTCAGGATTTTATATGGCTCGAAACTATATGTTTGGTGGGCTTTTGAAACAAGTTTCGAAACCTGAATATTCAGATTTCAGGCTTATCAGTCGACTGGTACAGTACCAGTCGACTGATACCCGTAAGCTGAGTTGGGCGAGGCAAGTTTCAATAGGTATTTTCTTACGAGTTTTTGAGAAAGAAAGTGTGACATGGTATCATGCATGACTATTTAAGTTAGAATATCATTCTTAGATGAATTTAAAAGAAAAAAAAAAGATTTCCGCATTTTTAGTCATGCATTAGAGTCGAGAAGTAGAGAAAGTAGCGGGCCGTCTAAGGCAGAGAAGGCGGGTCGCTACAGATGGTATCAGAGCAGTTCCCATTCTCCAGCATCACACACACATCAGCATCAACCTTGCCGTCTTCAAGTAAGAAAGCATTAAGTTTCAGTTTTTCTATTGCTCCTTTACTTAACTTCAGTATAGAGAAATGCTTAAGTACTTACTCATATGTGCATAGAACAAGGAAGCATGTTTAATACCTTAGTATCACGGAATCATGTTTAATCCCTAGAATGGATATTAGAGAAATGCTTAAGTACTTACTTGATTTGCCCAAAAGTAAGTTTTGGGATTATGGCACTCATGGTGCTTGATAAAAGTTTTGAGTATGACCAAGGTCTTACTAAGCCCTAGAACGAGTTCTAGGACTAAGAAATGAGATAAGAATCAAGACCAAGGTCATGTTATATCCTAAAGCAAGTTTGGGAGCATTACCATTAAGTGTTAAGTTATACATTTGAGGACGTCCTAGAAAGGCCCAAAACGAGGAGCAAGCTCCTAGAAGGCAGGAAGCATACCTCATTCAGTAGGAGAAACTGAAGCCAGGGAACTTCCCAGGCACAAGCAAACCATGGGATGCTTAATCATGGTTCAAAACGTTGGAAAGAATAGTAGGGCTACTGGACTGGCATGAGGAGAGAAGATAAAGTGTGCATCTTTCTGCCTTACGGGAGATGCTAGAATATAGTGGAAGAGAGTCAAGGCCAAGAGAAATGTCAGCCAGATGACATGGGCCGACTTCGAGACTGAGTTCTTCGAAGAATACTTTCACATGCAAGTAACCAACAAGCATTACGATGAATTCACGGAGTTCAGACAAGGAGAACTATCCGTGGATGAAGCAGTGAAGATGTTTAAGCGGTTAGCTCATCTGTGCCCAGAGCTAGTTAGCAAAGAAAAAGAGATAGTTAGGCTAATACTCAAGATGTTAAGGCCTGAGATAGCGTTGAAGGGGGCTAGCGGTGTTAAGAGGCTGCAAACCTCCGAAGAACTAATAAGTAGTGCTTTGATCACTGAGCACTACTTAACCAGTATAAAGGCCACCAGAAAGGTTGAACGATGAAGTTCTTAACAACCTTACCGTCAAGGGAAGTAATGGCCTCTACTGAGAGGCTAAGGGCAGTATCAATCTAGATTTCCAACCGAGAGCTCTACAGTGACTTTTTAGTCCTTGAGATGAAGGATTACGATGTCATTTTAGGAATGGACTTCTTGAGCAAGTATAATGCTTCTATAGACTGCCGCAAGGAAAAAGTCAAGTTCACACCAGAAGCAGAACCTTCATTTGAGTTTATTGGAGACCCAAGGAGAAAGATAAATAGGTTCCTACCTACCTTACAAGCTCAGAGAATGTTAGAGAAGGGGTGCTCTGGTTTTCTAGCTCATATAGTGGATGCGAGTCAAGGAGAAGGATTGAAGAGAGAAGAAGTGAGGGTAGCCTGTGACTATCCTGAGTTGTTTCCTGAAGAGTTACCAGGACTTCCCCCCAATCGGGAAATTGAGTTTGAAATTGAGTTGGCCCCAGGAACCCACCCAATTTCGAAGGCACCTTATCGCATGGCACCAGCAGAACTGAAAGAATTACAAGAACAATTGCAAGAGCTGCTTGACGAGGGTTTCATCCGCCCTAGTCATTTACCGTGGGGAGCTCCTGTACTGTTTGTCAAGAAGAAAGATGGATCTATGCGAAAGTGCATAGATTATCGAGCATTGAATAAGGTAACCATTAAGAACAGATATCCTTTGCCAAGGATAGATGATTTATTTGATCAGCTGAAGGGAGCTACAGTGTTCTCCAAGATAGATCTGCGATCGGGTTACCATCAGCTCAGAGTGAAGGAGAGTGATGTGCCAAGGACTGCTTTCAGTACAAGATACGGCCACTACGAATTTGTAGTAATGCCTTTTGGAGTAACCAATGCTCCAGCAGTCTTCATGGAGCTGATGAACCACATCTTCAGGGAGTATCTCGATAAATTCATCATTGTATTTATTGATAATATTCTCATATACTCACAGACTCCAGAGGACCATGCTACACACTTGAGGATAGTGCTGCAGATCCTTCAGCAAGAGAAGCTCTATGCAAAATTCTCAAAGTGTGAGTTTTGGCTAGATCAGGTGACCTTCCTAGGTCACA
>JAGFNQ010006482.1:157468-257172 GCA_024364735.1 Boesenbergia rotunda
AGATGCTTATATTATCATTGAGATAGATGGCTCCATGGAAGGATGGGGAGGTATTTGTAAGTGGAAAAAAAATCAAAATTTGATTCAAGAAACACTGAATGAGTTTGTGCTTATGCAAGTGGAAAATTCCCCACAGTCAAAGCAACAATTGATGCAGAAATATATGCATGTGTGGAGGCATTAACCGCAATGAAGATACATTATCTGGATAAAAAAGAAATTATTCTCAGGACTGACTGTCATGCGATTATCAAGTTCTTCAACAAAACTATGCAAAATAAGCCCTCAAGGGTCAGATGGATCTCTTTCATTGATTACATTACAGGAACAGGAGTGGATATCAAATTTGAGCATATTGAAGGAAGCAATAATGAATTAGCTGATGCCTTATCCAGATTAATTCATTATGTAACCTCTGTATCTATATTCCTGATGATCGAAGAATTATTTCAGATGATTGAAGATTCAATTGATGAGACTAAAGATGCTTCAATCTTCATCAAGAACCAGCGACAAGCACTATGTGCCTAATTATTCCAGCACTCATAAGTGGTTAGGACAGCTGTAGGAACTGAGCCTCGGGGAGCCGTTCCTTTAAGAAAGTGGTATTGTAAAAACTATGTGCGACCTGGTTTTCAATAAAAAGGAGTGAGGCAGCTATAAAGTAGAGATATGATAAGATGCGATGGGGCCCCAAATGTGTACCCGGTCTTATCTTGCCTCTACCAATAGCCTCTATATAAATCCTGAATGAAACTAAGCAAGGCAGACGGGAAAAACCTGAAGTCTTACTTAGTTCTCTTAGCCACTCTTAAGTTCACGAGCTACCATAGCTTATACTCAAGTGATCCTTGTAAAATTCTGGTATTGTACTCCACTGGTATTCTATATAGTCATTTGTTTTACTCTGGAGTTATTTATTACTATAGTGCAATTTGAATTTAATTTTGGTATCAGAGCATGATTGGCTAAAACCTTCAAACAGGTACTCTGGTGAAAGCATCTAGAGGTATTGATCTAAGCCATTGTTCTTGTTTACTCTGAAGATTCTAGTTGCAAGAAATTTAAACGAATAGTTTCTTTAGCTTTGTGTTACTATAGTAGGCTTTAGTAAGGTCTTAAAAGAAAAAGGGAAGACCTGGAACTTGGTACCATAGGTAACATAAAAATAAAGACCTATTTCGATTTACAATTTCGTACTAACTGTCTGAAAGGTTTGAACAAGCAATAAGGGATTGGTATCAAAACTCGAGAACCGCTGATCTAGAGTACCTAAATCTTGCAACTGAGGTAAATCTCAAAGACATCTCCAATAATATAGACGTTCTTTATGATCGCCTACTCTTGCACTCTAAAGTTTCAGTAAAGGAATATTATACTTTACTCAATATTATCAAGGAGAATCATTGTGAGCTGACAAAATCCTAGCTGAATCTGTTATAATCCAGCAAAAATTACAAAAGGCTATATTTGAACTGCAAACAGAACTTTTAGCCTATAAACCTCTTACAGCCAGAGATGTGAAGGAGCTAGTAGTTGAAATTACGAAGCAACCAAAGTTGATTGAAGAACAGCAGTACTCCTCCTGAAGGAACTTCAAAAGCAAATGAAAACAAATTCAGGAAGTAATACAAGATATAAAGAAACAGTTTGTATGAGTCTCCCAACTTCCTCTACTTCAAAAGAATATTTGAAGCACTTGAGAATACTGAAGTTATCAGTAATCCTGCTATTGGTTTTATTTTTGCAAAAGACGTCGGAGTTAAGGATATCGATAGACAAATAATACTATCATAGAATTATTGTTGTCTATTAATACAAAACTTGATCTTTTAATTAAAAAGCTTGCTGATCCTAACAATCAAGTTGCAGATCTTGCTAAACAACTTGAAGGACTAAATCTTGGAAAAGCCAGAACAAAGATGCCAGAACCTTTCTTCGTTTATAAAGATCCTTTAAAAATCCTCAAAGAAGAAAAGGAAAAACTCAAGAAGGACGAACCTAAGGATATTTCACAAGAAGCTAATGCCGCAAGGCCTACTATTACTGAAACAGAAACACAACCAACTGTGTCATCCCAAGAAGATCAAGTCCGAAGCTACAGAAGAATGGCAAGGTTAAGATATGAAGTACAAAGGAGGCTTTCGGGAAGAGAAATAATACTAGAACTCTGGAAAGCCAGCTTTGTACTTCATATCTTAACCTTGCCATTCTTCTGTAGCTTCGGACTTGATCTTCTTGGGATGACACAGCTAGTTGTGTTTCTGTTTCAGTAATAGTAGGCCTTGCGGCATTAGCTTCTTGTGAAATATCCTTAGGTTCGTCCTTCTTGAGTTTTTCCTTTTCTTCTTTGAGGATTTTTAAAGGATCTTTATAAACGAAGAAAGGTTCTGGCTTCTTTGTTCTGGCTTCTTTGTTCTGGCTTTTCTAAGATTTAGTCCTTCAAGTTGTTTAGCAAGATCTGCAACTTGATTGTTAGGATCAGCAGGCTTTTTAATTAAAAGATCAAGTTTTGTATTAATAGACAACAATAATTCTATGATAGTATTATTCTGTCTATCGATATCCTTAACTCCGACGTCTTTTGCAAAATAAAACCAATAGCAGGATTACTGATAACTTCAGTATTCTCAAGTGCTTCAAGATATTCTTTTGAAGTAGAGGAAGTTGGGAGACTCATACAAACTGTTTCTTTATATCTTGTATTACTTCCTGAATTTGTTTCATTTGCTTTTGAAGTTCCTTCAGGAGGAGTACTGCTTGTTCTTCAATCAACTTTGGTTGCTTCGTAATTTCAACTACTAGCTCCTCACATCTCTGGCTGTAAGAGGTTTATAGGCTAAAAGTTCTGTTTGCAGTTCAAATATAGCCTTTTGTAATTTTTGCTGGATTATAACAGATTCAGCTAAGGATTTTGTCAGCTCACAATGATTCTCCTTGACAATATTGAGTAAAGTATAATATTCCTTTACTGAAACTTTAGAGTGCAAGAGTAGGCGATCATAAAGAACGTCTATATTATTGGAGATGACTTTGAGATTTACCTCAGTTACAAGATTTAGGTACTCTAGATCAGCGTTCTCGAGTTTTGATACCAATCCCTTATTGCTTGTTCAAACCTTTCAGACATAGTTAGTACGAAATTGTAAATCGAAATAGGTCTTTATTTTTATGTTACCTATGGTACCAAGTTCCAGGTCTTCCCTTTTTCTTTTAACGACCTTACTAAAGCCTACTATAGTAACACAAAGCTAAAGAAACTATTCGTTTATAATTTCTTGCAACTAGAATCTTCAGGAGTAAACAAGAACAATGGCTTAGATCAATACCTCTAGATGCTTTCACCAGAGTACCTGTTTGAAGGTTTTAGCCAATTATGACTCTGATACCAAAATTAAATTCAAATTGCACTTATAGTAATAAATAACTCCAGAGTAAAACAAATGACTATATAGAATACCGGTGGAGTACAATACCAAGAATTTTACAAGGTGTTACAAGGATCACTTGAGTATAAGCTATGGTAGCTCGTGAACTTAAGAGTGGCTAAGAGAACTAAGTAAGACTTCAGGTTTTTCCCGTCTGCCTTGCTTAGTTTCATTCAGGAGTTTATATAGAGGCTATTGGTAGAGGCAAGATAAGACCGGGTACACATTTGGGGGCCCCATCGCATCTTATCATATCTCTACTTTATAGCTGCCTCACTCCTTTTTATTGAAAACCAGGGTCGCACATAGTTTTTACAATACCACTTTCTTAAAGGAACGGCTCCCCGAGGCTCAGTTCCTACAGCTGTCCTAACCACTTATGAGTGCTGGAATAATTAGGCACATAGTGCTTGTCCGCTGGTTCTTGATGAAGATTGAAGCATCTTTAGTCTCATCAATTGAATCTTCAATCATCTGAAATAATTCTTCTTGATCATCAGGAATATAGGATACAGAGGTTACATAATGAATTAATCTGGATAAGGCATCAGCTAATTCATTATTGCTTCCTTCAATATGCTCAAATTTGATATCCACTCCTGTTCCTGTAATGTAATCAATGAAAGAGATCCATCTGACCCTTGAGGGCTTATTTTGCATAGTTTTGTTGAAGAACTTGATAATCGCATGACAGTCAGTCCTGAGAATAATTTCTTTTTTATCCAGATAATGTATCTTCATTGCGGTTAATGCCTCCACACATGCATATATTTCTGCATCAATTGTTGCTTTGACTGTGGGGAATTTTCCACTTGCATAAGCACAAACTCATTCAGTGTTTCTTGAATCAAATTTTGATTTTTTTTTCCACTTACAAATACCTCCCCATCCTTCCATGGAGCCATCTATCTCAATGATAATATAAGCATCTGTAGGGGGAAATTCCAAATCTGGAAGTGCTTGAACAATTACTCTGATTTTTTAACGATTTCCCAATCAGAAGTTTTGAACTTTCGATCACAATTTGTGGATGTTTTGGACTAAAGATCCTAAAAGAGTGCTTTGATTCTTAATATATAACCTTGCATAATTGAGAATTCCTAGCCAAGATCTAAGACCCCTTAGAGTTTGTAGCTTCTGTTCATCAAAATCAATGATCTTCTTTATAATATGTTGTTGGTGCTTAATTTTTCTATTTCCCACAGTAGCTCCGAGAAACCCAATTTCTGGCTAAGCAATCTTCATTTTAGATGGAGATAACACCAATCCTTCTTTTGCACAAATATCCAGCATCTTGGTTAAATGTTGGACATGAGCTTCTTCTGAAGATGAGAATACCAATATGTCATCAATATAGACTACTAAAAATTCTTCACAATTCTTGAAACAATTATCCATTTTGCGCTGAAAAATAGCTGGGGCATTCTTTAGGCCAAACGACATTACCAACCACTCATATAAGCCTTGTGGTACTAAAAAGGCTGTCCAAGGAATTGAATCAGGGTTCATCATTACTTGATGGATGTCAGACTTTAAGTCAAACTTAGAAAATATCCGACTATTGCCTATCTTCTTCAGAATAAGATTAATGCCTAGTAAAGAATACTGTTCCTTGTAGGTGTTATCATTAAGAGTCTTATAATTGAATACTAACATTTCTTTACCCTTCTTTTCTTGACCAGTGATGGATCTATTGTAGTTCCAGATTGGACAATAAACGCCATGGTCCTGTGTCGGCTGGTGCTAGGTCTGATAACCTTCAGTGATAATAAAGTATCAATATGTACCTTGAAACTAGACTCCATTGCAGGGGTAATATGTTTTAAGTGTTTGTCCTGGATAGTTAAATCCGGATTAATTATGTCCAGCGTACATATAATCTTGTTTTTTGTCCAATGTAAAATAGGATTTTCTCCAATATATCCAACATCCTTTAATCTCTGCATGAGTGGTGCAAATTGTAGCTTAAAATTGGTATTATAACCATAACATACCTTAGATGCTAATTCATCATTCAAGGTTATAAATTCTTCTTCTTCCATTTCCAATTCTGGTATAGCATGTGCTGAAATGTTAACTTCCGGTGTAGTATTGATGGTTGTGATACTTCTATAGAATATTATTTCTAATCCTTCAATTCGAAGTCCCCCTGCTACTGTTCTAATAATATTACAACCCAAGAGCATTCGAATTCCATCCTTTAAATTCATGTGCAATTGATAGGTAAAAGAAATTCGGAATTTATGGGTACTTATAGTCATCATACCATCCTTGACTTTCATTCTTGTTTCTTGCTGAGAGTTTATACCCGAGAAAACAACCTTGTAGTTTATTTCTTCAAAGGTTTCCTTTGGAAAAGCATCCTTGCAAATACAACATTTTGTTGCTCCTGTGTCCAAGATGGCTTGAACCTTTGTGTCTGGAATACCGGGAATATGGAAAATTATTTCCATAATTTTCCATATTATATAATCTATTGAGTAAAGATTTTGTTGGAGCAGGGAATGCCACTTCCTTGTTGTCATTTGTTGAACCAAATGATCCTGTATTTCTTTGGGCAGGAGTCAAAGTCGTAACTTCTTTAATTTTAAGAGTGATAATTTTTTCCAGAATAAATTGTGCAACACTGTCACCTGCTTTAAGTGACATTATGTTGTCAGAATTATTTACAAGTAAGATTTGAATTTCACCTCGATAATCTGCATCAATTACTCCTGCTCTCACATCTAGCTTAAGTTGTACAGATGCTCCGGATCTTGCTGCCAACCTTGCATAATGTCCTTCAGGGAATTCCAAGCTTATTCCTGTTTTCCCTTGCAGGGATCTGTATTGATTCGTCAAGAAAAAGATTATATCCTGCTGCTCCCCTAGTTTGTCGTTCAGGAACTTTTGCCATCTCAGTTAACCTCCGAATTTTAAGAAATTCAAAAGTTACCTCTTTCGCCACCCCTTGAAGTCTTACTTAATTCTCTTAGCCACTCTTGATTTCACGAGCTACCATAGCCTATACTCAAGTGATCCTTGTAACACCTTGTAAAATTCCTGGTATTGTACGCCACTAGTATTCTATAAAGTCCTTTGTTTTACTCTGTAGTTATTTATTTCCATAAGTGCAATTTGAATTTAATTTTGGTATCAATGCCATGGTTGGCTAAAACCTTCAAACAGGTACTCTGGTGAAAGCATCTAGAGGTATTAATCTAAGCCATTGTTCTTGTTTACCCTGAAGATTCTAAGAGGTAACTTTTGAATTTCTTAAAATTCGGAGGTTAACTGAGACGACAAAAATTCCTGAACGACAAACTAGGGGAGCAGCAGGATATAATCTTTTTCTTGACGAATCAATACAGATCCCTGCAAGGGACAGAATACTAGTAAAAATAGGAATAAGCTTGGAATTCCCTGAAGGACATTATGCAAGGTTGGCAGCAAGATCCGGAGCATCTGTATAATTTAAGCTAGATGTGGTTTCTTCCGAGGAAAGGGGTGGCTAAAGAGGTAACTTTTGAATTTCTTAAAATTCGAAGGTTAACTGAGACGGGAAAAACCTGAAGTCTTACTTAGTTCTCTTAGCCACTCTTGAGTTCACGAGCTACCATAGCCTATACTCAAGTGATCCTTGTAACACCTTGTAAAATTCCTGGTGGTGGCGAAAGAGGTAACCTTTGAATTTCTTAAAATTCGGAGGTTAACTGAGACGACAAAAATTCCTGAACGACAAACTAGGAGAGCAGCAGGATATGATCTATTTCTTGACGAATCAATACAGATCCCTGCAAGGGACAGAATACTAGTAAAAACAGGAATAAGCTTGGAATTCCCTGAAGGACATTATGCAAGGTTGGCAGCAAGATCCGGAGCATATGTACAACTTAAGCTAGATGTGGGAAAAATTAAGCTGCAACAACATATTATAAAGAAGATCATTGATTTTGATGAACATAAGCTACAAACTCTAAGGGGTATTAGATCTCGGCTAGGAATTCTCAATTATGCAAGGTCATATATTAAGAATCTAAGCACTCTTATAGGACGAAGAGGAGATGCTACCTAGTTGAAGTAGATCAATGTGCAATAGCCCTGAGAGGGAGAGGGAGAGCATGGGATTCGACGTCAAATAGAAGTTGCCACACGTGGCATCAATGGAGGTTGCATTGTAGGCCGTAAAAAAATGTGTTGTTCAAGAACAACATGAGTTTGTGGTAATAATGTGGCCAATGATTGATGCCTCTTTTGCTGGATGGAGGTGGCAACGTTGAATGATATGATGGTGGCTATCGTATGTGGTTGTGACACTGATGTTTGCGAGGCAAAAAGGGGTGTTAAAGTTGCTACGGAAATTGATTGAGAGGTGTAAGTTAAGGAGGGTGACAGATTGATGATGCGGTGATTGGTGTCAAATGTTAAATTGAAGAAGTTGGTTATGGAAGTAGTGTTGGATGACAAATCAATGGTAGAGATGAACAATAATAGAGAGCAGGAAGTAGTAGTGGTATTACTAATTAGTGGCGGAATATGAAGATGGTGGACGAGATGAAAGTGTTTTTCTTTATGATAATAATAATAATAATAATTTCTCAACATTTGTTTTCCCTTGTAACTTTTTACAATTTTTGTGGGCATAAAAAACCAAAGACACCATTTATTTGTGTTATCATCAAAAGGGCATCCCCCATGTTAAAAAAATATCAAAAGGGTAACCATCCTATTTTTTCTTTCACAAAATACCTTTCATTTATCATTATTGTACCCGTTGTGGTCAAAACAGCTATAGCATGCTCAAAATTTACTCTTAAGTAATTTTAGTCAAAACAATTTTGGTTGCAACTGGTTAAATATTGATTAAAACTGGTTTAACTTGATCAAATACTATTGTAATAATTTTGTCCAAGATTACTATAACAGGGTTGATCAAAACTGCTACAATTGGAGCAGTTTTGACCAAGATCACTACTAACTATAATTTTGGTGATAACTAAAAAAGGGTATCCTTTTAATTTTTGCTCTTTTTTTGTTGTTGGTTTTCCCCAACTTTTTTGAAATTTGTTATGTTGTAACAATAGCATTTTTGGGGGCAGTAGAGAGGTCAACAATGCACGAAGATAAGGAAAGGGCATGAGAGTCCAGTTAGAATTTGATTGAAGAAGAGCAATCGTGGGAAGAGTCGTGGATGAGGGTGGGGAGAGGGGGGTTGATGCTCAAGCTTGAAGATAATGAATGATCCTGTTGGCAAGTGAGGAGGGCGACCAACTGATGACGCGGCTTGACAATTGATCAAAGAAGACCTTGGACTGCTAGTCGGACCGCCAGTTGGACGTTCGGTCAAAGAGGAAAATCGCGAGCGAAAGTGGAAGTTGGGCTTGTGCCCCTAGATGATTTGGTCGTGGAAGAAGCGCTTCAATCTGCGAAACAAAAGACCGTTAGAGACGCGTTGGGAGAGTCCCCGGCGACAACCCTCCGACGATCAAGTTAGCTTCGGTGAGAGAGAAAAAAGGAGAACGAGAACTGTTGAAGAACTCGAGCTTACCTCGTGCGTGGAGAAGTGAGGGCTTTATATAGCCCAGGATAGTTGATCAGGCCTGACAACGCGACCTGTCTTACTCGCCGCCCCGGGTCAGAAGTCAGGGACTGTCGGCCGATCGGGGGTCGCGATCCTCGGGATCTCTATTACTTTTGCTGTACGATCCGTTGTCTTATTTGCTGCTGATGCCGAACTTGACGCTCGGGTTGCCGTCAAGCTTGCTAAGAGGGCGGTTATCCCGCTCGACGAAGTTCCCGCCTCCGACAAGTCTCCGAATGTAGAGGTTCCCCCCAACAATTCGACCGCGGTCGATCAGGTAGGACCACTCGGGGGTTGGGGGGGGGGGGGGGGGGGGGCGGGGTGGGGGGGTCCTCAATCCAAGTGAACTTGGAGGAGGTCGAGGTAGAGGTGCCCGCTCAGCCACTGGTGCCCAAAAAACGTCGGTCGGCCGACTCCATAGCGGTTGAATAAATGGAGGGGGGAGGGGGGGGGGGGGGGGGGGGGGACCGGTCTGCAATGCTCAAGCAGGCTCCAGTCGGGGAGACGATGGGGCTGGTGATTCCCTCGGCGAGCCCTCCCTTGGCTCGCCCAGTACTAACGTACTTCTAAGCTTGCCAACCTCTCCTTCAGTGGTCGACCCCTCTACCTTGCCGCACCTCCACCTAGTCCTTCTCACGGCCGTTGATCCTCTTCTGTCCCTGCCCCTTGGTGATCTTCCCTAGCCATCGCAAGACCTGACCCTGTATGGCCCCTTGGTCGATTGCTTTGCCTAAGGGACCACGTCTCCTCACTACCGAGGCCCGAGCAGCATGGCGAACATTTTCTTCCGGGACACGACCCAGGTGAGTCCCCCATCTGTTGGTTTGGGTTTTACATCTTCTGCTTATTATTCTGACCCTCCTTATTCAGTTTTGGGGCGCTTGCCAAAGCATATCCATGTCACTGCTTGCTCACACTCGGGGGCGTGGCAAGGCAGAGCGACGAGTTGATGAGCTGGAGGCTAAGCTATGCCACTCGGCTCTGACGATTGACGAGGTGAATTTGAATACCCTCTGGGCAGAAATCATTGAGCTGAAAGACCTACTAGCAGGCTCGACCGAACAGCTGGAGGAGGAGAAAGTTAGAACGGCTATGGCCGAGCGGGCGGTCGCCCATCCCCTGAATCGGATCGATGTTTGGAGTTGCACAAGAATAAGGCTTGGACTCTGCAAGCCTAAGCTCAGTTAGACCTGAAGCAGAAGGTGGCGGAGCTAAATGAGCTCGCGACCACTCACCACTCGACCCAGTCGGAGCTGACGGCTAAAAGTTAGTAGCTATAGCTAGCGGCCAAGGAGGAGCCCTGACTACCCAACTGCTCACCCGGGAGAACGAGCTGTCTGCTCGGGATGAGGAAATTAATCATCTACACGCCTAGCTGGCCCAATTACAAGCATCCCAGGCGGAGCTGCGGGCGTATAAGGTGGAAGAACCAGCTTGGCTAGAAGCACACTGACTGACCTACAAACTCATCGGCGTTTGGCAAGCAGCTCGCCGCTCGAACCAACAACCTGTTCAAGTATAGCTTGCAAAACACCTTCGAGCAGCTCAAGGAGGCTGGACATATCCCTGAGGGCCTGCCCAAGAATTCGGCGAAACTGTCCCGACTCATGGAGGTCATTCCTCAGGAGATCTTCCGTCCGTTCGAGTAAATGTAGGCCCCTTTCAGTTTTAAGATCTAGTTTTGGTCGCCCCTTCAAGGGTCTGTAAATCAACTAAGCTCCTCGGGCTCTGGAATCTTAATTCGCTTTACTACTTTATTTAAATCTCTGAGTATTTTCTTATTTTATTTACCTGTCGCCCGAAAACATTTTTTAGTTGCCCAAGTTTCAGCACTCGGGCTGTTGGCCGCTTGTGAGCCATGACTTATGGCTTTCGCAGCTATAACTCTCGGGTGGGTGCGCATGGTCCATTTGATCGGGCTCGAGTGATACGAAACCTCGACCGCTCAGGCGCCCAACCCCCTAGGTCTGGGCCAGCTCTAACTCTGCCCCTTTCGCGGATTCCATTGTTATATCGGCCTTTCAGTCGTTTTAGACCATTAAGCTTGGGCAGTCTCTCAGTTCGTTAACAAGCGCGGTTACCACTCCTTAATCTGGCTTGGGTACGAGCATCATTGTTCGGTCCTCTTCGTTAGGTCGTTAGGCCCTCTTCGTTCAGTCACCTCGACACGGGCATGCTATGCTCCGTGACCTTGCCTTGAGCTAGAGCTCCCGGGGTGCTTTGGCTCGGCTAACCCGGTGTGGGAGAGCCCTCACTCAGCGATTCAGGTACGAGTTTGCTTTGACTCAGCCACTGTAGTGTGGAAGGGAGCATCCACTCGGCGACTCGGATACGAGTTTGCTTTGGCTCGGCCCCTGTAGAGTGCGAGGGAGCATCCATTCGGCGACTCGGGGAGCGTGAGCCTCTATGTCCGATCGGGGACATCGAGCTTGGTGGTGGTGTAGGGGCATGGCCACGTATAACTCGGTGGCGAGGCGAAGGTTTGGACACCTGCTCAGGCTGACCTTGAGGAGCGTGGGCCGCCACGTCCGGTCGGGGGCATTGAACTTGGTGGTGGTGTGGGGGTCTGCCCACTTATAATTTGCTAACGAGGCGAGAATCTGGGCACCCGCTCGGGTCGACCCTGCGGAGCGTGGGCCGCTACGTCCGGTCAGGGACACCGAGCTTGGTGGTGGCATGGGGGCATGCCTACTTATAACTCGCTTACAAGGTGAGAGTCTGGACATGTGAACCCGACTTCTTGGGAAATTCCTGTAATATTTTTCCCGACAGAGTCACTGACTCAGACATTACAAAAAGATAACAGGGAACTCATTCCCGATACGGCTGCAGGTGGACGACACTCCAGGGTCGATCCAATCTCTTTCCCTGCCCGTCCTGCAAGTAATATGCTCTCGAAACAGTTTTTGAGTCACCTTGAAAGGTTCACTCCACTGAGGTTCCAGCTTGTTCACATCGCCGACTGGCTTGATCCTTTTCCAGACGAAGTCCCCGACCCGGAAAGCTCGAAGCCGTATCTTTTGATTATACCTTTGCACCATCCTTTGGCGATATGCGGTTATCCAAGCAAATGCCTTCTCTCGGATTTCTTCAACCAAGTCAAGCTCGAGTCGGCATCGTTCTTCGTTATCTTCACCGTAGAGCCTCCGCCGGTTGGATTCACAACCGACCTCTACTAGCACCACTGCCTCACATTTGGAGACCAACTAGAAGGGTGTGTGACCCGACACCCGACCCCTCTCTCGGCGTGGTCCGCTGAAGCCCATAAGATACTGGGTAATTCGTCTGCCCACGTGCCTCCGACATGATCCAACTTCGTCTTTAGACCCCGAAGGATTTCTCGATTAGCCACCTTAACTTGGTCGTTATTCTATGGGTAGGCGACCGAGGTGAATGACTACTGAATCCCATAGACTAAGCATCATTCTCGGGTTTTCCCGTGCCAGAAATCTGTACGGCCTGACACGCCTTGTGTTAAAAATCCCAAGGATCACGGCGACACCAGCTGACCAGGTATGCTCTCTGACATGAGCAGCAGATAAGACAACGGATCATATAGGAAAAGTAATAGAGATCCCGGGGATCACGGCCCTCAGTTGGCCGACAGTCCCTGACTTCTGACCCTGGGCGGTGAGTAAGACAGGCCGCGTTGTCAGGCCTGGTTGGCTATCCTCGGCTATATAAATCCCTCACTTCTCCACGCGCGAGGTAAGCTCGAGTTCTTCGACAGTTCTTGTTCTCCTTTTTTCTCTCTCACCAGAGCTAACTTAACCGTCGAAGGGCCGTCGCCGGGGACTCTCCTGGCGGGTCTCTAATGGTCTTTTGTTTTGCAGATCGAAGCACTTCCTCCACCGCCAAATCATCCACGGGCACCAGCCTAGCTTCCACTTTCACTCGCGGGTTTCCTCTCCGACCGAATGTCCTACCGGTAGGTCCGACGAGCAGTCCAAGGTCTTCTTTGGTCAATTGTCAAGCCGTGTCATCAGTCGACCGCCCTCCTCACTTGCCGACAGGATCAATGAAGAATGAACACGATAATTAGTTCTAAAACCCAACTACTAGATTTCAGATTAGATACCAATTGATGCAATAAAGATAAAGGATTCTCACCTTAAGAAAAGTTAGTGACTCTCACTGATAGAAAAAGAAATTGAAAATTGTATTAACTCTACTATCTACATGAAAATTTGACTATAAGGCTTATTCTTTATAAAATATAGACTTAATTTATCCTAATAAAAATTCTAGTTATCGTAAATAATAACTGTATGTGGCTTTTAAAAAACTGAATAAACTTTTAAAAATGCTCTTATTATTTTCCAATTACCAAACGATCAACAAATCAAAACTTTAATTTATTGCAACTACTTCAATCTCAAATAGTTATTTGTGCATTTTCTTTTATTCTGGATGCCCCAATTTGAAATTTATTTATTTTTAATTTTTTTTGCATTATTTATTTCTTCGTTTGCATTGACATGATTGTATCTGAGCTTTTTTATGATTCCCCCACTTGTGGAAGAAATTTTTATATTACTTGGTAGAGCACATTGATTATTGCTTTCTCAAGCATGGGAAATTTATTTTTTGTGTTTTTTATGAAAAATAGAAGATGAGGTGGGATGCATTTACTGGATTAACTTATGCTAGGTTAATTAAAAAACTTACCTTTTGACTTAATTCTGTTACTTTTTTTTTCAATGCCTGTTTTACTGTCTTTCACTTTTGATCATGCTACCTATGCCACTTTCGTAAGTTAAGCCTCATTTTGTATGTATCTATAAGGCATATTATTTCTTAAGTGAAAGGTGATGTGGGTTTATTATTTCTAAAGGAACTTTACATGATTCCTAACACTGATAACTGAAAGAAAATTCTACCTCTCCTGTACTAATGACCTCTACATGAAAACCTTTAAATTGTATAAGTTATATATGCTTTCTGTGCTTAAAAATCTCAACAAAGAAATGATATCTCTCCTGTGCTAATGATACTAAGGTAGAAGGGACTATCTAAGGAAATTATCTTAATGATTTTCCTCAAATATAACATGGTACCAGAGCTTATGCTTCTACAATTAGTTATCTTTTTCGTCATGCAGCCTTTCTTAGATCACAGTTCACGAACTTTGTTCCTGATTCTTAGAACCTAGCATGTGATCTAATAACTTAATGCTTGCTGCTTCTTGGTTGGCCCAATACCTTAGGATAACTCATAGCTTAGCAGATCCATCTCCATCTCTTTTTAACAATTTAATGATATGGGGTTCCAATTGCAAATTGACTTGCATCACTTCTTCATTATATCTAACTATCAATCAAGTAAGCAGTTCTTCTTTTGATGTTATTTCCTTTATTCAGTGTCGTGCTCTACCCATAAACTCATGATTTATATTTCTCTTCAATTCCAAGTGTCGAACTTTTAGTTCACCATCCTTTCATCGTATGGTCTTTCCAAGCCTCTTGAGTTCCATGGCTCTTGAGTTCCATGGTTATTACTACTGATGGGAGGAATTATGCTTCTTCTGCTATGTTGTAGTTTATATTTCAATGACAGTTGGATCACCTAACAACAAGAGTCGTCAACATTCGCAAACCAAATATGGTTGTGAGAGAGGGTGGATTCATAGTTGCTAGTCCTTTTATGGCCATTGATTGATCTAAGTCTCATGAGCATCTTTTAGTGCTTCTCTTGCTGTGAGACATGAGCACAGACATGAGATTCATATATAGGTTACATTTCTCATTCTTTTATGGTGATTAGTATCTTTTCTAGCTATGCTTATCCGACAAGGTGATGCCTAACCATATTAGTTAGTTTTAAATTTGTGCCTTTGATTTTAGAGACTTGTTTTCACTGCATACCATATGCCGTTGAATGCTCTCATTATGCATAATCATGTTGACAAGCTTGAAGCTAGCTATTATGTTTTCTATGTTGTGTTCTAAGCTCAAACTAGTGAAGTGTCTGATTTTAGAAGCATGTCTTTTCCTTCCTATTTAATAGTAGGTATTGCACTAATTGTGGGAAGCACATGTGAAGGAAAGATACTACGTGTTACATGCATACCCATTTGGTCATCCCTTCATAATGCTTATGTTGTCTTAAGTTGCTTCCACTGATCTTCCACTGATTGAATCCTCTACTAGCACTTAGTCTAGTTTTGACCCGATTGTCATTATTTCTGCTGAGGAATAGTCTAGCTTCCTAACCTACCATTTATATGGCTTTTAGAGCTGATGTATTGCACTATTGATGCATACCTTCAAATATTTGATTTTAGCTTCTTAGCATATATCTGGTATGATCTCCTCTCTCCAACATTACCATCATTCTCTACCAATATTATTCATGCCAAAGGGTCTCTTGCATTGGTAAGAAGCACTGGATAAATCTATTAATCTCTTTGTGACTTTCCTCTATGTTCTGCATACTTGAATTCCTTCTGAATTATTTTATCAGCAAGTATGCTCACTAAATCAGTACTAGTTCCAGATAATTCGTCTCTCTTTGTGATTCAAGGATTGACTAAAAACAGCCAAATACTTTGTTCTATTTGTTGATGATGAAGTTCTATGACTTTTCTTAATGAAAGATCTTTCTAAAGAGGTTCTTGTTGGTTGACAAAAGAAAAACTCAACTTAGTGTGCCTATTTAGATTTTGAATGATGTTTCTTAAGAATATTTGTCTCATGCGTTTTAGTCTTTCCTCTACAGAGAAGGTATCCTCTGTCAATGATGTCCTCATATACTCTAAATAGAATGGTATTGAGAGAGAGTACACACTCGGTCGAGAAAGTTTACGCTTTATTACTTTACATACAAGTTTCATTGAAGTTTTGAGATGATTCAATTCTCGTTGCATGCTACCTTATACATTGTATGTGATCTGCTTTCCTATATGGTTGGATGCCCTTTACCCTTTTTTTTTTTTTTTTTGCTCTATACTATCTTCCCACCATAAGTATTTGGTTGTACTTGCTTCATTCATATCCTATCTCCATATACGGACAAACTCTCTTCCCATGTTGTTAAATGTATTCTCCGTGGCTACTTCCATATGGAAAAGATGTATCATTGCTATTCTCTAGAGTTTGCATTTTTATCTACTTCCATATGCAAAATATATATTATTTCTATTCTCTAGGGTTATAGTACTCCTTTATCCCATTTGATATGACTTTTTGAATCTAATCTTTTCTTAAAGTTCATTCCCCTATCTTCTTTTGAGTATGTGGTAGTAATTCCAACTCCCATTCTTTCCCTATATCCCTACAAAGATCTCAATCTCTTCAACGAGACATTCGAAAGCCTCACTAGCTTCACCTCCTTCGAAAAAAAATGATTAATGAGGTTGGGTAACGTCGAACCTCGGGCGACTGGCCCGACCTCACGGAAGTGGAGAAACCTCAATCTTCCTTAGACTTCCATGAGGTGGAGAAACCTCAATATTCTCTATAAGTTAAACAAATAAATTAAGGAGATTAAGGCTTAAACTTACACAAAAGAGTTCAGAATATGAATGCAAATAAGCTTGAATGCTAGTCTTCAAACTCTCCTTGTGGTCGTTTTTTAGCCTTCCAATGTCTTCAACTTTAGTTCTCGATCTGCTGTTATGCTATTGATTTGTTAATTTGATCTACCATCAAATGATAGTTTTCCCAAAGGCAATCATTTCCAATCTACCAATGATTATCCTAATTGACTAGATTCCGCCATTGTTCAATTGTTCTTCTATAGCCCTTAAGTTGCCCCAGGGCTATGGTGCAGCAAAAGGTTGTCAAGTTGTTACCTGGGCACCCGCGGTTCAATCCCCAGCTATGACACATTTTGCAGGGTTTTTTCCTCAAAATGGGGTGCACAACCACGGGATGCTGGGCTTCTGGGCCGCCCGTGAGCACTTCCCGATTTACCCTGGTGGACGGTGGGAACCAAGGTTCGATGTTATCTGGTTCATCATTTTTTTTTCTATATCCCTTAAGTCAATCAAACCGTTGTCATTCAATTTGTATGACAACTTGTCAAATCAACGACTACTTGCAACTTTTCTACTGTGTTATTAGTCGACTGAAATTTTAGTTAACGGTTGCTAGATCAGTAGACTCAATCACGAACAAAAACATGTAATTTACTAGTTGTTTAGCTTGAGTTGACTACTTGATCAACTCAACTATCATCAATCAATTGGAGTTCATCATTAGACGATTATCTTTAAATTAATCAATTGCCCAGTTGTCTCAGCCACGAATAGAAATATTATGTTCACTAAACAACTTGAGTCAAAGACTCAATCACTAATCGATTAAAGAACACTTTTACTCAACTGAAGTGTTGATTACAACCATCCGACCATCTAATGATCTAGTATTCGCCTAAGTTGAAGTCTACTCTCTTCCAATATACAAGTCTCTTAACTCTCAACTCACATAAAAATTTTACATTGTAACTCCTCCATAAGGCCATCACTTGTTAGGTTACTTGTCTCTCTGATGCTGGGCGCTCGGTTTGCTTCATATATCATCCTTCACTTTTCATCTACCTCAGCTACGCCTTGATGCTCCTTGTCCTTTAGTCCCTTGGAGGCTCTCTATATTATCCTTCTATGATCTAAAGCTGTTGAACCAATCTTCAACCTTAGTTGTTTCACGTGTATACCATATCTCATGTGAGTTGATACATGTATCAGATTAAAATGTTAACTTTGTCCAAACATCAAATGCAAGGTCAAACTTGACCACTTAAGGCATGATTGCATTAACAATCTTTTCATTTTCTTCAACAACCTTTGCCTCTTGTTTCTTTTTTCTTTTACATTATCTATGTAATCAAAGCAAACCCCCTTAGTTCAAGGTTTAACTTTTTCACCTCATGAAATTTTATCCTAAGTATGTGCAAGCTATTCAATGCCAATAAGATTGTGCGGTGGAACGCTGGCATTAACAAAAGGGAGAAAAACAAAAGAAGATCAATGATGTATAGATGATGATCTCCAGATGTCTCTAGAACTGTTGGGGAGTCATAGAGAAGAAATAGTGCCCATGAATTGAGAAGATAAGACAAATGGCAGAAGAGAAAAATCAAAGAAGAGGAGACTTCCCAACTAAACATAGAGTTGTATTTTTATTGGTTTTAATCTACACTAGTTCAAGTGTTCGCGTCATGCATGTGGTATAAGCGATCCATATTCATCCGATATAATTTACTGCCTAAAGGGAACCACATCAATATGCAAAGTGGTCCTCTTGCTTTATATTACTAACATCTAAACATATTTTTAAAACAATCTTTGCCACATAGTTATGCTATTTAAGGTTTGAAATCTCATTCAATGTTGGGATTTTGATCCCTGATTGGAATTGAGATGCGCCGGTCGTGTTAGATGCTGCTACTTACAAGTGTGTTAAGCACCAAACTTAGGCAGACACTTGGTGCCAGTGGTTGTACTGCACCAACCCTAGGTAAAGGAAGAGGACTAGATCATGCACTATGAAAGCCTTGAGACCGATTGGAAGTCTCAACATCATCATGTGAAGCCTCGTATCATTGTAAAGCATTGCCTCACAGAAGCCCTTTGTCGTCATTGTATATAATATGAGCCTTATAGAAAGCCTTGCATGAAGCCTCCTGTCATTGCCTCACAAAGGGAATTCACAACTTTTGAATTGTATTTATTATGCAAACAACTTTCGATTTGTCATTATATGAACACCTCAAGTATATGCATGGGGGTAGTTTGTCTTTGGCTTTATTTCTGTTAACAGTTTACGACCCATGCAAATTTTATTAAAAATAATTTTGACTATTTCATAGTTTATTATCGCTGTACATATCTTCTCAAATTAGTACCGAACCACACTGAAATTGGAAGCTTACAACTATTGCTGCCGAACCCATACAAGCTCTCTATCCTGATGCTACTTTCGTCGTTGTTATGATCTTTCCCCGTAGACACCACCTAACTGACCTTTCTATAAATGTTGTTAAATGTTTAGCCACTCTTATGTGACTTTTACTTATTTCACTATCACACTTTGTTATCATAGGATGAATCTCTTATGTTGTTCATCCTGCAGAGCCTGCCGAGATCTTTTATGGGACTGGAACCACAGGTCCAAATCAAACCTCCGCAGAGGGTAATGCATTCAACCTTCAAACTAATAAAGGAGGCAACAAAAATTCAGAAGCGGCCCACTAAAGTTGTGCAATCTGCATATTGTGAAGTTTGCAAAATCAAGTGCGACGCCCACGTCCTTATGATGCACAAACAGGGAAAGAAACACAAGAAAAATATGCTGAAGCTACAGGAATCCATTACCGCAAAAACTACAAATACTCCTTCAATCATCACACAGGGAAAAGCACCAGTTGTGGAGCCGGACAAAGAAAAACCTACCACAGAACGTAAAAGGAAAAATAATACACCAGCAACGGCTCAGGATCTGGAAGAAAAGAAGCGGAGGGTTCTTGAAGGTGGAGCAGATGCTGCGCAGATGAAGATTTGTGCCATTTGTAATGTTGTAGTCAACAGTCAGAAAGTATATGACTATCATATTTCCGGGCAGAAGCACGCTGACATGGTGAAAAAAAAAGAAGGTACAATTCATGGCATGTCCTAGACTACCAATTAGCTAGTTCTCTAGATATTGTAAGCAGAAGCTTTTTGAATTTCATGCCACATATTAGGCTTAATCCTTGAACTCTATCTATTTTCTTAGCTTGGACAACGTGGTAGTATGTTTCTTTTGTGCATCCTTTTGTTCTCATGATCTATTCAATCATTATACTATAAAAAAAGGTACAATTGATAATTTCATTTTACTTATAACTGGTTAGGGTTGATCATTTAATTTAAATTGAATCGAATAAATTGAATTGAATTTGTACCTTCAGTTTTGATTTGATAAATTCATTTTTACAGAATTTTTGCCTAACTCTGTAATTGATAGCATTAGAAAGTAGGGGTGAGAGGTTTCTATCACCTAGGTGATTAGTTTTAGAAATAAGGTCTGTTACCGCACCAATGGAAACTTCTGAGTTTGATGTGTATCTTATCAAGTCCTAATGAGATCCGACCACGGGTTTGAATTGGACTGGGCCTGAGCTCGTAATCGGTCTGGCACCCTTACTGGGCTGGTTAAGGTTCCGGCCCATATAAACCTCTGGTTCTTATTTTTTAAAAGGAAAATGATATGCTCAGTAAAAAATATTAAGAAAAATCTCAGTGAATGACGTGATACTTTGTATGCAGTGATTCTCGACGGATTCACTGTGTCTCCTAGGTATAGTTTGATTCGAGGTGGCGGTCGGAAGGCCGTCGATGGTGTCCAAGCGATAATCGGACATGCACATGCAAAGTGTCACGTCATTCACTAAGTGTTTTATTCGGATTTTTCATTGAGTGTATCATGACTTTTTTTAAAATTTCTATATATATGTCAAAAATCAATTGATACTGAGATTCGATCTCCGGTCTCCAATAATAAATTAAAATTTCCCAATTTAGTGAATATCTTTTTTTGGTTTAATAAATTAAAATCGAATAGAATTTTAAAAAAAATGAAAATTGAATTAATCAAATTGAATTTCTACATTCAGTTTTGATTCGACTAATTCAATTTTACTGAATTTCTGCTTACCTATGTAACTGATAGCATTAGAAATAAGGGAGCGATTCTATCTAGGTTATGTGTTTTAGAAATAAGGTCCGTTAGTGTATCAATGGAAGCTTGTGAGTTTTATGTGCATCTTATCAGTCCTAATCTGAACTGGATTTGGCTCGAGCCCGTAACTGGCCCGGCACCGCTACCGGACCGGTTAAGTTTTTGGCCATATAAACCGTCAGTTCTTATTTTTTAAAATTTTTATATATGTTAAAAATTAATTTACTGACAGTAAGATTGCATCTAGAGTCTCCCAATTTAGTGAATATCTGTATTTGATTTAATCGAATTATAAGTTTTAAAATGGAAATGAAATCGAATTAATTAAAAATCGAATTAAATTTTGAAAAAAAAATGAAAATCGAAATAATCAACAGAATTACTACATTTAGTTTTGCTTTATAAATTCAATTTTACAGAATTTTTGCTTAACTTAGTAACTGATAGCATTAGAAAGTAGGGGCGAGAGATTTCTATCTAGGTGATGTGTTTTAGAAATAAGATCTGTTACTCTGTTAATCATGACAAAAGGTAATTCGTTCATCTCTACATCCCTACTAATTCATCTTAGGATCGACATGGAAGAAGTAAATCATGAGGGCTACTAACTTGGATATTGTCGCTAGTGCGTGGAGAGGGTGAGCGCACTGACTTTGCTAGATTTTAATCCCAGATGTCATGATGATAATACTCACATATTAATCATCAGTCTATCCCGTGGGACTCTATTACTCTATTAATGCACCAATGGAAGCTTGTGAGTTTCATGTATATCCTATGAAGTCCTAGCTAGATCTGTCTATGGGTCGGATCTGAATCTGATTGGCCCTGACCCATTATCGGCCCGACACACCTACTGGGCCTGTTAAAGTTCCAGCTCATATAAATCGTTGATTCTTATTTTTTTTAAATTTCTATATATATATGTCAAAAATTAATTTACTGGTATTCGATCTTCAGTCTCCAGTAGTGAATATCTTTATTCGGTTTAATAGAATTATAAATTTTAAAATCAAAAGTGAACCAAATTAATTAAAAACCAAATCGAATTTTGGAAAAAAAAACTGAATTAATATTGGAAGTTTGTTTATTATGTACTAAAGCATAAGGTTTGCCGTGTCAAATTTTGAAAAATCATTTTTTGGCACAAAGTATTATTATAAATATGCTTGGATTAAATATTTATATGTTTTTATGATTATATTTAAAATAAAAATATGTTATATTTGTTGAGGTAATCTGTGGTCCAGAGTGACCAAGTGTTTTGATGTTTGGACAAAGAGTTTAAGTTAGGTTTACCCTTGTGTTCTTATATGTGTATGTTGAGTGTGCAAATTGTACATGTTATACATATGGACTTGACTGGATGATCTCGGTACGGTGAAGGGTGGCATGGAGACAAGCTGGAAGCTTGTGTGCACCCGAGGGACCTTGGAGAGCAGGGACGATGAGCTGATGGGCGCGGACTTCGAGACATGCGTGAAGGATGACATGGAGACAAACTGGAGGCTTGCGTGCATCCGAAGGACGGGAGCCGAAGATGAAGAGGGCGCGAAGGCAACAGTCGAGGCTGTGGAGGAGGAGTCAGTCGAGTCGTGAGGGTATGAGTGCTGTGTGATTATACTCGAGAAATCCTAGGGTTTGAGTGCGGAGTGGAATGTACTCGGGAAGGGTAACCTTAGGTAGGTGAGTAGACCAGTAGACTGGCCTGAGGGCAGTCGACTGATGGAACTCACAGAAGGGTTCTAGCCAGGGACCAGTCGACTGGTAGGTGGCTGATGAGTTAGCTGAGAATTCGAACGTTGGGATGCAACGGTCGAATTTCAGTGGCACCAGTCGACTGCCCTGGGAGCAGTCGACTGGTGGCGAGGGTTTCAGCCCGAGTCCTATTTAAAGAGGACTTCGTGGTGGCTGAGATTCTTGACGAATCTTATCTTAGGTTAAAGGCAAGATAGTAGTCTTTGTGCTCAGGTCTTCAAAAAGTGTTGTGGTGAGGTTTCTCCACCCAAAAAGAGCGACAGAGCTAGCCGAAGGTTATCCGGGGAGTGATCCACCGACGGATTCTTGGATTAGTCACCCGTCCGGGATAGATACCAAGTAAATCAGGTTGTTAGCATTGTTTTTATTGTCCTTTGCATATTATTGTTTCCGCTGCGCTAACAATCTTATAGAGACGTCAACAAAAAAGTATTATTCACCCCCCCCCTCTAGCACGTCATTCGATCTATTATTATTTGATTTATATGCATGATTGAATGTCAAATTTTTTAAAGTTAGTGGCCTAAGAGTAAATTCATTAATTTAGATTAAATCTATCGGATTGATTCATCTTGTCAAATAATTTAAGAGAATTAAATTCAAATTATATCAATCCATTTTAACATGAATCCAAACGAACTGACCCATCTTGTCAAATAATTTAAGAGAATTAAATTCAAATTATATCAATCCATTTTAACATGAATCCAAACGAACTGACCCGACTGTCAAATAATTTAAACCTAAATTAACTTAAAATTATATCAATCTATGGACGGAACCTGACCGAGCCCACGACCTATAAATTTGCTGGCGATAAACTTGTGTTGACCATGTATTAAGAAACACATATAAATCAAATTTTATATCAATTTATTATTATTATTTATTATCTTGAAATAAAAACAATACGTTTCATTACCCATTTTATATCTACTTACATTTAAAATATATATGAAAATTTGATTGAACATCTTTAAAAAAAAAACAATGCTATGATTCTTTTAAAATATGCTGAGACGGAAATAATGCTACCTTTGGAAGTAAAACCTTTAAATATGATTTTTTAAAACTTTTTTAAAAAATTTTGATAGGCTTGTGAATTAATCGTCTAACCCATAAACACTGACTGACCTACAGCGGGCCAACCCGCCCTGCCATGGGCGTATCCACCCCGCCACATGTCAGCCCGTCTGACCACTCTACCTAGAGGGCAACATGAAGATTTGAGTGAAGATATCTTTTTAGAAATTAGTAAATGAGCACTAAGCATCCTCAACTTACTGCACCCGTATCGCAATTCTCTCATTTCCAGGGGAAAACACCGCTTGCAATGGGCCAATCAGCCGCCACAATTGTAAAAAACAAAAATTGTATAAGTTTACAACTATCAACGAAAGCACGATTTTGAAAAGGCATGGCAATTTGAAATACAGTCAAACACCAAACAAAATGGTTCTTATGCATAACTACTAACATCACAGAAGTGACACGTTATTGTCGGAGGACAAGCCGACTCAGTGTCGCAATAGTTAGATACGCTGATTCAAATAGTTCCTTCGAAAGAGCACAGAAAATATATGAAGGATAGTTACTTGGGGCCAATATCCTTGAGTGCACAAATCTGCTCTTCGCCCATTGCAGACATGACCGTCACCACCAGGTCTTTCCCCTCAGCAAAACCATCTTTGATCTGCGCCATCAAAAAAGTTGAGTTGGAAATCAAAACTTTAAAACGAGAAACAACGATTCTTAATAGGTGCAACATGAGCCTATTCCAAACAATTAAAACTAACATGGGGGTGATAATGATTCAGATTTCCAAAGATGAGGTCACGTTTCTTCACATCATTAGAGAAAAGTAGTAAAATGGGGATGCGTAAGCATTCCATATAACAACCAGCAGACATGCAGTATCTATAGCACTAACCTGAGTAAGCAGAGCTTCATCAGTTGGGAGTCTAAGGTCATCCTTTGTGCCACCACTGTCAGTCAATAAACTCACCTGCATGTGCATTAAAGGGTTAACGACCAACTGCAAACTGTGGATCAAACAAAGCAAAAGTAACAATACAACGCTTAAAGATCATACAAATCCATCCTCCGAGATATCGATAAGCTGATAGTCAGTGCGATTTACATGGGGAACCTGGACATCACTGAAAATTTAGCGGTGATTCGAGCAAACAAATGGTAAGCCATGAAAAACGAAACGATACTTACATCACAATTATGAGATGATGGGACAATATCTTCAAGCTTCTTAGCATTGAAAATATCAATGGCAACGAAGTGGCATTTTGCATGACCATGTTTTCCAGTTTTGGAGGTTGAGACCTCTACAACCTGGAACAAAATTTCAAAGCATTTGCTTAAACTTAACTAATCAAGGGAAAAAAGAAAATGATAGGTTATGTAAAAGCAATCTATCTAGTTAACTGTACAAAAGGTGATAACAATTCATAACAGCTCATTTTCATAAACATGAACTTTTACTGCATTTGCCAAGACAAAAATACAAGTTATGATTAATGTAACACGACGTTTGTCTAATTCTTTTTTTATAATAGTTTTACACAGGATTCATGTTAGGGAAGTGCAGGTCGAATCTACCATAAGGTCCATCATTCAAAATTCTATTTTTTGCAATAGTTGAAAGTAACAATTATTTGATCACAGTATACCTCGTTTAAAAGATCATTTATATTTCATGCTTGTCAATGTTTAATCAAATAATCTAAAGCAGTACAACTGGTTTGCACTAGATATTTTTTTCTGCATTTAATACGAAATTCAAGGGCACCAAGCACCCACCGTGCCTTGAAGGTACACAGACACCAATGTGACCATTAGAACAATGATCAAAGATGATGGACACTAATATTCTTATCTTTTTGGCTCCTCATCACTGGTGAAGTATGGGTGTTAACATTGTTATTAATATCCAGATTGGATGGTCAAGAAATAATATCACCAATCTCCAATTGGTAGGATAAATGAAATTGGAATAATTGGGAAAAAAAATAAAGTGAAAAATTATGTAATTTGACATAACAAGATGGTAAATAATGACCAAATATAACGAGGATAGGATATATAATCTCACGAAATAGCTAATATGGTGAATAGTAAATTAATTAATTCGTGATTGCATATTGTTGTTACTATTAGCTTAATAATATCATATTATTATTCAATAAAGTATTATCCAAAAAATCAAATAATATCATATTATCAAACAAAATGTAAATGCATATCTTTTTAAATTACTGTTAGATAATAACTATATTTTATTAAATATCAAATTAAATTTTAACATACTATAGCATTTACTAATACATTATTAAATAATATTAGATATTATTGTGTTAAGGTAATAACCATTGTTTTACAAAACAATCTAAGAGGTCGTCGTCAATTTCATTAAGAAGCTACTTCACCTAGTGGCTAGATGACCCTTGTTAGGTGGCCCTTTTAATAAGTTACTATTAGTTAACTATATTTTGATATTGATATACTAGCTATGTGATTGTTTGCAATGTTGATTTGACTATGAATTATTTATATTTTGTTATGATTTTTTATTTTCTTTATTACAAACAAAAAAAATAAAATGTTGCGTTGTTATTGTGTGTATTTTTTTTGTCATTGTGTGTGTGTGTGTGTGTGTGTGGTGGTTATGTATATTTTTAGTCATTCAAATATCCAACTCTTCCGATTCGACAAATCTTGGAGGCGATCGGTTCCATCGGCCATTAGAATAAATCGTGAAGGCAGATAGGTCTTGATGGACGATCCAGTGTCACAAGTAATTCAAATTCCTCAGGTGTAATGTACCCTGAATCAGATTCAAACCCTCGTTGCCTAAGGAGCCCATCCCATCGCTTATCATCGCACCATATCTCCAAAGGCGAGTGCCCACTTAGCACCAATGGTAGGTAGTGGATCAATGATTATCTTGCTCTCCTACACATCTTTAGAAGTATTCAAATCAAAGATCAATTTAGTTTCACAATTTTGATGCATTCAATTTGGATTGGTCAAATTCATGATTTGACAAGCCCTCAATTAATTTAATCTATTTCCAATATAGTTAACTTAGAGTTTCTAGAATAGGACTAGGTAGCAGACGAACCTGGGGTGACCGGCCCGACCCACGAAAGTTTTCCACCGATCACCAGAGTAAATCGGGAAGCGCTTGCGATGGACGGTCTAGAAGCCCAGCATCCCAAGGTTCGCGTCCCATTTGGAGGAAAAATTCCTGCAAAATACGCCGCAGCTGAGGATCGAACCGCGAATGTCTGGGATAGCGATACCGCTACACTATAGCCCCGGGGGCAACTTAGAGTTTCTAAGTATTTTCTTCAACCTTCCCTCTATCCATCTATAAGATGACGTATTTCCCAATATGATCATATAAGCCTTTTGTTGATATTGATCAAACTTGGGTGATCCAATATTGACCAATTTGACAACAATGCGGTCAACTACCATAACATTAAAAACTACCAAATTTTTGACAAAACTCAGTAGTCTTCCTCTTGGTCCTTGAGAGGCTAACAAAATTTGGCAGTCTTATCATCAACGACTAAAAAAGGTAATATAACTAATGGTGTTTCTGCACATAAATGTATCACCGCATTTAACTCATCCTTTTATATAATTAGTATTGTCTTAATATTATCATTTTATTAAGTGAAGAGCCATAAGCTATAGCGCCAGTTGAGATTTAATTAAATGCTCATGCGACGGTTCGTTAAACACTCAATACATTCTACATACTATTAAAATCTTCCGCATTTCATTAATTTTTTTAAAAAAAATATCATTGTACACAACCAAAAGTTTTTTTTGCTTTCTTCACCAAACAACCTCTTTTACAGTGCACAAACTTTTATAAGGATAAAACATTCCACATACTAATAAAATCTTCTACATTTAATTCATTTTTAAAAATGAACAGTGCACCAAACTGAAAATCTTTTTTGCTTTCTTCCTAGAGCTTCCCAGTCAATAAAAATCACTCTGCCAACAGTAGAACTTTTTTTATAGTGTGCAAATTTTTATTGTTTGAGACGTCATTGTCAGGGATTGAGATGCCATTGTCAGGGATACTACTACTTCAGATCAGTTTTGCCTGGTGGTTTGGGTGGAGAAATAATTACTTCTAGTTAGTTTGTCTTTGGTGGAGAAATAATTAGCTAGAAGTGAACCATTGTGAGAAAAGAAAAAAAAAACTTCCCAATTTTCACACAATATTTAATTTTTTTATGAAATTTTTGTGGCTTCCATTTCTTCAATTTTCTAATGGCCCTCGAGCATGTCCAAGATATCCACCAAAATCATATCAACTTGTGTGATCATAATGCAGACCAGACGATCGGTAATGAAATCAACTGAGTTCCACTCGATTGATCCATCCTTACTTTTATACAATTGTATCGAGTCATTTTAGTTTCCTTTTAGTCCATATTAGATGATGAGGCATAATAACCGACTAAAATTTAAATGGTTTGTTACAAAAAAAATGAAGGTTCATACTAAACATTGACATACTAAAAGGTCATCAACAATTTGCTCCTTTTTCACATCACTTTATCCACCAATATGACAAGCTTTTGCTTTCTTCACTGCAACTATGGCTCTCTTGCCTTGCAACTCTTAGCTCTCCAACTTAAGCAAAAAATATTTTCCCACTAACAGAAATCTCACTATTTTACATGTCATGCCCAAAAGATCTTTCAGTTAATATTGTGATTTTTTCCTTTGTTGATAATATCCAGCAAAAATTAAACTATACTTGGAAAGTTACTGTATCTGTAGGGATTGGTTATAGGAGATTGTTGATCAGGGAAGCACTTAAATCTGGCAAAAAGAGAAAGAAGGAAGCTATTGTTCCTTTTTGCTGTGACATATCATCTCCTAAACCTAAACAAGTAGTCATTTGCCAAGCAAGTGACCAATCACCTCAGATAAACTACTACAACAACAACAATCAATCAAAATTTTTATCCATTTAATTGCGGTCACCTATATGGATCCGCCTACATCATCTTCTATTATATCCTCATCTATATTTTAAATGAGTTTTATCCTATCTTATCATTACTAACCAATTTTCTTTGATCTCTTTCTCTATTAATGTGCATATTTATCATGGTCTCACATTGCCTAACTGAGACATTGATTAGACATCTAAATACATATATATATCATCTTAAACACATCTTCACATCTTTTGAAGTTTTCTCTCAATAGGTGTAATCCCGACTTTCTCAATAATGTTCTCGTTTCTCTTATTTGTTCATCCTCATATATCTACACATTCATCTTAACATTCTTATTTCTACAACTCTTATCTTTTGCTAGGGTGCTTGATTCATAGCCCATCATTCAATTTTATATAACATAACAGATCTAAAAACTACCCTTTAAACTTTAAAAATATCTCAATGTAGTTTACTTATGGGTTGAAGTGGAGTTGAATGGGTAGTCGAAGTTGTTCGGGAAGAGGAAGGTTGTGACCGTCAATGGTTTACATAATAATGTGGCTCATTCAACTAGAATCAATAAGGTATGTGTGGTGATTAGGAATATATAAGCTAAAAGAAGAATCAATTTAGGGTTGTTTTGGAAAATTTAGAGTTATACCAAAATTATAGTCTAGTGTTGAGTTGAATTAATGAAATATTTTAGTTAAGTGTTACATATTATCTCTTCCTCTCTCTGTCCACTACGCATTATCACCTAGCACTAACCACCCTCTCCCAATACCGCTCCTTGCTCTCTTTGTGTTTTGTTGTCGCTCACATTGTCTTCGCCACACACACTACAAACCCCAGCAGTCATCAACAACCTCATCTCCTTTAGCAATCCTCTTTTTTTTTCCTTTCTCATTTTGCTAGCATGCACCACGCAGTTGACACCGACCCAAAAACATCAGCCTTCCTCCAACATCTCTCGCTCAGGCAGCCAGGCTAGGGTGAGATGCAACTCTTTCCTCTCTTCCTTCTTGTTCCATGACCTTCCTATTGGTAAACCCTACGTGCCAACAGTCAACCACGACTCTTCACATGTGTGCACCAACCAACATGACCAATCACATCTTCCTCTTATTGATATCCCTAGCTACCCCTCGTTTCCTTCAATCATGATTGATTGTTTCATTATTGATCCAAAGGTTGTCATGAGGCATTCGTGCAGCCACTAAAGCAGGTGTAAGATAACTACCTCTTACTAGGGGGTGCTAACAAGAACCTTCTAATCATTCACAAAGATAGAGGAGAATCATTAGACTTCTCTAGATAAGAGAGCCACCAATCATGGACAAGTTGAAGGTAAAGATTCAGGGAGTAATTTCCTTGTTGGTATTCCTTGTTAGTTAAGTCTAATTGCTTCTGGCATTTCATATTTCATCAATTGAGGGAAATTGCATGTAAAAGTATTATATTTAGATTGGCATATTCAAATTAGATGAGAGATTAATGATTATTTGTTAGTAGTGCAAATTGGATTTTTTAACTTGGGTTGTCTTATGTTGTTGGTTTAAGCATATTAATTAATTATTAGATTTTAAATGATTATTATATTTAGTTGATTTTATATTTTTTCTAAATTATTCCTATGCATTTATAGATACTCATTTAGAGGAGCACATTGACTTCTAAATCCTCAAATTCCTACTTGTTTACTAGATGTATATTTGAGATAGGTCAATCTATATTGGGACTCATTCACAATCCCGTGTGCATGAACTAAATATATACATAAACAATGTATGTTGCTACAAGTGCATTGAAAAGCGATTAAAATTAATAAAGTCTTTTTAAAAAATTAATCAATATGGGTATATAACTAATATTCTTTTTGTGATATATATGTGGATGGTGATCTAAAGATTAATATAAGAAAGACAAGTTTAAGACACATTTTTGTGACACCAAGATGATGAACTCTCAATGTTGTGACACCAAGAACCTAACACAAAGGGAACTATACCTATCATCCTTCTCATTGGAGCACCAATAGATAACACCATCAATACAAACACAGCAATATCAAGAATTTGCAATGCAACATGCCAATATTCCTTTGCCTTACATTCTAACGCAATATACAAGAACATATAGATAACTATAACTACTCTAATAAAATTAACTTTTTCCTATCTTTATGTATTTAATATTGACTTATATAATCCATTCTAACTCTCTTGTTATTTGACGAGGCATAAGCTCTCTAGCCAATTGAACTTGAATAATCATGTGATAGTTTATAAAAATCTTAAACATTTCACATACTTAAAAATATTCAACATTGTTTTCATTTTAAAATTGCTACATACAAGTTAACAAGCTTTTTTTGCATTCATTCTTGCAACTCTTGATTCTTCCCACAAATAAAAGAAACTCTTTCCAATTAATAGCCCTCTAGGCTTTGTTGGTACAAGCCCACATCTCTCTAAATGTTTTCGCCTTGTCTTTTCTCTTCATTTTCCTATGCCAGCTTATAGACCTGTCAGTCTTTTATATGGCACTAACCCTCACATAGATTTGGCAAATCTAAGTCCAAGTAATGGTTGGGTCCTTAAAATTACATTGTCTAGCTACTTATTGCTATGTTTCCTCCTTGTTGTGGAAAATTTGTGTTTCTTCCATAACCAACAACATTTCTACAACCATTAGCCATAAGTACCACTAATTACCAAGTGTTATAGAAGACTTAAATGGTATGGCGCACAATCTTTAGATAAGACTTGAAATTCACAATAAACTAGATGAACAACATTGATAGTGCTACACAAATCATCTAAGGCATTCCCCCTTTGAACAATGTATCTATGTGGATGGCAATCACATGATCATGTTCATGTCCACCCAAGCTACAATGATCTTGAGCAGAGATTTATTACCCTCTAGCTAACACAGATTCCACCCCCTCAGAGTGATAACGTCATGGATCTAGAGTGAGTCGAGGGTCTTCCAAACACTCTTCCATCTTTAGAAACTCAGTAGCATGGTCTCATTTTTCTAAGCAGCCTTCCTATCCTTGAAATCCATATATCCATCTACAAATTTCACGCCTTTGCTGGCAATTGACACTGTACTTCTGTGTATAGTTCTCTGCAACGGACTAAGCATGTTAAATGTGATGTTGTGATGATGTGTTATTACAATCAACAAGAGGACCGAGATTAAGTGACCGATCTACAAGTAATCGCATAAAACCGAATAAACCCCAATCATTAAAAGTAGCGGCAGCATCAAAAGTAACAGCCACCGATCTCTCTCTAATCCAACATCATATCGGCCAAAGTAACAAATGTTACAGGGGGGAAAAACCAAAGATCAAAAGAACCTGAAGAGATCAGATCGACCGGGGCCTAACCTTGCATGCCCGCCCCTTGATGACGATATGCCCATTCTTACGGATGGTTCCAGCCTGCTGAGGATAGGTCTTGGAAGCCCCCGCGTCAGCCTTCGACTCAAAGTGGTGTTCCTCGTCCGACATGCTGCCCTAAGCTGATACAAGCAGGCCCAAAAGATCGAGCGACACATAACAGAAACAAAAGCTCAGATCTAGCAATCAGGCAATCAGAATAAGGTGGAAGAGATCGAAATGATAGAGACCGTGGTTTCTACCTGGTACAGAGGCGGAGAATAGTATAGGGGGAAGCGGCGGTGGCGGAGGACGGCGAAATTCAACGGAAATCACATTAAATAGTCTCACTTCCGCAAGGAGTTCAGCGGCGGCTTAGGGCTTCCTAATCCTCGCGTCGCGTAGGAAGAGGATCCGAACGTCCGATTCCCGGGTTTCGTTCAATGGACGGTCGGATGGAGATGGACAGGACTCGTCATGCTCGTCAGTATGCGTGCGGCTAAAAACAGCGCACAGGGTTTTTGTCCAATCGGCGTTGCCTTGTACCGGCGTGGGTATCAGGATTAGGTGGCACGTGGCAATAATGGATCCCACTGTAGAAAGGAAAATATCTGGTCACTGAGATGGGAATGACTTCGACATTTTGGTATTTATGAATTTTTTAATCAACTATCTCGATCTTTCAACCCATTAATTTTAGAGGTAATCAATTATATCTTATAAAAATTTCTCACGAATAATTATGATAAATTTAAAAAATACAAATAAGTATAAAATTATATCAAAAAAAATTAACCTTCCAATATAATTTTGATTATATTATAAAGTTAATTATTTCTCATCAAACATAGCTTAGTGGTTATACTAAGATCATCAATTTACTCACGATATGTTTATATATATATGTTATAATTTTCAATATAGATATTGTATGATAAACAATTTTAAAGAAAACTACCAACCCTTAGGGAGAAAGGAAATATAATTTTAATCGGATTGATTATTAAGAATTCATTATTCTTAAAATTATATATAATCTATCCAATCTTTCCATATCATTAATATATATCATATATATATTATTATTAATATTTCACCTTCCATAGAATAGCTAATCAAATTTTATCTTTAAAATTTAAAGTCTAAGTTATAGTATTAAAATGAATTTAAGATGCTCACGAGTGTGCCACATATGAGATACGACATATATATATACTAAACCCTAAAGGTAAGATCTTAAAACGGCGTAATCACAAGCTAAAAAAATAAAGTAAAAAATAAAAATAAAAACAAATATATTTGAACCGTCGCGGTAAAGTCCTTGACATAAAATTTTTATATATATAAAATCCAATCTAATTCCACATTATACATATCACGTATCCAACAATTTACTTTCCTTTTTGTTAAATAGTTAATGATTAGATAAATTTAAAACTAATTTTAAATTTATCACGACTAAATTTCAATTTGAATATTGATTGATTTTAAATGATTCGACATTTGTTAAACTTATTAGGTATTAGGCATTTAAAACAAATTAGATATTATTTCTTCTTAAATTATTAATTTTAAAATTAACCTGGTCCTTTAAAAACTAAATTAAAATTTAATTCTCTTAATTATTCTAATTTGCTCCTTTTAATTGTACAAATTAATTTTTAATTTTACAATGAAACAATTAGATCCTAACTTGTTTAAATTAAATTATCTATTAATAATCAAAATTGGTGATTCTAATTATTTGGTAATTGACTAATTGTTTTCATTTTTTAATGTCTCGTTGTCTTACATATTCCTGTAAGTTGTATGCGACCTTCAAAGCTCCTAAAGAAAAAGATGTTGCAATAAAACTCTTTATCTAACATGAAAATTTAGCGACCCTATCATAAAGTTGCATGTGTTAAAATTATCTCGTATCATAGTCACTATATGACATAAGTAGTGGCATGATTAAGACATTTTACTGCCGTCTACCTATTAGTTATATAAAAATAATAAAATTATTAATAAGAAATAAGATTGTTAACTAGTGGCGTACAGTCATCTATAGAGAGGTATTTTTTTATCTACTTAATTTGATAATTTTATTATGTGATGGCTAACCCAATAAAGCCCGACATTATAATTGAAAGAGAAATGATTGATGAGAAGTGCCTCCTAGCTAGGAAGGCGATATTCGACCACTAATAATTGATTGAAAAGAATGTTAACTAGGTAGATGAATTTGGGATGATCGATCCGTTTTATGAAAGTTTTTCATCGATCATCAGAGTAAATAGGAAAGCGTTCACAGTGGGACGATTTAGAAGTCTAGCTGATCCCGGGCCAGCTTACGTGTAGTCTGGCCCGGCATCCTAGCACCTTGTCTGGATAGGAGGGGTTTATGGGCTCTATGGGCTCTTCGAATATAGGGCCCAAGTCGGCGATTCACCCAATTCACTCGAAGACGATAGGTCATGGGCCTTGTCGAAGAACGATCACCGAGGCTTAGAGGGTCGGAAGCCCTTCAGGCCTCCGAGTTCAGGAATCCTAGGTCAGGAAGGTTCGGATTAGAAGAAGCTCGAGTCGGAGAAGTGTCGACTTACCACATCTCTCAGTCTTACCACTCTCGAGTCAGGCAAGTCTCAGCTCAGAATATTCTGAAGTTCTAAGCGGACCAGCTCTGCCACCACTCGACTCGGTGTTCCCACTCCCTAGGTGCATCCCGAGCCAAAGAAGTCTTTACTCAAGTGTCACTGAATCATAAGATCCCCGAGTTAGGAGCACCCCAAGCCAGCAGAATATTCGGTCGTCGACCAACCCTCTCCGAGTCAGCCAAGTTCGGACGTTCATCTCGAACCATGAACACCACGACTCAGGAAGCATATCTTCGCTCGGAACACCTTCCTTAACTTGGGAAGTATAGTCGCTCTCGGTAACCGTGAACACTCTGAGCCCCCAGTCGGCTCCAACACTCTAAGCCCCAGTCGGCTCCAACACTTTGAGCCCCCAGTTGGCTCTTCGCTATACGCCCTCAGTCGGCATCATTACTCTAGGCCGCCATTCGGCCCTAGCATTTGAGGTTTTGTCGTAACTTATCAGAACAATCACTCCCTAATATAAGACTCGCAGAAGCTGTATGGGGTCGGCACAGGTCAGGTACCATTCCGACCCGAATCGCGAGTATCTCGCTGACATCATGATCTCCCTGTCATACCCTGCCCCCCCTCGGTACTACGATCACATACGTTGGTGTCAGGTCGAGCGGCGCTTGACAGCGCCCGCCCATAAATTGACAGCGCCCATTCCCTTATTCCGGTATGCGACACATTATCCTACCACCTCCGGGTACGCCTTACCCTGTCCTCGCTACGCGACAAAAGGTGGCAAGTTGGACAGAAGCTGTCAGCTCCCCCGGCTATATAATCCTCTCCACTCCATATCCCCCAGGTACGCGCAAGAATATATTTTTACTACTGTTCTATTGCTTTCTTGCTCTTCCACCACCGGGGATTGTCTTGACCGTCGGAGTGCATTGTCGGGGACTTTTCCCAGCGGGTTCTAACGGTCTTTGTCTTGCAAATTAGGAGCTAGCACTGGGGCCAGCGTCAGCGGTTCGTGATCTTCAGGAGACCATCTCACTCTTGGGGCCTCCACCTCGCTTCGCGACAGGATCAAATTTGGCGCTATAAGGAGGACACTTAGCCTGATCGGAAGCGAAAGATGGAAGATCCCAACCGAGTTATGATGACAGTCACACCTGAGGAGTTCGAGCTCTTGATGGCCAACCGAGCCCAGAAGACTCTGTAGAGGCCTTCGCAGGCCGGCAGCTGGGCGCCCAGAGTCCATGAGTCGGTGGCGCACGAACAGTCGGGAGGGCAAGGAAGGCCTGTCGGACCTCAGGGCGGTTCTGCTCCCTTCCCCGCGGTTTTCTTCCGGGGTCAGGACGACGAAGCCGACTCGATGTAGGCCGAGGACGAGGCCTCCAACCAACTACGCGGATCGCGACCAGATAAGGGAAAGGCCCCGGCCGACCCTTCTCCAGCTCCCCTTGTACGCAGCCCTTTCTCTTCTTGGATCCTGGAAGATCCAGTTCCCCGACACCTCTGTTTCTTCACAATCCCCGAGTATGCGGGGACCACCAACCCGGAGGAGCACATGATGAAGTTCGAGAGTGCCGCTCTGCTGCATCAGTACCCGGAAGGCGTAAAGTGTCGAGCCTTCCTGACTACCCTCTCGGGCCCGACCCAGAGATGGTTCGACCGACTCCCCAACGGATCAGTCACGAGCTTTGAGGAGCTCAGGAGGGTTTTCCTCCAACACTTCGCTAGCAGCAAGAGGCACCACAAGACGAGCCTCAATCTGTTCGCGTTGAAGCAAGACCCGAAGGAATCTCTCTGGGCCTACATCAAAAGATTCAATGGGGTGGCACTGGACGTGCCGACTGCCACTCCCGAAGTCCTGATCAGCACATTCTCCCAGGGATTGCAAGAGGGAAATTTCTTCCGCTCGCTGATCAGGAAGCCCCCAAAGGACTTTGACAGCCTACTGGGCAAGGCTGTCAAGTACACCAATGTTGAGGAAGCACAGGCCATTCGGAAAAAGGAGTCGGTCAACACAGCGTCTCCCAACCTCGCCCAGAGCGCCCGATCCCCGGGCGGACCTATTCGAAGCCCGCGTGGACCCACCAATCGAATGGGAATGGAGCGGCGCCACGTGCAACAAGTGGCCCAAGGGTGCCTCTCGACCCGATGGAGGCCGCACTGCGCATTCCACCAGAGCCACGACCACGCCACCGAGGAGTGCCGACAACCTGGTAGGGGTCGGGCTCAAGTTCCCTGAGGGCGGGGGGCGACCAACATCTCCCGAGCGTGGCTCGGGTTGAGCGGCCAGGCCGTGGACCCGGTGGCCGAGGAGCTTTGAGGAAACCCCCCGGTTGCCCGCAACCTATTCCCTCAAGAACGCTAAGCCGAGGCTGAAGAGATGGACGAGGAACAAGCCAATTGACAGAACGCCGCCCTGTTGGGACCGGGTGCATGTTGACAAGGATATGGGTTCGTAAATTTTAAAATATTTACGTGCAGCGGAAGAATAAGCATGAATAATTTCTCAAATTATTTTTAACCACGTATCTAGCATGCGACCTTATGATGTGTGGACATGATCATAAATTAAAATTTTGCAGAAAGTAAACTAATTTACTCAATACCTCGCGTAACTCGAAGGAAGGGACGAGATCCAACCGTAGCGTCCCTTGGAAGCTCCGCCTCTATTCGCGTCTACGCCGAGTTCTCTTCGGGATGACTTCACAAAGCCACGAGTTTTGTGCCGACGAGAACTACTAGATTCTCCAAAGGCACAACTAGAATATCAAGAGAGAGAGATAGAAACTAACCACCAAATAACGGAATCAAGATTCCGTGAAGGGAAGAAGGAGTCGCGACCCGCTTCGTCTTGGTGGTGGCTCACGGCTAGGGAAGATGGCGCCGGCCCTAGGGGGTGCGCCGGCCCTAGAGAGAGAGAGGGGGGTGCGCCGGCCCTAGAGAGAGAGGGGGATACGCCGGCCCTAGAGAGAGAGAGAGAATAAGGGAGAGAGAGAGAGAGAGCTTCTTAATCTCTTGATTAATTGTTGGAATTCAAGGCTTGCCTTTGGTTCCTTTATATAGTAGTCTCTCTATTGCCAAGTCTTCCTTTTAACGGAATTAACGGAATAAATTTTCATAAGAAATTCATCTCATAAATTCTCTTATGAATTATTCCGTTATGCTAAGTTTTATTATAACTAACTTTATAATAAAACAAATACATCTCTCCTTTTAATTATGGAATAAAATTTGTATAAAATTTTCTTATCATGGAAAATCAATTCATAATTGATTTTATAAATTAAAATTAAACCAATTCATGGTTCATTTTAATTTCCATAAAAAGAATAAATTTCTACAATTTTCTTTATATAAATTAATTTATTTATCCATAATTTTATAAAACAAATCGCGCTTGATTTATTTTATAATTTAAACCAATTAAATTGGTTTCTCTCTTTTATTGTGGCCGGCCAAACCGCACCCTCTTTGGCCGGCCACTTCAAGCCCAATCCCTCGCGAATTAAACTCATTTAATTCACCCAATAAGCCTTCAAAAGACTTAGCCATTTTAAGCTTCCGTTGCGCCTCTGATTAATTCAGATTCGACTTATTTCTCTTGATCAGAAAATCCAATTTTCAACTCGTTTTAAATCCCTCGGATTACTCATAGTGCGTGTGACTAAATAGGCTTTCGATTTATGTTGGTCGTCTATAATCAACCAATTATAGAACGATCATGAGTGGCACCTAGTAGTACATCATGACCCCCAATTAATCGAAAGATCAATGGTTGACCTCAGAAATAATTCTGAAACCCTTCAGCAGCTCTAATGAATCGTGCCTCATTCCCTTCACCATCTTATACCCACTTGGTTCAGGACATGGTCTGTGTGTGTCAGTCCCCACTAGGCTGACTACGTCACACCTAGCCCAAGTAACGTTCTCTCGTCCTTTGGATTTCTAATTACTCTCATGTATTTAAGAGACTCATACTCTAAACATGACATGCTCTGGCCAGAGGCCTTGAGTAACAATCCGACGATAGGCCTGGGTATACATCTCCTCGCAAGGAGTGGTGAATCCTTTGTAGGCTGTTCAAACATCTTCGGGCACTTCGGCTTATACCCAACCATCCTGGGTCCACACCTCCTTGGAGATGCTTGCTTAAGATGTTAAAGTATAAGTCTCCATGACAAAGATGACTTGAACACCGCAAGTCAAAGGATCATCGCACTTAAGCTGCAGTAAGAACTTCACTGACATGTCTATATATAGACTACCATGTGAAGTTTTACAATCAGTCACTCCAATGAACTAGTTCCCTTAACTAGCATCCATGTTTATCTCCGGACATCCCAATGTCACCAGCCAGTGAGAATCAGCTGATTAGAGAATAACCCATGCTAGTCTCAACAGAATTGATAGTGTCCGTATTTATCAATTCATCGACTAGGGATATTTTCAATACTTCATAATTGCACATGTAAAAATAATCACTAGTTGTGATCCCATCACAAATTCTCTTATGCTGTGAATTGTATTGCGGACATTCAGTAGATGAGTTTAAGATCACAATCAAATATACAAATATGTATACTCAAATAGTGAATTTTCATTTATTAAAATAAATGTTTACAATCATAAGGCGATTGCCTTAGGACACTTCTCTCATAATACTAACACGCCCGAGGTGGGGTGCATGTTATCTCGGGCGGACCGAAGGGGGGAGACTCCAATCGGGCACGATAGTCCTAGGTACGCCGATTGGAGATTCACTAGGTCAGCACGAATGCCACCTAAGCTCAGGGGCCGCAAATCAGCTTCTGCCCCTAGGATCTACCGAGATTGGAAGTCCAACACGATGACGCCCTGGTTATCACCGCCATCATTGCCAACTACCAGGTCCACCACACCATTGTGGACATGGGTAGCTCGGTCAACATCTTATACAAGAAGGCGTTTGACCAACTATAAATCGAGATGTCCCGACTGGAGTTGGTGGCAACCCCATTATTTGGGTTCACCGGGAATCAAGTACAACCCATTTGCCAGATACGTTTGGCCATATCCTTAGGCGAGGAGCCGTTGAAGAAGACTAGATGGTCCACCTTCTTGATAGTCGATGCTCCCTCAGCCTACAACATCATTTTGGGTCGACCGACCCTCAACGAGTTCAAAGCCATCACCTCCACCTTCTACCTCAAGATCAAGTTCCCAGTCGGGGACAAGGTGGGAGAAGTCAGAGGCAACCAGAGGGTGGCTCAGAGGTGTTATGTGGACGATGTCCGAGTGGAAAGCCAGAAGGCCCCATGTCCCTTCTCGAGCTGCAATATGGTCCAAGCTTCTCCATGGGTCGAATTGCATGATGACAAGGAGGAGGTCCAGCTTCTTCCCGACCGAGAAGAAGCCCGAGTCAAGATTGCAGCCGGCTTGCCCAACGAGCTGAAGGGGCCCCTGCTAGAATGCTTGGCTCGGAACCAAGACGTATTTGCCTGGTCGATCAAAGAGCTAAAGGGCGTCCGACCGGAGGTGGCGGAGCATCACCTCCATGTACAGTGGCGTAGCCAAGAATTTTAATAAGAAGAGGCGAATTCAATAAATTAACAAAAATAATACAACACAAAAAGTGTATAATAAAAGTCATATATTAGCTTCATATGTTTTTACAATATCACTCTTCTGGATTTCATACTTTGAAAATGCTGAATAATAGCTTCATTATCAATGGTATCAAACACATCTCGCTCAATATATGGTATCAAACAATCATTTATCATATCATCTCCTAACCGATTTCGAAGTGATGTTTTGATTATTTTCATTGCTGAAAACACTCTTTCTACAGTTGCAGTTGCAACAGGTAATAACAATGCTAATTTCAAAAGTAAATATACCAAAGGATACAGACGATGTTTCTTCAATTGAACCATCTTTTTAGCAAGCTGGTAATCCCCACAATCTCAGAAAATTGATTGCTACTCCGCATATCAAAAATAAAGTTATCAAGTTGATGCTCAAGATGCATTAACTCTATCGGGAAAAAATCTGATGGATAAAACTCAGCAAACTGAAGCAATTTTCTTTTATCATAAGTAGAGAATGAATTTGATGGATCAAGACAAGCCATACATAACGACAATTCTGTGTTCACCTCGTTCAACCGACTGTTTAACTATTGAAGTTGCAAATCTATCACTTCAGAAAACGTTTCAACGCGGTAATAGTGAAGATTTGTCCTTCCTTCAATATTTCATCGTGATCTCCCATGGGAAACGAATAAGTCTTCCATATGCGGGGTGACTATCCCATATTTAACACAAAATAAAGAAACTTCATTCAGTAACAAATCCCAACCATCATCTCTCATGGTTTGCAGTTGATGTTTGCTTGATCTTACAAGAATCATGACATTTACAATGTCTTGATATTTTCTTTGTAAAGCTTGTGATAAATCATTTGTAATTCCCAAGATATTCTTCATGAAGTGTATCTGAAATATAAACTCATATTTTATAATCAATTCCAACATATTATTTGCTTGTGCCCTTTGCTTGTGATCTTTTCCCTCCTCTTTAACAAATAAAAGGACATCAATAATTGAAGGATACAAGCATATCAAACTCAACAATGTATTATAATGTGAACCCCAACGTGTACTCCCAGCTCTTTTTAATATCTTCTCTTGATTCATACCTTGTCCAGTGAAGATATTACCATTATAAATTCCTTTAATAACTTTTTCAAATTGTTTCTCACGAAGTATGTCTCTTCGCTTGCATGACACTCCAACAATATTATTTAATTGTGCAACAATGTCAAAAAAAAGTAGAAATTTTTATGTGATTTTCAGCAACAGCTACAAGTGTAAGTTGCAATTGATGAGCAAAACATGAACATAATAAGCAGACTTATTCTCCATCATTATTAAGCTTTTTAAGTCATTGAATTCTCCTCTCATATTGCTAGCTTCATCATATCCTTGCCCTCGCAAATTAGATATAGATAATCCATGTTGGCACAACAAAGAATCAATAGTAGTCTTAAGTGATAAGGCAGTAGTGTCGCGTACATGTACAATGCCTAGAAAGCGTTCAACAATATTTCCCCTTTCATCTACAAACCGTAAAGCAACTGTCATTTGTTCTTTAACAGATATATCACGAGCTTCATCAACCAATATAGTAAATAATTCATCACCAAGATCTCCAAGAATAGAATTAGTAGTTAAATAGGCAATAGATCTGATAATATCTTGTTGAATATCAAGTGATGTCAATTTGAGGTTTGAGGGAGCATTGTCCAGTGTAACTCATTGATATCCTCATTATGGTCAGCAAGAAATCTTAATAGTTCAAGAAAATTACCCTGATTGAGTGAGTTTGTTGATTCATCATGACCACAAAATGCTAATCCTTGACGCACAAAGAATCTTATGCAATCAATTGATGTTGTCAAACGAACACGATAATCGGCAGCTACCTGACTAGATTAATTGACCAAACAAGTTTTAATATGTTGTTTTTGATTCATCAAGTCATAAGCTACCATCATACACCTATTGTGAATACTGCTCTGATTTCCAACATGTTCATGAAATTTTTCTTTCTTTCTCCAATTTTTAAATCCCTCAGTAACAAAAGAATCTCCACCACTTTGACCACCATGATCCGCTTTGAATAAATAACAATAAAGACAAAAAGCTGCGTCTTTTGCAATGCTATATTCTAGTCAATTAGGATGAAGACTAAACCATATAGCTCGAAATGTTCGTTTCTCCTTTGAACAAGAACGCCAAGGAAATTCATAATTCTTAGGCTGAAACAGACCTTTTTGTAAATAGTAACGTCGAACAATCTCCCTTTCATTAACATTATACTCAAGGATATGCTTTCTTAGACCAGGATCACTAGGATACTCATTTGAGTCAATATTAGGAGGAGGTAGTGGAGGAGGCGGAGGAGGAGGTGGTGGAGGAGGAGGTGATTTATTTGAAGTAGGTTCATCACATATTTTCTTAAAATACCTCAACATTGCTATTTCACATGATTGATCATCAACATAATATTTTAGAAACATAATCACCTAATTTAATGATTACCATTTTCCAACAATTCATATTAAAAACAAATAACAAACGAAATTGATAAAACTAATTTGAGAGTGAATGATCCTTTATTTTTCACATATATTGATAGAGATATTTAGTCAAATCAAACATCAAATTTGATTGTCAATAAAATTAATCATATTAATATAACAAATCAAACATCAAATGAACGGAAGATTTTAATATATCTGTAAACATTTGACATACTTGACTAGCAAACAAAATCATAAATATATGTAAAATTAACACTATAAATTTTTTAAATACTTAAATCAGTAATGGAAAGAAATCAAGTAAGAAAATTTTCCCTCAATAAAAAACGTTTATTGTGGAGCGCTGACGAAGCGATGATGATAGCCTTAGTAGCAAACGACAACGGCGCTAGCAACGGTGTGCGGTGTGCCACGACAACGACGTGGATGAGTTGACAACGAAAATAATGTGCGACGGAAGATTTTGAGGGTAAAATTAGGATTAAAAAAAATAAAATGGAAATTAGGGGAGGAAGAAGAATTTGAGATAAAGAAAAAAAAGAAAGGGAATTAGAGGAGGAAAAAAGAAAAAGGGAGAGGGAAAAAAAGGTTTGATGGGAGAAGGGGGGAAAAATTTTCAAGAAGGGGAAAAAAATCGTCGACGGCGGCAGCATAAAAAAACCCAGACGGCGGCGTGAAAAACCCAATAGTCGGCGTGAGAAAACATGAGCGTGAGAAATGAGAAACAGCATAAGAGAAAACAAAAAACGAAAGAGAAAAGGTTTTCATTAGTTTTTTCTAAAAAAGTCCAGAAATTTTTAAATTTTATAACTAAGTCTTTTTTTAATTTTTTTCTCCAAAAGTCAGGGGGGGCAGTTGCACCCCCACGCCCCAATGTCGCTATGCCCCTGTCCATGTATATCCCCTGCTCGGTCCATTAAGCAAAGGAAGCGGGATTTCAGCATCGAGCAAAATAAAGTGATCCGGACCGAGATCGAGAAGCTGTTAGAAGTCGGCCACATTCGAGAAGTTCAGTTCCCTGCTTAGTTAGCCAACGTGGTGTTGGTGGCCAAGCTCGATAATAAGTGGAGAGTCTGTATCGACTTCCGGGACCTCAACAAGGCATGCCCGAAGGATTGCTACCCTCTACCCCGGATCGATCAGATGGTGGACTCGATGGCCGACAGTGAACTTATTTCGATGTTGGACACGTATCAGGGGTATCATCAAGTGCCCCTGGCTGCTGAGGATCAAGAAAAAGTCAGCTTCATCATGGCAGACGGTACCTATTGCTATACCGTCATGTCATTTGGGCTAAAGAACGCTAGAGCTACCTACCAGCGGATGATGAATAAGGTCTTCCGAGCTCAGATTGGGCGAAATATTGAAGTATACGTGGACGATATCCTGATCAAGTCCACCCAAGCAGAAGACCTGGTAGTAGATGTCGAGGAGACCTGCCAAACACTGCGCAGGTATAGGCTTAAGTTAAACCCTGCCAAGTGTCTCTTTGGCGCTCGGAGCGAAAATTTTCTGGGGTACATAGTGACCGAGCGGGGTATTGAGGCCAACCCAAGCAAAGTCAAGGTCTCGCTGGACATGCCCCCACCGAGAAACCTCTGAGAGGCGCAGCGACTCACCGGGCGGATCACAGCTCTATCTCGGTTTATCTCCCGATCGACTGAGCGAGGGCTGCCATTCTTCAAGGCCCTCCGCAAGACCACCAAATTTCAATGGGACGCCGACTGTGACATGACATTCGAGGAGCTGAAGGTGTACCTCATCGAGTTACCAGTATTAGCCAAGCCTGAAGTTGGGGAAGTTTTGTCTGTGTACCTAGCTGCCTCGGATGACTCAGTTAGTATGGTTTTGGTTAAGCAAGAGGGGACCGAGCAGCAACCAGTCTACTTTTTCGCCCACATACTAAAGTTGTCGAGTGCCGGTATACGACACTCAAGAAATTGGCGTATGTACTACTATTAGGTGCTCGAAGGCTCATGCCTTATTTTCTGGCGCATCCCATAGTAGTTCTGACCAACAGCAACTTGGGGCGGGTAGCCTCCAATCCAGAAGCATCCGACCGACTGATCAAATGGACCACCGAGATGAGCGAATACGACATCGAGTACCAGACTCGGCCAGCCATCAAAGCACAGGCCTTAGCAGATTTTCTAAGTGAGCTTTACTCAGAGGAAGTTGAAGAAGCTTGGCAAGTCTATGTAGATGGCTCATCGGCCCGATCGGGTAGCGGGATCGACATCTTGATAGTCTCCCCGAAGGGGGAGCAATTGCATCTATCAGTCCGACTGGAATACCGAGCCACAACGAAGCTGAATACGAAGCCCTCATAGCCGGACTGCAAGCGGCTAAGAATGTGGGAGCCACGCGGGTGATACTCTACTCTGATTCCCAGCTAGTCACAGCAGGTCACCGGGTAGTTTGAAGTCAACAGTGACCGACAGCAGGCCTTTATAGAAGCCTATGAGAAGCTGAAGGCCGAGTTTCAAGAGGTGCAGATCCAGAAGATCCCCAGAGATAGCAACCTAAGGGCGGATGAGTTGGCTAAATTAGCCAGCTCAGTCAGCTCCTGGGTATTCCCTCAATCGGTCGGACTGGCACTAATGATTATGCATGTAGAACGGCAGGCCGAGCTAGAGTTGGAATCTAACTGGAGGACACCCCTCATCACTTATCTGACTGAAGGGGTCGTTCCGACCGACCGAGAGGAAGCTCGACTGCTCAGGAAGCAGGTCATCTAGTACACCATGGTCGGGGATGTGCTATACAAAAGGTCCTTTACTCGGTCTCTACTTAAATGTTTAGGCGAGGAAGACGCGGACTATGTGCTAAGGGAGATTCACATGGGCGTCTACGGAAGCCACGTTGGAGCTTGGGCCATGGCTCGGAAAGCACTACTGGCCGGCTATTACTGGTCGACCCTGCAGAAAGACGCCGATAAGGTGGTGGCTACATGCCTATCCTGGCAGAAGCACCACTGCTAACCACACCGACCCGTGGAGATGATGAAGGCCTCGGTAGTCTCATGTCCTTTCAACCAGTGGGGCATGGACATCGTTGGACCATTCCCGACTACCGCGGCTTAAATGAAGTATCTACTAGTGGCAGCCGACTATTTTTCCAAATGGATTGAAGCAGAGGCCATTGCATGCATCACCGAGCAAGCTATCATTAAGTTCTTATGGCAGAACATCCTGTGTCGATATGGGATCCCCCACAAACTAGTCTCAAACAATGGAAGGCAATTCCAGGGGCGGAAAATACAAGAATGGTGCTCAGCCTATGACATCCAACAAGCCTTCACTTCTGTGGCGTATCCCCAAAGTAGTGGCCAAGCAAAGGTAGCCAATCGGGAAAACCTTCGAGGGTTGAAGACTAAGCTGGACTATGCTGGAGGAACCTGGGTGGATGAATTGCCAAGTGTCCTATGGGCTCTGTGGACCACACTAAAGGAAACCACGGGCCACACTCCCTTCCAGCTGGTTTATGGAAGCGAGGTTGTAGTGTCGGTCGAAGTGGGCTGTGAGTCAGAGCGGCAAGAGCTTATGACGAAGACAATTCAGAAAGGAGGCACCTAGAGCTGGATTTGGTCGAAGAAATTCGAGAAAAGGCGGCAGCTCGCATGTTTACGTATCGACAGAAGATGAAGCAAAGATACAATCGCAAGGTGCTGCCGAGAACATTCTAGGTTGGGGATCTCGTCTGGAAAAGAATCAAGCCGATCGGGGAGGTCAGCAAGCTGGAGCCGCAGTGGGGAGGACCTTTTAAAGTCACTCAAAAGCTCGCCTTGGGAGCATATTATTTAGAAAATGAATAGAGAAAGAGGCTGGATCGGCCATGGAGTGCAATCCACCTCCAACCCTATCGAGAGGTCGAGTGAAAGACTGCAAGACAAATGTACTACCTGCCTACAATGATAGTGAAAAGACGCGGTCCTCGCTCAACTTGCAGGTATTCCAGACTCTCGTCTCCGCACGAGTTATAAGCGGGCTCCGCTCCCATCCACCCCTTGGATCGGCTCTCAGTCGGACACGTGGTGGCCCACGCTCCCTGAGTCTTGCCCGACCGAGAGTCCAGACTCTTGCCTTGCCAGCAAGTTATAAGCGGGCTCAGCTCCCGTGCCCCACTCTGCTCAGTGTCTTTGATCGGACGCGTGGTGCCCCACGCTCCTGAGAATCGGCCTGAGCAAGTGTCCAGACTCTCGTTCTCACGAGTTATAACCGGGATCCGCTCCCATCCACCCCTCGGATAGGCTCTCAGTCAGACGCGTGGCGGCCCACGCTCCCTGAGTCTTACCCGACCGAGTATCCAGACTCTCGCCTCGCCAGCGAGTTATAAGCGGACCAGCCTCCGTGCCCCACTTGGGTCAGTGTCTCCGATCGGACGCGTGACGGCCCACGCTCCTAAGAATCGGCCTGACCCAGTGTCCAGACTCTCGTCTCAGAACAAGTTATAACCGGGCTCAGCTCCCATGCATCCCTCGGTTCAGCTCTTAGTCGGATGCGTAGCGGCCCACGCTTCATGAGTACCATCCGATCGAGCGTCTAATTTCTCGCCCTCATGTGACCTACAGGCAGATAAGTCTTTACGACTTCCTTAACTCAACCCCCCGACCGGACGCATGGCTACCCACGCTCCCCAATAACAAACTGACTCGATGATAATGCTCTGAACCGCCCGAGCCGGTGACTTTACGTATTCAGTTTTGGTCATTGCATACTTCATCAATTTTCCCGAGTGTCCAACACTTAGAAGATATCACGCTCAAGCGTTCAGCTCAGGCACTTGTAGGGCATAATCACCCGATTGCGCTCTCACCCGAGTGGTCAGCGCCTAGAAACCCTCGCGTTCAAGCATTTCACTCAATTACTCGCGAAGCCGAGATTAATCGGTCGTTCTCTCGCTCGAATCGCTCTCGCTAGAAATCGCCCGAGCCACTAATGTTCGAAAGAGAAAACAACTATATCCGAGACAGCCTGAGCCCGGGAAAAGTTATATTGCCATAGCAGGGACGTTACAAAATCTGAGGCAAGTTGCCTCTATACGCTAAAAGAAGTAAAAAGACAAAAGCCCGACCCTCATTTAAATGGTTGTTGGACCACCTCGGGCATTCCCTCCATCAAGCTCGCAGATTTGATGACCGAGGAGGACAGGTCGGGGGATATATGCCCGCCCTTCTTGAGCTGCTTGAATGTGTTCTGCAGTTGATGCTTCAGCATGGCTCGAATCTGCGCAGAAAGTTGATTGCTGAACTCCGTAGAGTTGATATACTCAACCCTACGGGCGTCCCACCGAGCAGCTTCCTCCTCCTTATAGGAGTGCAGCCCCTCGAGCTCCACTCAGGCTGCCTCCCACTCGGCCTTTTCTGCCTTCAGGCGCTCGAGCTCCTCCTTCTGATCGCGCAACGCCTAATCCTTGGAGGTCATCTTGGTTGCTAGCTCCTCGACCCGCTTGACCTGGGCCGCCGCCTCTGCCTTCTTGGCCTCAAGCTGGGACTTGAGGGACTCCACGACTTCAGAGGCCTCCCAGAGGTCAGCCTCAGCTTTGTTCTGTTGGTGCAGGAAGCACCAAAGTCAAACCTGGGTTTTGATAATGGCAAAGGGTTCAGAAGTTAAGGTGTTAATGTGATCTAACAAGGTTTACTAAGTGTGCAGGAAAAGTCCTAGGTACTCTAGGCAAGAAGTCCTGGAAAAGGGCTGGGCAAGAAGTCCTGGTCAAGGACTGGGCAAGAAGACCTGACCGGAAGTTGGGCAAAGAAATCCTGGTCGAGGACTGGGCAAGAAGTCCTGACGTAGGGCTGGGCACCGAAGACCTGACCGGAAGTTGGGCACGAAGACCTGATCAGGTGGATTGGGCAAAAGTTCAACCGAAGAAGTCGGTTGGCAAAAGGTAAACTCTCCTGAGAGGAGTAGATGAGGACGCGTTCCCCGTCGAGGGAACAGTAGGCGTCGGTTCGACCTAGGGTTCCATTTGGGAGACCCAAAGTCAGAACCAAGACAGCTTAGAATATAAATAATGGCTAACATATTTGCTTCTTGTGTTTTGGAACTAACCTTGGTTGTAGGAAACGAAGGAATGAGTTTCTGCAGCTCAGGCGCCTCAAAGGAGTCAGGCGCCTCACTGGGGTTAGGCGCCCGTATGGATACGGGCGCCCCAGTTGAAGGCTAAACCAAAGCAAGCGAAGTAAAACTGCCACAAAGCCTCTGGACGTACTCATCTCAGGCGCCCGGGACCTTACGGGCACCCCCATCAGCTCAGGCGCCCCAGTGAAGATGGATATGCGCTGACCGAGCCTACGGATAAGAGATCGCGCAGGGAAGGCCACGTGTAGGCACCCCCATCGGCACAGGCGCCCCCATGGGTGCTATAAAAGGGGGTTCACCCCCAAGGCTTTAACACACATCGCTCTCAACGCTTCAAGCACTTTCGTTCAAGCGCTACGCTCCGACAACCTCCGACTTCGAGATTCCAGCACCGCCGACGACCCTCTGCTCCAAATTCGATCCACCGAGGGCGTCGGTAAATTTAAATTACCAAAGTGTTGTTAATTTAATTTCCAATTCTATATCTGTACTGTCAAGTTGTAAAAGATTTTCTGAATATAGAATTGCCCAAAGTAAACGGTCAAGGACCGTGGGCCTTGGAGTAGGAGCCGACCGCGACTCCGAACCAAGTAAAACCAACCTATGTTCTCGATATTCACCCCCTCTATCGAGTTTCTACAATCCAACAAGTGGAATCAGAGCGGGTGGCTCAAATTTGGTACAACCACCAATTTGAGAATTTTTTTTCGGATTTACGAAATTATTTTAATTTTTTTTCAAAATTTTCTCGTTAATCGAGGTTGGTGCAACACCACTCGATCGTTTTCATTTCTATTAATTTTCTTCCGCACTACTAATCCAAGACTAAGTCTTGGAACAAGTTTTTTTTCTGTTTCTCTTCTTCAGAAAATATTAATGGTCATGCAAGAGGGATTCAGCACAGCTAGACCACCGCTTTTCAGTGGAGAAGATTTCTCCTACTGGAAAAGCAGGATGGAAGTCCACCTGAAAACTCAGGTGGACATGTGGATAATTATCGAATCTGGCTTAGAGATTCCCAAGAACGCAGAAGGAGTGACACAACACTACTCTGAATGGGACGCCTCATTGAAAAAGAAGATCGAGGCTGATGCAAAGGCAACCCAGACGTTGCAATGTGGATTGACCAAGGAAGAACTGAACCGGGTGGGTCCCTTCAACAATGCCAAAGAACTTTGGATTAAGCTGATTGAGCTGCACGAAGGTACCTCCGACACCAGAATCAGCAAAAGAGATCTGTTGTTGAACAGACTCTACACGATCAAAATGAACGAAGGAGAATCAGCAGCATAGCTCCACGCCAGAATCCAGGAGCTAATGAATGGGCTGCATACAATAGGTCACAAGGTAGAGAACCGTGACCTAATCAGGTATACCCTAAATGCGTTCCCTAGGAACACACTGTGGGCATCTATGGTAGATGCTTACAAGGTTTCTAGGGACCTTTCAAAAATTAAATTAGATGAACTTTTTTCAGAATTAGAATTGCATGAACAGACTAACTCCATAATGGTCGAGAAAAATATTGCCTTTATTGCAGGTAAAACCTAAGGAAAAGTCTTCAAGAAGAAACCTCAACCAGCACCCGAGTCTGACTTGGACTCAGACTCAGAAGACAGTGAAGGGGATCGACCCAAGTTGGTTCGGCTAGCTCGGGACTACTACAAGGAGCTGAAGCACTAGACAAATAGAAAGAAAGCAAGCGGAAGAAAGAAAGATCCAGCTGAACCTTCAACTTCAAAAGGCAAAACAAATGTCACCTGCTACGAATGCAACAAGAAGGGACATTACAAATCAGAATGCCCAAATCTGAAGGAAGCCAAGAAGACTCGAAGGAAGAAGGCTCTCGAAGCCACCTGGGATGAATCTTCCTCTGAAGAAGAAGAAGAGGCCCCGCAATCAAATCTTCTCGCTTTAACCGCTTCGGAAGACATCGACATCGGATAGGAATCGGAGCCAGACGACGGAAGGCTCACAATCTTGGAAAACGACCAAATAACGGTAAGAGGCTATTCAGAATACGAACTTTCGAAGTTAATTTCATATTTATCTCGTAACTTGGCGAAAGCCAAAATCCAGGTCCAGTCCCTCCGACAGGAAGTAAAACTCCTGAAAGAGGAAGATGACTCGAGATCCTTGACCGAGAAGGTTCAAGAAGGAAACTCTACTCAAGTTGAAAAACTTGAGAAAGAGAATTCCTCCTTGAAAACTCAAGTCAAGGAGTTTAAAGTGGCTTTAGAACGATTCACTTCGGGTTCCAAGGGTCTTGATATGATCATTGGAAAACAGAAATCCGTTCTTAACCGATCTGGATTAGGGTATCGAACCAAGTCTAGGCAACGGTCTTATTATGCTGTATTGAACCAACCTAGAGCTCAAGTTCAAGCATGGGTCCCCAAGCTTTGCTTGAACAACCAAGCTGGACCAACCCAGTATTGGATCCCCAAGGATAAGATTCACATTTTGCCTAACCATTATCGAGGCTTTAGTCCAGGGGGAGTGATAAGTACCATTTTATTGATTATTTTAATTGCTAAAATCCATATTTGACCTATGATTTTATTGCTTAATTGTGAAATTGCCCTAGGTTTTAGAACTTACCTTTGTTTTGGACTTAATTGCAAATTTGCATAAAATTGGATTATTTGGCCACTAAATTCTTGATCTATTTTTGTAGGCATCAAAGGTTCAAGGACTTAGGGCATATTGGGTCAAACTTGAGTCGGAAGTGACCCAGATCGAATTATCAAGCTTAAGATTAATCCGGGCCGTCCGATTCAAAAGCGGCTAGATCTGAGCCATCCAGGACCATCTGAAGCAATCCAAGCTAGGATTAGGGTTGATCAAGCAATCTGATCATGATCTGAAAGTTTCATCCCAATCAGAGCTAAATCAACCGTTGGATCAAGCTCGGAGGGCTCTAGATCGTCCATTCAAAGACTAAGTTGATCTGGACTATCCGTTGCAAATCTGGAGGATCCGAGCTATCACAAGGCAGATCCTGACCCCTGATCAACATCCTCAAAGTTTGGCTCAAATCAGAGCAAGATCAGCCGTTGGATTGATGTGGAGAAATCTGGGTCGTCCAATGCTTATGTATTTAATCAAATTCTACGCAGCTTCTTCCCTTCATCGCGTCTTCGCCGCAACAGTAGTTTCTTCAGTTCTTCATCGTGTTCTTCAGTTTTTTTTCATCCAATCGAAGGCGTGATCACTCAATCCTTCATCAAAGCAAGGGCTAGGTCAGTGAAGAGAGTCTCTGTGAGGTTTCAGATTGGATTTTTGCTCAATACCAAGGCTGCGTGAGGTTTCAGCAGTTTGGGTATCCGATTTCAGCGAGCTCAGCTGTGCACCATCGCCACTGCATCCTAGCTGTCCAGAGGGGTTCCTTGGATGGTGCGGATCATTCCTTAATCACAATCGCAAGCCACCACAGCGAGTTTGAAGAATTCGGAAGCAAATTTCGGCCTGAGCAGGGTCTGAACTGATTTAGTAGCAGATACAGTTCTTCACTGATTTGCGGAGCTTGCGGGTCCGAGGTTCTCCCTTGATTGACGACCAAGGAGCTCTTGAGTTGGAGAAGGGTTGAGGAGTAGCTTAGCTAGTTAAATTTCATTGTGTTATTAGCTGTAATTTTCAATTCTGCCGCAACTCTGTTTCTGAAATTTTTTCTAGCAGCTGTTCAAGTTTGATTCCTGAATCGTTTAGCTTAATTAGGTTTTTAATTTTCAAGTTAAGTAATTTAGGAACTTGTTAGTGATTAATTGATGTTAAATTTCAGTTTAGTTCTTAATTTGTTGCTTGCATATCAACTTAGTTGTGGCGTGCCAATTTCAGATTGTGTGCCAACTTAATTTCATGCAATTTCAGCTCAAGTTTGCGAGTTCTTTTCAGCTGTAGTTTTTGAATTTCGAGTCAAGTAATCTTAGTTTCCCTATTTCTTATTTGAACAATGAATGATGCTTTCGTATCTAGTTTGCCTTGGCATGTTTGTTCTGCATTTGTAGTGTTGTCTTCAAATCTGTAATGTTTCTGAATTTTCTTATTCTGCACTATACTTCACCTCATTTCTGAATTTCTAACTTCAGTTTTTAGTTTCATCCGAATGATAGCTTACCTTTTCAAGCATGAGGGCTAGTTTCATTTCTAAAGTTGATAGCTTCTAGTGTTGCATTTAGCAGAAATTTTTAAGCGCAAGAGATTCTATTCCTATGTATCAAGTTGCTCAGTTATCCACTTTGTATCAAAAACCAGTTTCGGAATCAAGTTGAATGAGATTTACATGTTAGAAGGTGTTGAAGTTAGCTTGTTTAGCATCCAGTTAGTTTCTTAATTCCCTGATCCATCTTTGCATGCGAGTTTCCCTTTTGTTGCATGAATATAGTGTCAAATTAGATTTCGGCAGTGCCCTTGAGTTGATTAGTTTTAGATTGCTTGGCATTGTTTTGGATTTATTTGCTTTGCATTGGACTTACACTAAATATCAGATTGTATTCCCAGATTCGATTAAGGGAAATTGTTTGATCCGGTTTATTATTGGTTGAATTTCTTAGTTGCCATTACTTGTTTAGTACATTTAGTTGAATTTCTTTTCTTTTCCTTGAACTTTCATTTTCGAATTGCAAACAACCCAAAACCCCAATCACGTTTGAAACCCAAAAACACAAACGACACATAAACCAAGCTCGAATCAAACACGACAACTAGCTCCGAGAAAAATACGACCTGTGGCCCCTTTACTACACTTTCATATTTCTGATAGCAAAAAGGGTTTCCAGCATTTCATATACATCTAAATTTGAGACCCACATTCGTGACAGTCATTTTGGGCTTATCAGGGAGCCAATATAAAAATAATTTTTATTAGATAAGTTTTTTAATTATTTTTCATGCTAATTTTTTTTGTATTATTGTATGCCTGCTTGTTTATTTACTACTACAATTATCATGTTTAGATCTAGGACTGATTAGACCAAGGACAAAATAACTTAGTTGAAATTTGAACAACCTAGTATTGGGTAGAGGTGAGATAATAGTACGTTAGGGAAGCCTTTCTAATAAGGTCAAGTATACTCTACTTGGTCTGTTTAGTCTGGTGGAACTAGCCGAAGCTACCGATCCAAGACCCAAGCTAGTTAGACCAAAATCTTTCAAGAAGTAACTTGAAGATGAATTTTCTATAAAAGGCTTTGTCAAGGAAAAGGTTGATGATCCAATAAGACTATAGCCAAAGAAGGCCTAGTGCCTCGCCAAGATCTGGAAGCCAATTATAGAAAATCAAATTCAATTTACTATTGTCAGATTTGAATCTAACACAAATTTCAATTAATCTTAGATTCAACTCAATTTTTCAAAATAAACATATTCAAAATTAATTTAACCTTTCAAAATTAACCATGCTTTTCAAATTAAAATCTTTGGTTTAGTCAAAACCTGTCTCACAAAACTTATATGGTTAACATGTTTGATCACATAGAACTGGGTGAGATGTCTAGGACCTGACAGTATTTTAAAAACTTGAACTATCTTCAAAATGTGTTCAAAATCAACTCTAATTTTATGTCAGTTTGAATACAAGCTTGATTGGTTGAGTCAACTGAGTCAAACCTGGTCAACATAGTCAATCTTGGTCAATAGTCAAACTGGTCAATAGTCAAACCCTCGATCAACACGGGCGCCCGTGACTTGTCAAGCCCCTCAGACTTTATCTTTGACCAAGACAGCCAAAGCGGTCAACCTCGACACACCTGACCAGGGCGCCCGTAAGCTTACGGGCGCCTATAGCTTTATCTTCATCCAAGGTAGTCAGATCTGCCAAAAGCAGCTGACCACTGACTCAAGCGCCCGTGACCTTACGGGCGCCCCAATAAACACGGGCGCCTAGCCCTTTACAGGCGCTCGGGTAACCCTATATAAAGCCTTCAATCTCTCTTCAACTCCCACACCAAACGAAATCCTTCTTAATATATTCTTCTTCTTCCCAAGGCGCCCGAACGCTCCCTCCTTGTCTTCAAACGTCCCGCTTCGATAATGTCTCCCCGGTACTACTTTAATTATGCATTTAGAATTAATTTTCCTATTATAGCGCTTAGTAAATGCATAATTTTCTTTATCTATCTAGAAAACGTCGTGTTACACAAGCTGACCCCAGTGCCGAACCTAGCCCGTTCCCAACCCTAGCCTTGTTTAACAAATTATCATCCACCACCTACAAACCTATCAAGACGAGCTTCTTGAATAGGCAATTTTTTACTCAATCTTGCCCAGTAGCAATGGATGCTATAAATTTCTATCAATTAGACCATCTTGTCTACTGTACACATCTAGTAAATTCAATATTGTGTGCCGAATTTTACAACAACCTAGTCAAAATTGACGACCTACTCTATTCTACCACCGTACAAGGCACTCCTCTCACTATTTCTCCAACTTTGTTCAATCGATTCCTCGAACTACGACAGTCACAATCGACTTTTTGTTGCTATCCTCCGGCCGACCCCCCTTCGCTCCCCCCTATTCGCACATCAACCTAGACACTCTTTACACCTACTTTTTCGGAGATGTGCGGAACCCGTTAGCACGGCGGTTTCAGTCCGTTGACCTCCGAGTCCAGGATTATGCTCTCTACAGAGTTATAGTTCATTGTGTTCTCCCACTCACCACTCGAGATGTCGCGACCATGCGACCTTTTCACACTTTTCTACTCTACGCCATGATCCATCAGCTAGACATAGACATAGGCCTCCACATGTTCCACACAATCATTTACGCATCGAGCGTATCTACTCACGATCAAGTACGAACGCCCTACTGTCATATTATCACCTCCCTCCTTCACCACCATGGTCGCGATATCACTGTTGGAGAGATCATCTCAATGACCAAGTTTGATGAAATAGGGTGTAGAAATTTCTCTTTAGCGGGAATAGACATTTCAGCCACCGGGGTCCTATCATGGAGACGAGAGAGGGCTCGACGGTAGGACGACTCTGACGAGGAAGTGGAGGTAGACGTAGCCGATCTCGCAACCGAGATCAACGAGCACTTACAGGAGCCTCCTCCACTGACCATCGACAAACGCATTACACTATTGCAGACGGAGATGCACAACCTCAGGGAGGAGAACGAGGCACATCACATTGAGTATATGGACACCCTCCGAGCTGATCGTGAGACAAACAAGGCGCGATACAATGAAATGATGTCCTTGTTTCGGTCCTGGCAGCCAAGCTCATTCGACCCTCCTGGCCCTTCCTCATAGATCAGAGTAACTTTCCAGCTATCATATTGTACCTTTGACATGTGTTTGACTGTCCCTACTGAGTAGGGTTGACTTGTGCTTGACTACTGTTTGACTTTGCTGGTCCTCCTGTTGACTCTTATGCATCTATCATATTTACTTGCTAGCTACTTGTTTGATAAGTGATTAGTCTTATTTAATTGTACTTCAACTACTCAGTCATGCACTTAATAATTGAATCTTATGCTTAGTAGAATAGGACTGCACTACATTTTTTTTTAAAATTGGTTTTCTTTCTTAACTGTTAATTAATTTTTTTCTGTGAAAAATCATTTTTAGTAAAGTCTTGAAATTTAAAATGATTTTTTGACTTAGTTTTTCTCAAAAACATACCCCCTTCAAAACTAGGGATTTTTCGCAAATGGACTTAGCTTAGGCCCTAACCCTAGAGCTGCATACACCTATAGATCTAGAAGCCAGCATCTCACAAGCACCTTAGGGTACTTTTGATTGATAACCTAGACTGGGTTTAGATTCTTAGGTCTATGCCTTGATTCAAGATGTTTTAAGTCAGTACATCTGCAGTAATTGGGGCAATAAATACCAAATGAACAGCAATCAGGTTAAGTGTCAAGCTTAGAAAATCTAACTTGATCAGATCACTCAACTTGACTAATCATAGTGAAAGATACTGTTTATGACAGTCAGTAAGTAGCTAACTGGGTTAGACAGGACCCGAACAAGAACGGTTTAATTTGGTTTGGTCCAGTTTATGCTTATTAGAGTTGGTTCAATACAGAACTCAATTTTTTTCGTTGCTCTAATTTTTTTGCTATAATCATTTTTTGATATATGGCAAAGGGGGAGAGAAAGGAAAAGAGAGAAAGAGAAAAGAAGTTTTTTTTTCTAAATGTAATTTTTCAAAATTTTTATCTCCTTTTTTAAAAAGTAAAGTAATTAAATGCTAAAAAAATATTTTCAAATCTAAGAATTTCAAAAATGAATGTTTTCTAAGTATAATGTTGAAAAAAATTTTTGGTGGAAATTTTTTTAAGTGTGGAAAACTTAAAAATTGTTTGTGGAAATTTTTCTAAGTGTGGAAAACTTAAAATTCTTTGTGGAAATTTTTTTTAAGTGTGGAATACTTAAAAATTGTTTGTGGAAATTTTTCTAAGTGTGGAAAACTTAACATTCTTTTTGGAAATTTATTTTAAGTGTGGAAAACTTAAAAATTGTTTGTGAAAATTTTTTTGAGTGTGGAAAACTTAAAAATTGTTTGTGGAAATTTTTCTAAGTGTGGAAAACTTAAAATTCTTTTTGGAAATTATTCTAAGTGTGGAAAAACTTAAAAATATTTTAGAAAATTTTTTCTAAGTATGAAAAAGTTTTTTCTGAAAATTTTCTAAGTATAATGTGAAAATTTTTCTCAAGTGTGCAAAAACTTTCTGGATCTAAAGCACTTAAAGATTAACAAAAACCCCACTTATCTTTGAAAAACTCAGGGGGAGAATTTTCATTTCAGGGGGAGGAAACTAAATATTTTTTTAATTCGTTGCTTGTTTATTTAACTTTTTGAACCGTGTTGCCATAAATCAAAAATGGGGAGATTGTTAGTGCAGGAAGCACCTAAGTCAAACCTGGGTTTTGATAATGGCAAAGGGTTCAGAAGTTAAGGTGTTAATGTGATCTAACAAGGTTTACTAAGTGTGCAGGAAAAGTCCTAGGTACTTTAGGCAAGAAGTCCTGACAAAGGGCTGGGCAAGAAATCCTGGTCAAGGACTGGGCAAGAAGACCTGACCGGAAGTTGGGCAAAGAAGTCCTGGTCGAGGACTGGGCAAGAAGTCCTGGCGTAGGGCTGGGCACGGAAGACCTGATCGGAAGTTGGGCACGAAGACCTGATTAGGTGGATTGGGCAAAAGTCCAACCGGAGGAGCCGGTCGGCAAAAGGTAAACTCTCCTAAGATGAGTAGGTGAGGACGCATTCCCCGTCGAGGGAACAGTAGGCGTCAGTTCGACCTAGGGTTCCATTTGGGAGACCTAAAGTCAGAACCAAGACAGCTTAGGCTGTAAATAATGGCTAACATATTTGCTTCTTGTGTTTTGGAACTACCCTTAGTTGCAAGAAACGAAGGAATGAGTTTTTGTAGCTCAGGCGCCTCAAAGGAGTCAGGCGCCTCACTGGGGTTAGGCGCCCGTATGGATACGGGCGCCCCAGTTGAAGGCTAAACCAAAGCAAGCGAAGCAAAACTGCCACGAAGCCTCTGGACGTACTTAGCTCAGGCGCCCGAGACCTTACAGGCGCCCCCATCAGCTCAGGCGCCCCAGTGAAGATGGATAAGCGCTGACCGAGCCTGCCGATAAGAGATCGCGCAGGGAAGGCCACGTGTAGGCGCCCCCATCGTCACAGGCGCCCCCATGGGTGCTATAAAAGGGGTTCACCCGCAAGGCTTCAACACACATCGCTCTCAACGCTTCAAGCACTTTCGTTCAAGTGCTACGCTCCGACAACCTCCGACTTCGAGATTCCAGCGCTGACGACGACCCTTTGCTCCGAAATTCGATCCACCTAGGGCGTCGGTAAATTTAAATTATGAAGTGTTGTTAATTCAATTTCTAATTCTATATCTATACTGTCAAGTTGTAAAAGATTTTCTGAATATAGAATTGCCCAAAGTAAACGATCAAGGATCGTGGACCTTGGAGTAGGAGCCGACCGCGACTCCGAACCAAGTAAAACCAACCTGTGTTCGCGATTAGTTTATTATTTTCCGCTGCGTATTTTCTCTATTTTTCCAAAAATTTGATCTCGATATTCACCCCCCCTCTTTCGAGTTTCTACGATCCAACATGTTCTGCTGGGCTAGAGCCTTCGCCTGGAGAGCCCAGACCTTTCGCTCAGAATACTCCAGGTTGGAGATCCTGAGGTTCGCTTGAGTAACAGGCAAGTCCGCTATCTCGGTTTGGCTACTGGCGGCTCCCAGTTGCTCCTCAGAGTGAGCCAGTCGATCTTGGAGGGCGGTGAGCTCGGCCCGTAGAGCATTTAAAGTGGACTCATTAGAGACGAGCTGAGTGTGCCTCAGCCGAGCCTCCAGAAGTTCCACCTTCCTCTCGGCCTTTTCTCGAGCCGTTGCATGGGTCAGGAGTGCCATGGATAGACTATGGCATGACCCCCAAAACTGCAAAAAGACAAGAGATAACAAGAGGCTAAAACTAAGAAATAAGTAAAGAGAGGGAGTTAATCCTGCAAGTACCTGAGTGGCCTCCCGAAAAAAGGAGTCAGCTTTGCTGCTAGACCCCCGATAGTAGGACCCCTCGAGCCCCTGCATGTAGCGGTTGGCCACCGACCCGTACAGGTGAAGGTCCTGGCACCGGGGGGGGGCAGCTCTCCTCGAGGCAGGCTCAGGCGGCAATCCGACCGGGTGGGCACCAGTAGGTGCATCGCCGACCGGTTGACTTGGCCTTCGGCAGGCGAGGTTCTCGACAACTCTGGTAGGGGTAGGTCAGGAGCGCCAGAGGAGAATGAGGGGGCGGTGACTGGGGCCAAGGCGTAGGTCGTCGGCCGGGCCCTCGAGTCGGGAGCCGTCATCTTCTTCTTCTTCTTCTTCTTTTGGTGCTTACTGGGGGAAGGTCGGGTAGAGTCCCCCGTCGGAGAGGGAGTGCGGCGACGTCTTGAGGCAGAAGGTCGGGCGATGGTCGTTGAGGGTTCCGTCTCGGGAACCACGGCGACAGGGGCAATTTTTAGGGCGGTTGGAGTCACGCCCGTAGGAGTAGCTTCAGTCGGGGTGCCTTCCCCCGCCTGTAGCTTTGCGGCCAACCGAGCCTCCAGCTTGGCGTCTTCGAGGCTAAAACCTTCTACCAGGGCTACGACCAACATCGTTGTAACTGCAAGAACAGCATGAGCTCAGTCAGAACTAAAAAAGTGTTCAAAGGAAACATCACAATACTTACCGACTGGGGCCAGCCTGGGAATCGGCAAGGGGCTAAGGCCGAAGGCGGAAAGAAGCTCCTCCTTCAGCAAGTGCACTCCGTGGAAGTGCCTACTACCGAGCTTGGATAGCGCCGACTGGTAAGCTATGGAGGTGCAATAGTGTTTGGGAAGAGGAGGAGAGAAAGGGAGATCCTCGACCCAGGCCATGGGCCAACTCGGGGTCAGGATAGGCTTAACGAAGAAATATCACTCTTTCCATCCTTTGTTAGAGGAGGGGAGCTTCTGAAGAAAGGAAGTTTTGGCTCGGGCTTGAAAGAAGAAGTCGCTCGGCTCTTGCTTCTTGGGGTAATAAAAGAAGTGGAAGTATTTGGGTCGAAGGGAATTTTGTACAAAGTAAAAATGATAACCGAGCCGCACATTAGACGGATGGTGTTCGGGGCTAATTGGGACAAAGGAATGCGGAAGTATGTACAAACGGTAGAAATGAAGGGATGGATGGGGAGGCGGAGGCTGGCCTGTAGGTGGCCTCAAGACAAAGTGATGTAGCCCGGAGGGGCGGAATCGGGTCGGTCGGTCGATTTAGGCAAGCGGAGTCGATGGTCGAAGGGGATTAGATATTCCGATCGGAGTTGATCTAGGTCTTGAGCATGGAGGTCAGTTACCATGGTGGAATACCATGGCTCAGTGGGTGAAGAGGAGGAGGAAGGCGAATCCATGAGAAAAGAGAAAGGCAAAGAAACTAACCGAGGGGAAAGAAAACCGCCGGAGAAGAAGGTTGGAAGGACGGACGCCCCGGAACCCTAGCAGAGCTCGAATCAGCAGCAAGACAGTGTCGAAGTTAAAACGTGATGGTAACACAGGTGGGGTAAAAGGCCTATATATAGGGTCCGGAGAATAACTCTGGTCGTCCGATGACAAGCTGAGGAAAATGCAGGATTGAGCCTGGATCATCCGATCAGGCTCGAGGTGACTTCCGAAGCGACAGAGCGCACGTGCGAGTCGGACATTCGCAGGGATGGGTGGCAGACGCATCGTTGCTCGGAAAACGAATGGCCCGCGAACACGTGGCTCAGGCAGTTAAGGCGGTAATTAAGAAGAAGATATGGGATGATTCGGCGAGGGTTGCAATGATAGAAGGAAAAGACATTTGATGGGAAAGTTTGTCCGGCCAGGTAAGTCGCTGGCCCGGGGTCAACTGTCTAGATGGACCGCAAGAGCACGCTGATGGTGCCCAATACTAGTGTCACGATGAGCACTCAAATTTAGATATTTATAAAATTGAAAACCCTTGGCTAGCAAGATTAAATATAGAATAGGGGCCTCAGGTCGTATTTTTTTTCCAAGGACTAGTTGAATGAAAGTTTAACTCGAGCTTGAAGGTTTATTTGTCGTTTGATGTTTGGGTTTTCTAGATAAAATGGGGGGTTTTTGGCAAGAAGGAAATGACAATATGAAATAGACTGAACTTAACTAAAACATGGAACGAAATGGACTTAACTAAAGAAATTGCAAGAACTACTCTTGACCTATTGAAAAGAATTAAACAATTCGACTTCAACAATTTAATTGAAATTAAAGATCTAGTTGCAGGGAATAAATGGCATGAAATAAATTGCAGAAGTTGAAAGCTAACACAAAGCAATGCTTGGAATCTTGACTTGAAGTAAAGTTGACATAAGTTTGAACAATTGAGTGAAGTAAATGCTTGGAACTAAAATTTATCCTAAATTAAACACCAAATCAATTCATATCAAAAACTTCCCTTTGCCGTCACACAAAGGTTGAACTATGAACCCCCTAGCTCAAAAACCAACGGAGGAAGACTCTCTGGCTCAGTTGATGTGAATCTGCTGTTTTGCTCTTCCTGATCGGTCAACCGACCGATCAGGTCTCCTTCTGATCGGTCACGGGACCGATCAGAGAACCCTCTGTCCGGTCACGCGATCGGTTAGTAGCTGAAACGCTTCCCCGATCTCTACCTTCTTAATCGGTTGGATGGCGATCGAACCCAAAATCTATCAACACGCTTTCGAGAACCCCTCTCAGGCTTCGACAGCTCCGGACGACGGGAATCCAGTGATCGACAATGGATGGATCAGTGAAAACAAGCTTCGGCGAAACCCTCACCGTAACACCTTCAGCTGCGAGAATTTGTTAACGAAACTGAACTGGAGATCTTACCTCAAGGATTAAAATCTTGGAAACAACTTGATCTTGATGTGGCCGCGCGATCTATGAAGAAAACGGATACGGAAACCATGAAGAAAATGAAGAACTGGAGAAGAAAACTTACGATCTGAAACTACTCTACTGCTACTCGACGACGCGACGACCAGCGGAGGGAATTCCCAATTAAACTAATTCCTTTTGAAATTGAACGACTATGATTGTTTCGGACTCATCCAATGGTTGGATCTTCTCCGATCTGAACCAAACTTCCCAGATCTTGATCAATGGTCCTGATCTACCTGTCCTTAGCTTGGATCAACCAGATCTATGGCGGATGGCTCAGATCATCCCTTCTCTTGCTTGGATGGTCTAGAACATCTTGAGCTTGATCCAACGGTCAGGTTGCTTCTGATTTGGATGAAATTTTCAGATCTTGATCTGTGGTCATGATTGGCTTCATCTTGAACTCGGATTGATCAGAGGTTGATCGATGACTCAGATCTAGCCGATCTTTGATCGGATGGCTCATATTAATCCGATGCTTGATCACTTTGATCCAGATCCAATTCTGGCTCAAGTCTGGTCCAATCTGATCTAAGTCCATGGTCATTTGAAGCCTACAAAATTAGATTCAAAATTAATGCCAAAATATCTCAAATATAGAAAGATTTGAATCAAAAGCCAAAATAAAGGAAATACATGAAACCTAATATAAATGCAAATTTAAGCATATAAAAGTGGATCAAAACATGGATTTGAGAGCCTAAATTTATCAACAAAATGGTAGTTATCAATTCCCCCACATTTACTCTTCGGCGTCTCGCACAAGCCAACTAGTAAACTAAGGATGTATCCCCTAGATTATTCTCAATCATAGTTAGAAGCAATTGAAAGGAAATTACCTAAGGTTGTCAATTCTCAAAAATCTAAACTCAATGGACTAGTATCCTATCCTTAAATCAACAACTTAGCATACTTCGTCCTTCTTGACTCATTGAGATGAATTCAACACTCAAATCCTCTCAAGGCAAATGTTGGTGGCTCTCTTCCTAAATTCTACATTTTTGATGAAGTGGAGCTCACTCAAACACAACATGGTTCTTGCACTACCATAGACTTGCTTATTATCTACTCTCCACCATCATTCTTGATTTGGATCCACATCTATAAAAGCTTATTCAAATAAGTTTAGAAGATATATGAAATGATAGAAATGAAATAGAAGTTTAATGAACTTTGATGCTAAAGAATTATAATAAAGGAAGTAAAGAAATGTGATATGAAAAGGAAACATAGAAAAAAAATATAGCATGATAAGAAGATATGTAAAAAGTAGAGAAAGTAGAAGACTTGGGCACCCAAAAATGTTTCTAATGCACTTTGCCCTCTTCTGGTGTCCTCTAATGAATTCTGAGCCAAGGGGAGTAAGGGGATCAACTAATCCGGGTGAGAATCCTCAAGAAACAGTGTTGAACTCTGTGCCAATTCTGCTGATCAGTCGCTGGTCCGATCATACATTGCCTGATCGGACTGGGGATCGGACTGGATAGCTCCTGATCGGTCTGGAGACCGATCAGGCCTCCAACAGAAGTTGGTTTGTAGAATTTTGAAGCTGACTTCTGCTGAAACTTATCTTCTTTTCAATCAGTACCCCATCTCAGATTCCTCTAACTCCTTGTTCTCATCTTTCAACTCAGAAATCTACCTCATTTCCTGCCACTTCATATTTTTTTCCTTTTCCTTTTCTTTTCTTTTCTTTCTTCTATTTTTTTCTCTGATTTCTATTTTGTGTAGCTGCATTTTTTTTTCTTTTCTTTCTTCAGTTTCAATTACCTCTAACAACCAAATCCTACTCCCTCATCTCCACTTCAGTTCTGGCAATGATTTGAATTTTTGAAGATAATTCCACTTGCCAATTCCATGTCTAAATGAAAGCTTTTGGTAAACTTGAAAAGTATCACTAGTTGCTAACCTTGGTAAGCTCCCATTCCTTTCTAAATTAGCCTCATAGAGTTGAAACACCAAACAACATTCAGAAATCAAATTGCTCCAAAAGTGATCTTTACTTCCCAATTCTCACAACTCACCTTTGATACACCACTCCATCACATTGGCACACTTCTTCATTTTCTTTTCTTCCTTCTTTTTTTTTCTGTTTTTGCATTGCATCCCTCATACTCTTCATCTCTTAAAATCCATCAAAATCGATTCCCACTATGATTCAACAAAAAGAAAACTTCCAAAATTTTTCAAATTACCACTTCTTACCACCATTTCTTTCAAAGCTCTAGCCACCTCCCCCACACTTAATCTTTTGTCCGTCTCGAGCAAAGTAACATCAAGAAAAATCCCAAGTAACCAAGTCTATAGAGAAATATGGTTATGAGCAAAAAAAAATAGGGAAGGAAAAGAATAAAGTATGTATCAACAAGGATTATTGCAAAAACTCATATGAAAAGGGAAGACAAAATGATTAACCTCTATAAATGTGGTCCAATCATAGAAATATGATTTTGAAAGAATCTAAGCAAGTTCTAGAGTACAATCACATGTGTGTATCTCAACAATAAAGCCGAGACCTCACTAGGTAAAAAGAATTCATCTCAAGTCATCACTCTAGAGTCCATAATGTTGGGATCGGATGGCTAGAGAGGGGGGGTGAATATAGCCAACCACTTGCAACTTGAATACTTATAGCGATTTCTGCAACTTAAATATCAGTAGCACAGCGGAAAGAGTAGAAAATAGATTATGCAGAAAACGTAACGGAAGCGAAACAAACACAACTAGCAAGATCGCTAACAAGGAGGGTTTACAAGGTTCGGGGATAACTTGCCCCTACTCCTTGGCGTGCCCTTAAGGTGGGCGATCCCTTGATCGTCGGCAGATCAAGCCCCGGTTATCACCGGATAAATCAGCAACCTCCTTCTCGGTGGAGAAACCTCTCCATAGTGTATTTCAAACAAAGATATAGTTTAAGCACAAAGAAACAACAAGAAGGATCTTACTCAAACACTTAGCAAGGACAAAAACACAGCAAGCTTCCCTGAGCTCCACCCAGTGGCGATCTCACACAAGAACCCTTCTTCGTGTCTTCCCACTGTCGGACTCCAAGCCTCTTGTTTTCTCCTTCAAGCGCTCAAGTACATGATGGTTGCTTCTCAATTGCTTGCTCAAAAGTGATGAGGATCGCAAGAACACAGCAGACAAGTTGTGGAGAACTCAAGGCACGGCAAGAACAATAGTTCGCAAGACTTGCTTCCACGAAGCCATCCACTGCCCTTTTGATTCTTCACATAGCACCAGGTGACAACATCTCTGTAGCTCCCAGCTACTCATCTGCCAACGCCAGCCTCTACTGAGCTATCTCTGGACTCACTGAGCTCTCCTCAGTCAAGCTCCAGTCTCCGCTCCAGTCTGTAGCTCGTCGTTGCAACCTGAGATGGGAAAATGGACAAACCTGCTCCAAGGAAAGTCTCCATTGACCTCTCCTTAAGTGTTTGAATCCTCTCCTGTCACATGTAGCTTGATCAGAGTATTAGAACAGCAAATCAACCAACATATCAAATATCAGAGGAAAGTGGCAGCGAATCGGTTGTGTTCAGACGCGATCAGAGCGTTTGACAATGCAATTTGAATTAAAGTGATCGGTCACCGGACCGATCAGAGAGCCTCCTGATCGGTCACCAGACCGATCAGGCTGGTTCCAGACCGATCAGGCTCCGTCCTGATCGATCCCCAACGCTCAATCAGAAATCGCGATTTCTTTGAGATTCTCCTGGACCGATCACCAGACCGATCCCAGGTCGTGGATCGTTCACCGGACCGATCCACCCTTATATTGGGCGATTTCTGAGTTTCGCAGGCTAAGCCTTCTGATCGGTCACCGGACCGATCAGGCAGCCTCCTGATCGGTCACCAGACCGATCAGAACCTGACCAGACCGATCAGGCTCCGTCCTGATCGATCATAGAGAGGAACCTGCGACACTTGATCGTTCTTCGGAACGATCTGCACAGTAAACCTGATCGGTCATCAGACCGATCAGGAGCAGTTCAACAAGAGAACTCAACCTCACTGCTCGCTCCCTGATCGGTCACCAGACCGATCAGGAGCCAGTCAATGGGTGAAACGCATACTCCCTGATCGGTCACCAGATCGATCAGGAGCAGCACAGTAGGTTCCCAACCTCACTGTGTGCTCCCTGATCGGTCACCCGACCGATCAGTCATCGCTGGATCGGTCACCAGACCGATCCATGAAGGAGCAGCGTGCCAGAATCCCTGATCGATCACCAGACCGATCCAGGGACTCAAACTCAGCCCTCCAAGCTAAGTTTCCATCCACCTTAGCCCTCCAAGCTAAGAATTTTCCATCTAACTCTCCAAGTTGGGAATTTGCACCTAACCCTCCAAGTTAGGACTTTTCACCTAGCCCTCCAAGCTAGGACTTTTCACCTAGCCCTCCAAGCTAGGACTTTTCACCCAACCCTTCTGAGTTAGAACATCATCCAACCTAGCCCTCCAAGCTAGGCACCTGACCCTCCAAGCCAGGACTTTTTCACCTAATTCTCCAGGATGGGAATTTGCACCTAACCCTCCAAGTTAGGACTTTTCACCTAGCCCTCCAAGCTAGGACTTTTCACCCAACCCTTCCGAATTAGGACTTTTCCAACACCTAGCCCTCCAAGCTAGGACTTTTCAACACCTAACCCTCCAGGTCAGGACTTTTCAACACCTAGCCCTCCAGACTAGGATTTTCCATCCCATGCCTGATCCCCGACCAGGACTTAATCATAATCATCATAATCAACCTAAACTAAAATCGACGTCAACACCAAAACAACAATCAAGGCCAGACTGCATCAACACATAACTAAGTAGTACTCAAGCAAGAATTGTCAAGGAGGAGTTGGTGAAGGGGCTCCCAATGATCAAGTATGAAAAAAAACAAGATGTTGTTGGATCGAGAAATGCGAGAGAGGGGGGGGGGGTGAATGTCGCAATTCGTTTGGATTTAAAAAGAGCGGGTGCGCAGCGGAAATAAAAGAAAACACAACAACGCAAACACAGCAGGTTTACTTGGTTCGGAGCCTGGGTCAATTCTATAAGTTCGCAAAAGTTTACACACAAATAATAATAAAAATATTCTCGTAAACTTAAATACAACTCTTGTTACCGACGTCCAGTGAAGATTGAAGTTCTGGAGCAGCGGGACGTCGTCGGCTTGAGTTGGCAGCTTTCTGGAGCGTGTCGTGGAAGCAGAAAAGCGTAGAATTGTCGAAGGAAATCGTTGTACTTTGAAGAGGGTCGAGGCCCTCTTTATATAGGGCAGGGGGCGCCCGACATGCTCGGGGCGCCCCCCACGTGGCTGCAGATCCGGCGATGCTCTAGTCAAAGCTGATCTCATTATCTTCGGGATTGTATTTGACTGGGGCGCCCGACGCGCACGGGGCGCCCGATTGACCGGTCAAACTTTTATCACCGAGGCTTCGCGAGGGTGAGCTGCAGCCGCCTTCAGTGGCGTGGCACAGTGGGCGCCCGAGACACGCGGGGCGCCCGACATGCGGCTGTTGTCGGGGCGTTTACCTCTTTGCTGACCTTGGGTTGACTCTGGGGCGCCCGACACATCCGGGGCGCCCTGCTCAGCTACGGCCTCACTCCTTTGAGGCTCTCTGAGCTGCAGAAACACAGTCCTTCGGTCCTGCATCCAGGGTTAGTCCAAAACAGCAAATAATAAGTTAGTTAAAACAGCCTTAGCTGTCTTGGTTCTGACTTTGGATCTCCAAAATGGAGCCCTAGGTCGAACCGACGCCTAATGTTCCCTCGAGGGGAACGCGTCCTCACCTACTCCTCTCGGGAGAGTTTTACCTGGTGCCAACCGGATCCTCCAGTTGGACTTTTGCCCAGCAGTCCTTCGCCAGGTCTTGAGTTACCAAGCTTCCCTTCGCTTGGTGCCTAGCAGCCCTTCGCTAGGTTTTTTACTTCTGGCAGCCCTTCGCCAGTGCCTAGCATTCCTTCGCTAGGACTTGTCCTGTCTGGCAGTCCTTCGCCAGTGCCTAGCAGTCCTTTGCTAGGGCTTGTCCTGTCTGGCAGTCCTTCGCCAGTGCCTAGCATTCCTTCACTAGGGCTTTTCCTGTACACTCAAGAAACTCGTTAGACAACCATTAACCCTTAACTTTTGAACCTTTTTGCCAATATCAAAACACAGGTTTGACTTGGGTGCATACTGCACCAACAATCTCCCCCTTTTTGATATATGGCAACCTAGTTCAAAAAGTTAAGGAAAAAAATGCTGAATTTAAAATCCTAAGTTAGATTCCCTCCCCCTAGAAGAAATCTCCCCCTAGGTTTTTCAAAAACAGGTGGTGTGAATGAAGTACTTAGAAGATTTCATGTTTTGATAATAAGTTAGGAAATCTCTACAGTTTTTGCTAAGTTTTTCGAAAAAAACATTCTTAGTTTGGGAACCTTTAGAAAATTTTCATTTTTGAAAAAATTTCAGACTTTAGAAAATTTTCAGTTTTTGGGAAAAATTTCAAACTTAGAAACATTAAGTAAAAATCATTTTAAGCAAAAAATAGTTCAGAGCTTAGAAATAAAATTATACCAATTTTTCAGTTCAACTTTTTGAAAAGACTATGGAAAAGAAAAAATTGTAATTGTGTTTCCTGTTTCCTTTCCAACTCTCCCCCTTTGACATATATCAAAAAAAATGCAGAAAAAAGAAGAAACAAAATTTGCAATACTTAAATAGAGCATTTGCTGTACTGAATCAAAATAAGACCTAAGTCTGGTTAATCCTTTAGGGACCTGTCTAACCCACTTAGCTACTTACTAACTGTTATAAACAGTAGTTTTGGCTAGGGTTAGTCAAGTTAAGTGAGTTGTTCAAGTTAGATTGTCTAAACTTGACACTTAACTTGATTGCTGTTCAGTTTGTATTTAGTGCCCCAACTGCTGCAGATGCACTGACTTAAAGCATCTTGAGTTAAGGCAAAGACCTAAGCATCTCAACCCTTTCTAGGTTATCATTCAAAAAGTGCCCTAAGGTGCTTGTGAGATGCTGGCTTCTAGATCTATAGGTGCATGCAGTTCTAGGGTTAGAGCCTAGGCTAAGTCCATTTTCGAAAAAAAACCTAGTTTTGAAGGGGGTAGTTTTTAAAATAAAACTAAGTAAAAAAAACTTTTTAAAGTTAAAGAACAAAAAACATTTTAAAAGACATTTTAAGTTCAATTTAAAATTGAAAATCCAAAAACCAAATGATTCTATTCTACTAAGCATAACCCTAACTTAATTTAGTCAAAAAATAAACAAGCCAAGCTAAGATTAGCATAGTTCAAGTAGAAGTCTAGTACAAGTCAACAGAAATCAACCCTACTCAGTAGGGGTAGTCAAATGGGTACATGTCCAAGTCATCTAAGAGGAGGGACCAGGAGGATCAAATGGGCCCGGCTGCCATGCATCAAATCGTGCCATGATCTCATGGTACTGTGCATTCCAGGCTTCTCTATCGGCTGTGAGGGTACTCATAATGTTGTTGTAGTAGCCTAAGTTTGTCTCTTGGTCTTCAATATGGTACGCTTCCACTTCTTCTCTGAGGCTCTGGACGTGCATCTCGAGTCGTGTAACTCTCTCGGACAAGGTCGGTGGAGCGGGCTGATCTACCTCTGCTGCTAAGTCGGCAACGTCGACCTCGACCTCCTCGTCGGCAATGTCCTGTGCGGCTGGTCGGCGTCGCCAAGTCAGAACCCCGGTGCCCGAGACGTCTATACCGGCTAAAGAAAAGTTTCTAAATCCTATCTCGTCGAATTCGGTCATTGTGGTAATCTCGCCGTCAGCGATATTTCGGCCGTGGTGGTGGAGGATAGAGGTGATGACGTGGCAGTAGGGAGTGCGGATCCGCCCCTTAGTGGATACACTAGAGGCATGTAGGATACAGTGGAAGAGGTGAAGGCCTATATCTATGTCCAGATGGTGGATAAGGGCATAGAGAAGAAAAGTGTGAAAGGGTTTCATGGTGGCTGTGTCCCTAGTGGACAAAGGAAGGATGCAACGGACAATTACTCTGTAGAGAGCGTAGTCCTGAATCAGGAGTCGGGTGGAGTGGAACTGCCCTCCTTCAGGGTCCATGGCTTCCCCAAAGAAATAGTTGTATAAGGTGTTCAGGTCAATATGAGAGTAGGGGGCGTCGAAGGGCGGGTTCCTTGGAGGGTAGCAACAGAAGATGGACTGAGATGGTCGGAGTCCCAAAAATCGGTTCAGTAGGGTAGGAGTGATGCTCAAGGGCATTCCTTGAACGGTAGTGACGAAGCTCAAGTGGTCTTGCCTAACTATGTTGTTATAGAATTCTGCACATAGGGTGTTGTTGATCGAATGTGTGCAGAATACGAGGTTATCTAGTTGATAGAAGTTAATTGCGGACATTGCGACTGGACAGGATTGGGAGAAGAAATGACGGTTAAGGTAGCTTGTTTTAATCGGAATGTAGGTGGTTTGTGCGAACTTGTTACAAAGTGCTAGGTTAGGAAATCTAGGGTCGGGACTGGGCTCATTACCGGGGTTCGACTGAACTGCTCGGCGTTTTCTAAGTGTAGAAAAAAATAAGTGATTAAGGATAAAGAAGGAGTGTGCAAAAAAAAATTTGTTAATTTAAGAAAAATTAATTGCACAACTAAATTTCATACCTTGGAGGCATGGTTGAGGCAAGGGAAGGCTTAGGTTCACTTGATCCACAAGAATGAGGCAAAGGGAAGAAGGAATGTGAGATGTGGTGTGGGAAATGAGGGAGTCTCGGGTCCCTTTTATAGGGGTTGATGGGGGGGCGCCCGACGGGTCACGGGCGCCCTTTACAGGTTGGTTTTGCCTCGGGCAGGGAAAAGGTCTGTAGGGGCGCCCGACAGGTCACGGGCGCCCTTCTCAAAAGCTGTTTGTCAGCAGCTTTTGACTGCTTTAATCAGCGTGGGAGACAGGTTTTGATAGGGGCGCCCGACATGTCACGGGCGCCCTTGTCAAAGGTTGTTTGACTGCAGCTTTTGACTGCTTTAATCAGCGTGAGGGACAGGTTTTGATAGGGGCGCCCGACATGTCACGGGCGCCCTTCTCAAAGGCTGTTTGACTGCAGCTTTTGACTGCTTTAATCAGCGTGAGGGACAGGAGCGTATAGGGGCGCCCGACAGGTTACGGGCGCCCTTCTCAAGTCGGTCAAATGCAGCTTTTGCTGCTTTGACTGGAGCTGTACCTTTTCAGTGTTGTCAGGGGCGCCCGACATGTTACGGGCGCCCTAGGTACCAGACTTTTGACTGTTTTGACCAGGTTTGACTGTTTGACTCCGTTTGACTGTGTTTGACCATGTTTGACTAGGTTAATCATAGTTTGACCATGATTATGAAAGCACAAGCAAGGTGGTTTAATTTGAGCTTAATTTTCCTGTCTCACTGAATCTAGGGTTTTCAATCACGTTAACCTTAAGGTTTTTGTGAGACAGGTTTGAAGGTAAAAATTAATTTTGAAAGGGAATTTTCATTTATTTTGAAAAGATATTTACTTTTGAAAAAAAATTTTGAAAACAGATTAAGTGTTTTTCAAAAAGATAATAAGTTTGAAAAATAGAGGTTTTGAAAAACAGTTTAGAATCTATAATTATTTGAAATTTGAGTTAAATTCGAATTTGACAAAAGTTAACTTGAATTTGAATTTCAGAAATTGGCTTCCAGGTCTTGGCGAGGCACTAGGCCTTCTTTGGCCAAAGCCTTATGGGATCATCCACCCTTTCCTTGACAAAGCCTTTTAATGAAATTTCATTTTCAAATTAAATTAGGTCATTTTCTGGTCTAACTAGCTTGGGTCTTGGATCGGTAGCTTCGGCTAGTTCCGCCAAATTGGCTTCCCTAACGTACTATCATCTCACCTCCTCCCAATACTATGTTTTCAATTTTCAAGTAATTTTAGTCCTTAAATCTAAGAATTCCTTAAATCTAAGCATGGCAATTTGCAAGAAATTAAATAAACACACAATCAATCAATTAAAAAGACTATCTAATTATAAAGATTGTTTTGATTTTGGCTCCCCCTGGACTATAGCCTCTATATGGGTTAGGCAAGATGTGAATCTTGTCCTTGGGGATCCAAAATTGATTTGAACCAGTTGGTTTAGTCAGGCACAGTTTTGGCACCCATGCCTGAACCTTAGGTCTTGACTGGTTCAGTACAGCAAAGTAAGATCTTTGCCGAGATTTGGTTCTATAGCCAAGTCCGGATCGGTTTAGAACAGACTTCTGTTTTCCCAGAATCATATCAAGATTCTTGGAACCAGAAGTGAATCGTTCTAAAGCTGTTCTTAAATCCTTGACTTGAGTTTTCAAGGAGAAATTCTCTGATTCAAGTTTCTCAACTTGATCAGGGGTTTCTTCCTGAATTTTCTCAGTTAAGGAATTAGAATCAGCTCCCTCTTTCAGGAGTTTTACTTCCTGTCGGAGGGACTCGATTCGGAGTTTGGCTTTCGCCAAATCTCGGGATAGATAGGAAATAAGAGAATTTAATTGCGATTTTGAAAAACCCGTTACCTTTATTTCGCCGTCTTCGGAGAATGTCAGCTTGCCGTCGTCCCGTTCCGAGTCAGAGTCAGTCTCGATTTGATCCGAAGCGGTCAGGGCTAGAAGATTGGACTGAGGTGCTTCTTCTTCTTCTTCTGAGGAAGACTCGTCCCAGGTTGCTTGGAGTGCCTTCTTCTTTCTGTTCTTTTTGGACTCCTTTAGACTTGGACATTCAGTCTTGTAGTGGCCCTTCTTCTTGCATTCGTAGCAGGTTACGTTGGGCTTTTGTTTATCAGCTGCCGGTTTATCTTGTCCGTCCTTTCTTCGGCTTGTTCTCCGTGTGTTAGTTTGGTTCTTCAACTTTTTGTAGTAGCTTCGAGCTAGCCGGACCAGTTCTGATTGATCTTCTTCTTGATCTTCTATTTCTGAATCTGAGGTAGATTCAGGTTCAAGTTGAATTTTCTTCTTGGTCATTTTCCCTGTTTTCCCTGCAAAAAAGGCTATACTTTTCTCGACCAAATTGGAGTTAGTCTGTTCATGCAGCTCAAGTTCAGAAAATAACTCATCTAGCTTAATTTTTGAAAGATCCCTAGAGACCTTGTATGCATCTACCATAGATGCCCACAAGGTGGTCCTAGGGAATGCATTTAGGGCGTACCTTATCAGATCACGGTTTTGAACCTGGTGACCTATTGCGTGAAGACCATTCATCAGCTCCTGGATTCTGGCATGGAGCTGGGCTGCTGTCTCGTTATCAGCCATTTTGATAGTGAAGAGCTTGTTCAGTAGCAAGTCTCGTTTGCTGATCCTTGTATCTGAAGTTCCTTCGTGGAGTTCAATCAATTTAGCCCATAGTTCCTTTGCACTTTTGAAGGGTCCTACGCGGTTCAGCTCTTCTTTCGTTAGTCCACATTGTAGAGTCTGGGTTGCTTTGGCGTCAGCTTCAATCTTTCATTTAAGGGCAGTGTCCCATTCTGAGTAGTCTTGTGGTACACCTTCAGCATTGGTGGGAATCATCAGTCCAGACTGGATGATTATCCACATTTCCACCTGAGTTTTCAGGTGGACCTCCATTCGACTTTTCCAGTAGGGAAAGTCTTCTCCACTGAAAAGTGGAGGTCTGGCGGTGCTAAATCCTTCTTGGATAGACATTTGTTACTGAAATAAAAGTAAACAACAAAAATATTTCCAAGACTTGGTCTTGGATTAGTAGTGCGGGAAGAAATAATCAAACAAAGATTTCAAGGGGTGTTGCACCAACCTTGAGATAAAAACTTGAACGAAAAATTTTTTTATTTTAAAAAATGAGAGAGAAAAAGAAAAAAAAATCCGAAAACTATTCAAACTGGTGGTTGCACCAGGTTTGACTTCCCCGCTCTGATACCACTTGTTGGATCGAGAAATGCGAGAGAGGGGGGGGGGGTGAATGTCGCAATTCGTTCGGATTTAAAAAGAGCGGGTGCGCAGCGGAAATAAAAGAAAACACAACAACGCAAACACAGCAGGTTTACTTGGTTCGGAGCCTGGGTCGACTCCTACTCCAAGGCCCACGGTCGTTGACCGTTTTCTGCGGGCAATTCTATAAGTTCGCAAAAGTTTACACACAAATAATAATAAAAATATTCTCGTAAACTTAAATACAACTCTTGTTACCGACGTCCAGTGAAGATTGAAGTTCTGGAGCAGCGGGACGTCGTCGGCTTGAGTTGGCAGCTTTCTGGAGCGTGTCGTGGAAGCAGAAAAGCGTAGAATTGTCGAAGGAAATCGTTGTACTTTGAAGAGGGTCGAGGCCCTCTTTATATAGGGCAGGGGGCGCCCGACATGCTCGGGGCGCCCCCCACGTGGCTGCAGATCCGCCTTCAGTGCGTGGCACAGTGGGCGCCCGAGACACGCGGGGCGCCCGACATGCGGCTGTTGTCGGGGCGTTTACCTCTTTGCTGACCTTGGGTTGACTCTGGGGCGCCCGACACATCCGGGGCGCCCTGCTCAGCTACGGCCTCACTCCTTTGAGGCTCTCTGAGCTGCAGAAACACAGTCCTTTGGTCCTGCATCCAGGGTTAGTCCAAAACAGCAAATAATAAGTTAGTTAAAACAGCCTTAGCTGTCTTGGTTCTGACTTTGGATCTCCAAAATGGAGCCCTAGGTCGAACCGACGCCTAATGTTCCCTCGAGGGGAACGCGTCCTCACCTACTCCTCTCGGGAGAGTTTTACCTGGTGCCAACCGGATCCTCCAGTTGGACTTTTGCCCAGCAGTCCTTCGCCAGGTCTTGAGTTACCAAGCTTCCCTTCGCTTGGTGCCTAGCAGCCCTTCGCTAGGTTTTTTACTTCTGGCAGCCCTTCGCCAGTGCCTAGCATTCCTTCGCTAGGACTTGTCCTGTCTGGCAGTCCTTCGCCAGTGCCTAGCAGTCCTTTGCTAGGGCTTGTCCTGTCTGGCAGTCCTTCGCCAGTGCCTAGCATTCCTTCACTAGGGCTTTTCCTGTACACTCAAGAAACTCGTTAGACAACCATTAACCCTTAACTTTTGAACCTTTTTGCCAATATCAAAACACAGGTTTGACTTGGGTGCATACTGCACCAACAGATGTGTGATGCGTGTCAACAGGGTAAGCAATCTAAATCATCACACAAAGGTAAAACCTTAACTAGCACTTCTTTACCTTTAGAGTTATTGCATTTAGACTTATTTGATTGTCATAGCACACCTTCAATAATAGGAAGTAAATATTGTTTGGTAATTGTACATGACTTTTCTAGATATACATGAGTGTATTTCATAAAACATAAGGATGACATTTTAGAAATATTTGTAGGATTTAGTAAACGGGTTGAAAATGAGAAACACTTCAAGATCAACCGAATTAGAAGTGACCATGGTGGAGAATTTGAAAAATTCAAACTTCTCACAATTTTATTTAGAAAATGGGTACGAACATGAATTTTCATATCCAAGAACCTCTCAACAAAATGGTGTGGTAGAAAGAAGAAATAAGACATTACAAGAAGCCGCTAGGACTATGTTTAATGTCTATTCTCTACCTAGCTACTTTTGGGCCGAAGCGATAAATACCGCTTGTTACATCCAAAATTGGGTCTTAATTCATAGGTTTTTAGGGAAAACTCCATTTGAGTTGTGGAATGAGAGAATTCCACAAATTCACTATTTAGTGTTTTTGGGTGTAAGGTCTACATTTTAAACACCAAGGATGATTTGAGGAAATTTGAATCTAAGGCGGATAAAGGGATCTTGGTTGGATATTCATCCACTAGTAAGGGATATAGAGTGTATAACAAAAGGACTAAGGTAATTGAGGAGTCATCCAATGTGGATTTTGATGAGTCAACTAACACTTACCCTAGGAAATCTTCTATTGATAAGGACATAGAAGAAAGTCAACCCCTTACCCAAGAAATTCAAGACCTATATTTGGGGGGCATTGATCAAGGGGGAGGGAGAAGTGCATTAGAGGATGAACATCATGTAGTCAATGAGCCCATAACCTCTAAGCACTTAAGGCATAACCAAGACCACCCCGTTGACCAAATAGTTGGGGATGTCACCCAAGGGGTGAAAACTAGGTCTTACTTTAGGGAATATAGTAGTCAAATTGCCTTGATTTCCCAACTTGAACCAAAATCTATTGATGAGGCATTAGGTGATGTGGATTGGGTCCTAGCCATGCAAGAAGAGTTGAATCAATTTGAAAGAAATGAAGTGTGGGAGTTAGTTCCTAGGCCTAATGATTGTACCATTGTCACCACAAGATGGGTCTTTAGGAACAAGTTAGATGATCAAGGAAATATTACTAGGAATAAGGCTAGATTGGTAGCAAGGGGGTTTAATCAAGTTGAGGGTATTGATTATGATGAGACATATACCCCCGTAGCTAGATTAGAGTCTATTAGGATCTTATTAGCATATGCCGCTCAAATGTGTTTCACACTTCACCAAATGGATGTGAAGTCGACATTCCTTAATGGGGGTCATTAAAGAAAAGGTGTATGTAGAGCAACCACCCGGCCGATTTGAAAACCCAAACTACCCTAGTTATGTCTACAAACTAAGAAAAGTCTTGTATGGATTGAAACAAGCTCCCCAGGCTTGGTATGAAAGGCTTTCATCATTCTCAGTATCCAAGGGTTTTAGGAGAGGTACAATTGATCCAACATTATTCCTAAAATCTAAGCATAAGGATATCTTTGTGACCCAAGTGTATGTTGATGATATTATTTTTGGGTCAACAAATAGTGAATTTCTCCATGAATTTATTAAATGTATGGAAAATGAGTTTGAGATGAGTCTAGTGGGAGAATTGACTTTCTTTTTAGGATTACAAGTCAACAAACAAATGAAGGGACTCATGTGTATCAAACTAAATATGCTAGGGAAATCATAAAGAAATTTGGATTAGAAAATGCTAAGGTAGCATCTACTCCTATAGGAACAAATGTCAAAATGCATAGTGATCTTGAAGGAAAAGTAGTAGACCCAAAACAATATAGGAGCATGATTGGTAGTTTGTTATACCTAACCGCTAGTAGACCGGATATATTATTTGTGGTAGGTATGTGTGCAAGATATCAATCATGTGCCAAAGAGTCTCATTTAGTGGTAGTAAAGAGGATCTTAAGGTATATTAAAGGTACTCTTACACTAGTAGAATTTCCTTAATTTAATTCATATATTCACCGAAGTCATAGATAGATAATTACCGAAGTAGACGCATGTGAAGTAAAAAGGGATTATTTTACTTCGTCATATCACCGAAGTCATATCCATGAAAATAGCGAAGTCTTTTACCGGTTCAAAAAGGCAAACCAATTCAGATTTGGACAGATTATGAAGTAAGAACTTGTCTTTTACTTCGTTAGTTTTGTAAAGTGCTGAAGTAATCGATGATATATAATTTTATAGTTTAAATTGATTGTCGAAGTAAAAAAATATCTGTTGCTTTAGTAGTTTTGTAATGCGACGAATAATAGATGATATGTAAATTCACAGTTTACATTAATTGTCGAAGCAAATATATTTTATAACTTCGCCAGTATTTATATTTATCGAAGTATGTAGTATTATGTAATCGATTTAAAAGACTTTATTGGTTTGTATTATATAGAAGTAATAGATTTGAAACTATTACATTTAATGAAGTAATTGTCGATTACCACCGCACTAATTTAATAAAAGAGTGAAGTAAAATTTTTTTTACTTCATTAAAATTAACAATAATGCCAAATAGTATAAGAGGAAGACTCAAATAGTATCAATTAACAATGATGCCAGGAGAAAAAACAAAAAGTTGAAAGAAAAAAATCGATTGCACTCAAGATAATAGAACGTTAAAAATAATTCATCAAGGAGCATACATGGCACTGGGATTGGAGATGAGTAATAATATGTTCATTAAAGAGGAAGACTCACGCTCTTTAGTAATAATATGACCTCACGCTCGAACAAAACACTTGCCTCTATTTCACGTGGCCAGGAAACCTCAAAGAGGAAGACTCGGCAGTGCTACAGAGAGGAAGAAAACTAGTGGCACTGCGGGGAAAGGAGATAAGGGGTGGGAGAGGGAAGAAAACTGAAAGGAAAAGAAGAGGAAAAATTGAAGGAGACGATTGAAACCTCGAGCTTGTGCATCGAGCAGAAGGCGCTTGTGCATTATCAGGAAGAGGGGAAGGCACTTGTGCGTCGTCAGGAAGAGGGGACGGGCCAGGAAACCTCAAAGAGGAAGACTCGGCGGTGCTACAGAGAGGAAGAAAACTAGTGGCACTGCGGGGAAAGGAGATAAGGGGTGGGAGAGGGAAGAAAACTGAAAGGAAAAGAAGAGGAAAAATTGAAGGAGACGATTGAAACCTCGAGCTTATGCATCGAGCAGAAGGCGCTTGTGCATTATCAGGAAGAGGGGAAGGCACTTGTGCGTCGTCAGGAAGAGGGGACGTGCGCCGTCGGGCAGAAGAGGAGGCATGCCATGCGTCGTCAAGAAGAGGAGACGGAGGTCGTCGTTGGGCAGAAGGGGGCGCTGCTGTCATCGGGCAGAAGGGGGCGTCGCGTCGTCGGGCAGAAGGGGGAGGTGTTGTGCGATTAGGGATGGAAATAGGCCAGGCCAGGCTTTTACCTTAACAGGTCAGTCCTGTATAATAACAAACTAGCATGAGCCTGGCCTGTGGCCTATTATAGGCTTTATTCTTGGCCTAAGCCTGGCCTGTTCAATAGCCTGGCTGGCCTGCAGCCTGTTTACAAAACATGTAATTTAATTCAGTTATCAAAATACTTTAATATATAAAATATAACAATTCAATTTGATTATCCAAAATACTAATTTAACAAATTAGCTAAAGATACTTCTAATATATAAAATATGTTTGTTATAGCTAAAATAGATTTGTGGTGTATTGACAAGTAGGGTGGTAGATAAGGTCTTACTCAGTAGAATCTAAGGTTTGAATCTCCGTTTTGACAATATATATAATATAATTTTAACAGACCCAGGCCGACCTGTCAGGCTTCATAGTCTTTATATTGAGCATGGACCTGACCTGATAAGAAAACAGGCTTTCAAACAGGCCTGAGTATTATTTTATTTTTAAACAGGTCAGGTCAGGCCAGGCCAAATACAGGTCAGGCCACAAGCCCCTGACAGGCCACCTGACCTATTTCCATCCCTATGTGCGATGAAGTTAGGGCAAAGTTTGGACTTGGGGCCCTGTTAAGGATTCCTTTAAAATAAATATAAATCGATTAATTTATTTATAAAGGAAAATAAATTTTAGTTGATTAAACTTATTACATCGGTATAGAAATTTATGAATTTTATTTTGTAACTTATTACTTCATCGAATATTTATTATGAAGTAAAATATCAAATAAATTTTGTAGTAAGGCCCGTAATTTTTAACTTACAAAGTCTAAAATGGAATTTAATTCATCAAATTTATTACCAAAGTTGATTAACATGTATTACTTCGTTAAAAGATTTTGCCGAAGTAACTTGTGGCGAAGTCTATTCTTGATTTTTCACATAGTGTTAATATCGGTCTTTGGTATCCTAGAACTCCAAATATTGAACTTTTTGGATACACTGACTCGGATTATGTGGGTTGTAGACTAGATAGGAAGAGTACTGGTGGAGGGTGTCAATTTATAGGGTCATCTTTAGTTAGTTGGAGTAGTAGGAAGCAACCATGTGTTGTCTTATCAACAACAGAGGCCAAATATGTAGCAATGTGTGGTTGTGTGTCTCAACTACTTTGGATCATGCATACCTTAGAGGATTATGAGTTATACTACTCCAAGGTCAAGGTTTTATGTGACAATGTAAGTACTATTAATTTGACTAAAAATTCGGTACATCATTCTAGAACAAAACACATTGAAGTGAAGCATCACTTCATTAGGGATCATGTGGCAAGGGGAGACATAGAATTACATTATGTTGAGTCAAAGTCAAACCTTACCGACATATTTACCAAGTCTCTTCCCGAACAGAGTTCACATCCTTAAGAAGGGGACTTGGTATGTATTTTGTATAAGTATAGGATTGACCTTGGAGTAATACAATAGGAAGGTGGTGCATGATTCATTAGGATGATACAAATGATTCACTTATGCTTATGACATATTGTTGGGTAATTAGATATATACATTATTGAAAATATATCAACTATGGGGAAAGCAAATGTTTAATCAATGGACATCTTGCTCAAAGATCATAGTTGAACATTTTAAATCAAGGCAATCATCATGATGCCTAATGCATAGCTAGGACCCAATCCACATCACCTAATGTCTCATCAATAGATTTCGGTTTTAATTGAGAAATCAAGGCAATTTGAGTACTTTATTCTCTAAAGTAAGACCTAGTCCTTACCCCTTGAGTGACATCACCCACTATTTGATCAATGGGGTGATCTTGGTGATGCATAAGGGTCTAGAGGTTATGGGTTCATTGGTTACATGATGCTCATCCTCTAGTGCACTTCTCTCCCCCTTGATTATTGCCCCCCAAATGTAGGTCTTGAATTTCTTGGGTAAGGGGTTGACTTTCTTCTATGTCCTTATCAATAGAAGAATTTCTAGGGTAAGTGTTGGTAGACTTATCGAATTCCACATTGGATGACTCCTCAATTACTTTTGTCCTTTTGTTATATATCCTATATCCCCTACTAGTGGATGAATATCCAACTAAGATCCCCTCATCCGCTTTAGACTCAAACTTCCTCAAATCATCCTTGGTGTTTAAAATGTAAACCTTACACCCAAAAATCCTAAAATAGTGAACTTGTGGAGTTCTCACATTCCATAACTCAAATGGGGGTTTTCCTAAAAACCTATAAATTAAGACCCAGTTTTGGATGTAACAACGGTATTTACCGCTTCGGCCCAAAAGTAGCTAGGAAGAGAATATGCATTAAGCATAGTCCTAGCGGTCTCTTGTAATGCCCTATTTTTCTTTCTACCACACCATTTTGTTGAGGAGTCCTTGGGCATGAAAATTCATGCATGTACCCATTTTCTAAACAAAATTATGAGATGTTTGAATTTTCAAACTCCCCACCATGATCACTCCTAATTCGGTTGATTTTGAGGTGTTTCTCATTTTCAACCCTCTTACTAAATCTTATGAAAATTTCTAAGGTATCATCCTTATGTTTCATGAAAAATACCCAAGTAAAACTAGAAAAATCATCTACAATAATCAAACAATATTTACTCTCTACCAAGGATGGAGTACTATGACAATCAAATAAGTTCATATGCAATAATTCTAAAGGTAAAGTAGTGCTAGTTAAGGTTTTACCTTTGTGTGATGATTTAGATTGCTTACCCTCTTGGCATGCATCACACATCTTGGTCTTTTCGTACTTGATCATGAGAAGCCCCTTCACCAATTCTTTCTTGGCAACTCTTGCAATATTCTTCATGTTAATGTGCCCAAGTCGTCGGTGCCACAACCATCCTTCTTCTTCTTTAGATATGAGATACTTAAGCAAATTGTTAGAAGCATAAGTAAGATTAAGATAGTAAAGATTAGCCTCTCTATATTCTTCTAGCATAATACTCTCAGATCCATTTTGCTTAATTAAACACTTTCTAGCATGAAACTCAACCATATATCCCGCATCACAAAGTTGACTTACACTAAGTAAATTAAACTTCATTCCCTTAATTAAAAGAACTTTGTGGATAGTGATTGTAGGAGATACCTCAATGGTGCCCCTACCAATTATTTTGAGTTTCTCACTATTTCCGAAAGATACGGTACCTTCTCTTAGATAGCTAATAGTGATGAACTTGTTTACATCTCCGGTTATGTGCCTTGAACACCCGCTATCCACTATCCACATTTTTGAGGCATCCTTCACATTCACCTAAGCAACACGGAAAACACAAACTTTTGGTACCCAAATGTTAGTTCCACAAGAATCATTTAAATACTTCTTTGGTACACAAGCCTTCTTTGCATTTCCCTTAACCCCTTGTCTCCTAAAGGCACTCTTTCTACCCATAAGTGAAACAAAAGCTACTTCCTTGGTTTTTGGCCTATAACTTATCCCGGCTTTGTTATCAAGGTTGCTAGAGTCAACTTGAAATTTCCTAAGTGTCTTGGTGAGGTCCTCTACCTTTTCCCTTAGTTCCCTATTTTCTTTTTCCAAACATACATCATTTGAAACAATAGAGGGAACATGCAAATTATCCTTAAGTTTCATTGATTCTAATTTAAGCATGCAAACTTCATTCTTCAATTCCTTAACTTTCCTCCTAGCCTTAGTCAAATCAACATTTGTACTAGTAATAATTTTGATAAGAGTAGAGGAGGGTAAGCTATATACCTCACTTACCGAAGCCTCGGATTCGGATAATGAACCTTCACTTTCATCTTCACTACTAGAGCTCCTCTCTGTTAGATCTTGTACGGTTGCTAGAGGGGGGGGGTGAATAGCAATTCTTCGAACTCTTTCTTCCTACACGGTTAGTTGCGTAAGCGGAATATACAATAAAACAAAAACTAACAATGTAAGTAATGCTAATAAAAGAGATTTACATGGTATCCACCCCTAAGGGTGACTAATCCAAGAATCTGTCGGTGGATCACTCCCCGGATAACCTCTGGCTAGCCCTTGTCGCTCCTTGTGGATGGAGAAACTGTTAGGATCGAATACGTCCGCTAGAGGGGGTGAATAGCGTTTTTCGGTTCGTTCTTATACCTACGTTATTAGTTGCACAGTGGAAACAATAATAGAGAAAACAAACAACGCTAACAAACCGCTTTTACATGGTATCCACCCCGGCCGAGTGACTAATCCAAGAATTCGTCGGTAGATCACTCCCTGAATAACCTCTGGCTAGCTCTCGTCGTTCCTTGTGGGTGGAGAAACCTCACCACAACACCTTGAGAACCTCTGAGCACAAAGACTATTGTTTGGCCCTTAACCAAGACCAAACTCGTCAAAAATCTCAGCCACCACGAAGTCCTCTTTAAATAGGACTCGGGCTGAAACTCTCGCTACTAGTCGACTGCTCTAAGGGCAGTCGACTGGTGTCAGCCAAATTCGACCGTTGCACCCCAACGTTCGAATTTTAGCCAACTCACCAGCCACCTACCAGTCGACTGCTCCCAGAGCAGTCGACTGGTCCCCAGCTGAATCCCTTCCCGAGTACATTCACACAGCACTCGATCCTCACGACTCGACTGACTCCTCATCCGCAGTCTCGACTATTGCCTTCGCGCCCTCTTCATCTTCGGCTCCCGTCCCTCGGATGCACGCAAGCCTTCAGCTTGCCTCCATGTCATCCTTCACGCATGCCTTGAAGTCTGCGCCCCTTAGCTCATCGTTCCTGGTCTCCAAGGTCTCTCGAGTGCACACAAGCCTCCAGTTTGTCTCCATGCCACCCTTCACCGTACCGAGGCCGTCTAGCCAAGTCAATATGTGTAAACCAGCATAACCTGCACACTCAACATACATATATTAGAACACAAGGGTAAACCTAACTTAAACCCTTTGCCCAAACATCAAAACTCATGGTCACTCCGGACCACAGATTGCCTCAACACTCTCATCATCGGATGACTCCAAATTGTCCACTCCCATTAGTGCGAAGTGTGACACGTGATCTCCTTCTTCCTCCGATGAAGATGGATCATCCCAAGTAACTTTGAGATTTGTGGCACTCTTCTCTTTTCCCTTGGATTTCTTCTTGTCACCCCTCTTTTCTCCTCCTCCTTTTCTTCTCTTCTCTTTAGTTATGGACACTCATTCTTCATGTGCCCCTCTTGGTGCAGTTATAGCAAATGATCTCTTTTCCTTTGCTCTTACTCTTTGAACATTTCCTACCATAAGACTTGTTAGAAAAACTTTTAAAGGCTCTACGCATTTTTCTTACCATGAAAGCCTCTTGGTAGCTATCCATTGAAGTGCTTGACTCCTTCGAGTCGGATGATGATGAATAGACGACCTTCTTCTTTTCCTTTTCCTTTTCTATAATAAACGCTACACCTTTTTCTTTAGAGGAAATGTTAGTTTGCTCATGTAACTCGAATTCACAAAACAAGTCATCTAACTTTACCATAGAGAGATCCCTTGATACTTTGTTGGCATCAACCATTGATGCCCACAATGTAGTCCTAGGAAATGATTGTAGAACATACTTCACGAGATCTCGGTTCTCAACCTTTTCACCAATTACATGGAGCTCGTTGATGATTTCTTTGACTCTCCCATGTAGTTGGCTTACCGTCTCGTTTGCCTTCATAGAGAGTGATTGTAGTTGGGCAACCAAGAGGTCCTTCTTTGCTCTTCTCAACTCATTTAATCCTTCGTTGGCCGCCACGATCTAACAATAAGATCCCCGAGTTAGGAGCACCCCGAGCCAGCAAAATATTCAGTCGTCGACCATACCCTCTCCGAGTCAGCCAAGTTCGAACGTTCATCCCGAACCATGCGCACCACGACTCAGGAAGCATATCTTCGCTCAGAACGTGGAGAAGTTCAATACGTATTGACAGTAAAAGTCTTAATAGGTAAAAAAGAACTAAATATTAGATAGATAACGAAGGGTTAAGTAGATTATGGAGGAATAGATGCTAGTATTGGCCCCAATACCCTACTAATCCGTCCCAAGACCAACATGAAGGAGATAAATCACGGTTGTGGCTTGCGCGCGGAGAGGACGGGGCACACTGACTTTGCTATGTTTTGACCTCCATACCTCAAGGTGATAACATTGCATGCGATGACCATCAGTCCATCCCGTGAGGACAGAATAGATACTAGTAGTGATAGAATCTAAGCCGGTTAAGTATTACTAAATGCTTAACAATGATGGAAATTAAAACAAATCATGGAGTAAATGCTTGATAGTAATGGAAGTTTGAGCTAAGTAATGAAAGACCGACGCTTAGTAGCGATGGCTAGGTTAAATTGGATGCTAGACAATGGTTGATATTCTAACGAATTAGTCTGAAGACATTGAAAGTCATAATGGACTGGACTCTTAGTCATTAAAAATCATGATGGACCAAGATTAATATGAGGCTTAGCAAGTAAAACCTAGTAGATTGAGGAGGGTAGATTTTGGACAATAGATGAAATATTGGAGAAATGGTCTTTAGACATTAGAAGTCCGAGGCGAGAAGTCTCTAGTCTTGTAAAATAAAACAATCAATTGATAAACTTGAACTATAAAATTATAATTTGATCAGATTTTAAATTTGACATTTGACATGTCAAGTGATGAGAAATGTAAAAATCAACTAAGCGATTAACTTAGATTGAAAATGACATGAATATAATATTTCTATTTGAAGACTAGCCCATTACTATTGAGCAATCAACTAGTAATGATAAAGAGTCGACTGATGTTATATATACCAAAATGAATCATTGAGTGGATAAAATTATAACAATGATTCTAAGTTGTTATAATGGAATAGTCAGTAATCTTCGTGGGATGAATTGATGGTTAGTGCTTGGATGTTGTCATCATGAGATATGAGGGTCAAAATCTGACAAAGTCAGTATGTCCGCCCTCCCTATGTACTAGCCACAACATCTGAGCTGGTAACTCTCGTGATTTACTTTCTCTATGTTAGTCTTGGGACGGGTTGGCGGGGCCGTTGACGGCGAGCGAATCGTCTTTTATAATAGAATTGTCAGTCCCTACGAGATGGACTGATTGTTAGTGCGTAGGTATTACTACTATAAGATCTAAGGGGTCGAAACCTAACAAAGCCAGTGTATCCACCCTCCACACACACTAGCCACAGTATTCGAACTTGTAGCCTCCAGAATTTACCTCCTCTATATTGACCCTAGGACAGATTGACGAAGACGCTGGAAACGAGCGAATCACCTTTTGCCATTATAATGAAATAGTCAATTGAAAGACCAAGCAATAATCAGGTTGATTCCAAATTTGAGAAAAAGTTTAGCTAACCATTCTTAGGAATTCTTAAGCAACTGCTACTACATTCTTGAGCCTTGGCGAACAATCCAAAACAAGAAAAGCGTATAACTTAATTTGTGTAAAGTTTTGCTTTTATTATTTCCATTCCATCTCATATTTTTATATTCTAACGGATCATAGCCATGAAATAAGAATGAAATTCTAAACCGTGCAAATCTTCATGTAATTAATTTTGTTCTCGGTTTGTGTTTTAACGAACATGAACCATTGAACACAACGACACCCACTAAAGTTGAGATTAGTGAGGTATAGATTGGATTTCAATTGCAATGGATTTGAAAAGCAAAAGGTATAGAAAATCAATATTAAAGTAACAAAATATGTCTCAAAGGGAACATAATCCAATTCTACGATTACAAAATTGAATAATACAGCTAAAACAATTCCAAAGACAAGGACTTTACATCACAAAACCATCTGCTAACTAATCATCCAATTACAAAAAGATAAATGTACATGCCAGCTTCCTATTATTTGCTCATAGGTATGACAAAGAATCACTATTCAGGCACATGCATTCACACCCAAAAGAATCGAGTTAAAAAATCACCTCCATTCTGAAAGCTACTTGGCACTTAAGCTATCCAAGTTTCGGTCCCAAAATTGCAAACTAATGGACTAATAGTAGAACATGCCGGATATCCAACATAATAAATTCCATGAGTTTATATCTACATAAGGGGCAAGTAAGCTCCGCCGTGACCCTTCCGTAAAATAAGAGGCCCGGCATTCTCTGGAACTCTATCCATCACCTTCATACAGGCATCAGTTACATCCTGAAACCCTGTAGCTGCTGCTGCTAATTGCATCCGCAGCTTCAACTCCCTCGTCCTCTTGAGCAAGATCCTGAAAGACTTGCCTAAATGTTTAATCCACTCAGCAGGCAGCCCTCCTGGAGAGAGCCACACTGAAAAGTGAGATTGATCCCCTCTGGCTGCAACCTCATTCCGGTGGTACCTTGCCAGCTCTAGTAGCATTGATGGTTGCAAAGGAAGGACAGCAACAAACTCTGCCACAAACTGCTCAACTAAGTCTGGTTTAAACATTTGATTCCATAATACAGGAGCCCACTCGCCTGGCTGGTTTAACTTGTATGCTTCTGCCACAATAAGCGCTTCCTGAAAACGAGACTGCTCCACAAGTGTCCTACGAGCTCTCGTTTCTGGGAGATCAATCCATTGTATGTCAGGGATCCGGATCTGGAGGGAAAGGAGAGATGCTTGGGCACAGGCATTATGAGTCTTCTGCCCTGCATCAATAGTGGCAAGGACTTCAGCAGCCTCAACATAATAGCGCATAGCCTCAAGAAGATCCTCAGTTTGACGATCCTTATCACGACAACAAAGCCACTGCTTCATATACTGCAATGATCTAGACTCAAGGAGTGAAGCTGTCTCATGCTTCATGTCAAACTGGTTGTAGACCTGTATAGCAAGCAATAGAATGATAAACATACTAGCTACAATTGAAACTGGATGAGATGCAACTAAAGTATTCATTTAAAATTTTCCACGCTCATGGCATTTTGGTTCATATGCAATTGAAATATCATGAAAGATGCCTAAAGTTGAATCAGTGGATTGCATAAGCATATTACCACGTCAAGAAATTACAAAGGAAGAGAATGCTAGCTTAAGTCAAATATTTATAACTTTGCTGGATGATCTATTCATTTTACTTAGTGTTGGTCTAAATAAATATTTGTGAATTTTCTTGTTATGATGTTTCCACTTCAATGACATTATTATTTGAACTTGAAACTGTGAGAACCATGTTATAATCATAGTACTGGTTCTCTATTGCATCCATTTCAATTGTATCAAACTTTTCCACCCCTGTATTGAAATTTGTATCATCTGTATGGATAACCTGTATCAAGCTCCATATCAGACAACAAGCAAACATGACGAGAATTGTTCATTCCATCCATGTCTTGGACTCCACATGATATTGAGATGTTAGTTAAGCCCGTGCAAAAGATTACAAAGCCAACAAGCATTGGTAATAAATCAGAACAGGGATAAAGAAGTCCTAGCTAACAATTTTCAAGGACATAAATTAAATAATAGAAAAAAGAAGAATTTCTAACCATGGCAAGTGCATCGAAGTCATGAGGATTAAATAGCTTTAACGATGTTAGAACAGCCATTCTGAATCCTCTGACAGCAGTGGCTGTGCCGGTGGCCATCTCTGTAGCTGAGTACTTTTGAAGAAGCAGTGCAAGCTGACCATTTTCTATAAGGATATTTAAAATGAAATTCAAGGCATAGAAGTTACTGACTCCGGTAACCAAGCGAGCCAAACAAGTAAAATCACCCTCCAACACATATGATTCAATTCTGTTGGCAGCAAGGGTCACAAGAACATCGACTCCATCAAGGCAGGCAGAAGACTTGTAGAAGTGGTGTGCCAGTATAAGGAGTTCGACCTGTCAAAAAGATGGAGTATTTTTGTTGTGAGAGAACACTGGAACCAGAAGAGAAACTACATTTAGCTCCAAAATATGGATTGACAGGAGCCCTCTATCTCTCTCTTCATATATAAATAGACAGACTAGACCAGAAATACATACAACTGTTTTGTTCTTGTTTAGATAATTCAGTATATGAAGATATGCATGCAATATATTTATATTAAAATTATAAGATATATGTACGCAGGTAATGGAAGCTGATGAATGCCCTTGTCCATCCTGCTATGTTTTAGAAACACCTAACTTGAAATGCTAAGTGAAATAAAAAGCAAAAAAAAAAAAAATCAGTCCTAATTGAATTGCTGGATAATACTAATCAGATCTACTGCAGCAAATGAAGATCTGAAATAGTAGTTTCCGACAAGATGGATTTTATTAGTATACCAATTGTTTCAAAATATCATATTTGAAAAAGAAAATTCTGAACTTGATGCCATTAGATAACTTCAATGTTGTCCACAAGATTTTAGTTAGCAGAAGAAACATTCAAAGTGTTAAAAATCATAATCTATTTGAGTAAAAGGTTACACTTGCACCAATCACCTCACCAATAAAAGTGTAATACTCCATTGCTTTGATGATATGCTTGTGTAAATTTATCTAAAATACAAATTCTTAGGCATGTAGCATTCATATTTCTGATAAAAAATAGCAAGGTGCAATGTGTTTCACTAAGTCCACCTTGTCGGCTGCCTCACACACTTAACCTAATCTGCATAGTAGGCATCCATCTTGGCTGCAACAACATGGATATTTACTTTCTCCCCCAATCAATATTCTTCTCCTATGGCATTTCTGTTTCTGAACTGATCTTCTATGGCCTGTCTACTAATAACCAAAAGTTCGTTTTTTCTTTCTTCTTTTATAATGGTTTGAGTTGAATCTTTAATCTATCGGGTGTACTAAATGTTTGAATGGGTTAGGTTGACTTTTAATAGGTTGGGTCTAATTTCTAATGGGTTGCTTTAGACCTCTTTTTTTTTTACCATCAGGGTGTTTTGGTCAACAGACTAACATTTGAAAAGAATCAAAATTAAAGTTGCAGCCAACAAGATCATTCATGTCACTCTAAGGGATTAATCGACAGCTATATGGCATGATTTAAATCATTTTCACTATACTTCCGCGCGGGGTCCAGGACTAGTTGGACAGACCATATCATGGATTAACAAAAATAAAAAGGATTTTCCCAATCAAATTTTCAAGTCACAACACATTCAAAATTAGGATTAGAGGGCATAAACACATTATGCGACTCTTAGGGACCAAAGGCCTTTCAAGAGGTAAAAATCAAAGACATAGGGCACGAGCAATTGAACATGTGACTAATATAGATAATATTTATTTGACATGATTTTAACTCCTTTTTAGCAATTGAAGTGCTTTACCAAAACTCCTCGATCAAAGAGGTCAAAATTAAAATTACAAGAAACAAAACATATATACCTCTATCCTAAGGAATAATCGATGGTGATATAACATGAGTTGACTCTCTTTTGGCTATCAAGGTGTTTTCGTCAAAACACCTTGATGATGCCTTTGATGATAGACTCTTAAAGGGCACAACAAAATCAAATTTAAGATTTGGGGACCCAAACACATACACGTAGAACTTAGGAATGAAATAATGAGCTATATGACAAATCATCATGTTTTAGCTAAAACACTTTGGTGACCTTCCAAGAGGTCAAAATTAGAGACAAAGGGCACAACACACATGAACATATGACTCATGTAGATTAAATAATGCTCAAATAGCATCATTTTAAGCTTTTTTGGCAATTAAGGAGTTTTGACTGCAACAACTTGATATTCGAAAAGGATTCAAAACTAGAATTACATAGCTTAGGGACTAATAGATGACCATGACATAATTTAGAACTTTTAAGGCTAGGTAATTTGAGAAATTACCTTAATAGCCTTTTCAAAGGCCAAAATCAAAGTTACAAGACACAATACATTCAATGTCAACATTAGGAGGCATATACATATTAGTGTCTCCTAAGAATGAAATATAGCTATATGATATAACCATCAAAGTGCTTTATTTAAACATCTTTAGTGGCCTAACAAATCATCAAAATCAAAGATGGCACAAGCGGTCTTATAGATTAAATATTGTTCATATGTCATAATTTTTACCATTTTTTATCATCCTAGTGTTTTGGTCAAACCAACTTAATGTTTAAAAAAGATCAAAATTGAAGTTACAAAGCATGAAAACATTCATGTTGCTTGTAGTAATTAATTGAAGGTCATATAATACAATTTAGATCAAAATTTGAATCATCAAGGTGCTTTGGGCATTTAACTTTGATGGCCTTCCAAGTGGCCAAAATCAAAGTTACAAGGCGTAACACTTTCAAAAAAAAAAAAATAGAAGGTATAAATAAATTCACATGGCAATGATGGCCATACCTATCTCATTCATTTACACTATTGATTTGGCCAAATATATATGTGGAAATATGTGGTTTTGTTACCAAATATCCCCAAAGATTAGTAGATCATAGGATCATGATTCATGGTCAAAATTCCCACATGATGTATCTCCTTTACTACTAATGAAATCAATACATCACTCCCATCAACTCTATTACTCCCCTCAACTCCATGTCCTAATAAAAGCAATTGGTAATAAGTTCTAAAGAATCAATTAATTCAAGATGCTATGGGATATCCAATCAAAAAAGGAGCCTTATGGATAAACTGGGTACAACAACACTATGTTAAGGGGGCTGATTTTTGGCAATGGGAGGCAAAGCACTCAGACTCTCCTTTGATCAAAAGGCTAGTGGAAATCATGAGGAAAATCTGTACAAATGCAAATGGAGTTGGAGAAGCAAACATGAAGTTAATAGAATGGTTTGTTGTAGAAAAGGAGGGGGTAAGGAAGCTTATGGGTTCCTAAAGCAAGAAAATGTAAAGCCTTCTTGGGTTGCATCTATTTGGAGGCCGGAAGTCATGCCCAAGCATAGATTCATCATGTGGCTACTTGTGCAAAGGAAACTCCGTACAGCGGATAGAGTCGACTATGTGGAAAACAAACAATGTGTAGTATGCCAGCAAGAAGAAGAATCGATGGATCATTTATTCTTTAGATGCCCCTTTTCGACCACCATTTGGGGGAAGGTGAAGGAGTGGCTTGGCATTAATTTTGATTTTAAAACAGTGGAGGAGCTGTTCCAAGGGATAGGGCAGTGGTACAAAGCCAAAGGAAGGATGATTAAAGCTAGGTACCTCGGCATTTCAAGTGCAATTTACCATATATGGCAAGCCCGGAACAAGTGCAGATTTGAAGGTATGGCTGCAAATGTAGATGAAGCATTTCGGAAGGTTGAAATACATGTGCAGCGCTTTGTAGACTTAACCTCAAGATAGATTGTGTGTGTTAAAGAGTTGGCCAGTCATGGTAATAGGGTGTGTGTCTTGTTTTGAGTGATGATGCACCCAAGATGTTATGGGGTTCATATTGCATGTTCCCTTAATGTTAGGTCCGTGATATTAGGGCTGGTATTTGATGTGGTTTGTGTGTGGTTGGTCTCTTGACGTTTGATGTAACATGAGATGAAGTGTTACATGAGATGAGATGAAGTGTATTGTGTGGTGTTACATGAGATGAAGTGTTACATGAGATCATGTGGTATTTAATGTGTGGTTTGTGAGGGTTGGGTGTTATTGTGTGGTGATGTCCTGTAACATGAGATGAAGTGTGTCGTTTTGTAGTCCCTTGTGCTAAGTGAGGGATTATCCTCACTGCACTTTTTATATATATGAACCTTCTTCCAAATAAAGAATCAATTAATTCATGTTCAAATTCCCACATGATTTATGTTCTTTATATTATAGATTAAGTGAGGGATTAAATGGTATATCAAATTTGTTGGTAGCTTGGAGTATTGCAAACATGACTATTGTTTGGACAAGTAAATGTTCTTTGTGTGATAATTGATCCCTGAAAAACAATAGGATGGACAAACATGACTATAATTTTCCCAAATCTAACAGGATATAATTCTATCCAAGAAGATTGTGAATTAGCATACCTAAGCATCTCATGAAGAGCAACTTTCATACTTGGTAGAAAAACAGACAACCAAAAGGGTCAAGGAACCTTATAATTTCTCCAAAAATAACATGATGAAATTCTTCCCAAGAAGATTTTGATTCCTGGCATCATGCATGTACAGAAGCAACTTTCACATATACTGAATAGAAATCAGCTAATAACTTTTTTAAGCCTTGAGCTTCTCGATTTGTTTATTTTTCGATGTTATGATAGAAACTTACATCCTAAAATGTTAGACTAGTTTATTATATGTTGCTAGACAAATTTAGCAAATTCAATTCTTGAGATGTTAACTTGCTTCATTTTAACAAAGAAGCCTCTACTATATAAAGTACAACGGTTATTTTCACTTCCTACTATAGCAACTAAAGGTTTTTATCTTATAGTAAGCTAAGAAGATTGCTGCAAGAGTAATTGTTCGATCCATAATTTGCATCAGGCCAAGAATCCAATACCTCACAAGCATGTGGTATTTCTTGTCCTGTCATTACTAAGCGCATGAGTGAATGGCCAATTTCTTGTTCAGAAGGACAAAGTTGTGCCCACTTCAAAAAGTCAGTGAATCTCCACAAAAGAGGCTCAGGGCCCTCTTCCTTTTGAGAATCCATGTATCCGCCGCGATGTGCAGCCAACAGTCCCTATGCATAAAAACTATCAGAAAGGAGATCAATGGGTATAGAATAAGGCCATATCTGTTAAGACAGCATACCTTCAGAAAAGATTCAGCAAGAATCCTTGCAATGGTTGGAGCAGGAATTGTGTGGGTCTGTACCAAGAGTTTGGCTTCATCAAGAGAATCTTGGGCTTTAAGAGAAAGCAATTGCAACAAATCTATAGGTTTTTTCTCAATTGCCTCAGAAAATGGGAGGCCAAGTATTTTTGCAGCTTTGACAACAGCAATTATTCTTCTACATAACCCACGCCCAGAACCTTCACAGCACTTGGTAGATAAGAACTCCAAAGCCTATAGTAAGAAATCAGAATGATTAAAAAGTACCTAATGCATTTATGACCACTAAGAAAAAATAATTATAGAGTTCTTTTGAGACAGCAGCGACTATACGAACAAACCAAAGACAGTTTTGCTACACTAATTCATCATTCGGCATCATCCTCACCTGTGATAATTCAATCATGTGATCCTTAATTGTTACACCAGCAGATCTAATAACTTCAAGGACCTCAGGATCAAGAGGTGATATACTAAGATCATCATTGCTATTTGAAGACGATAAGGTTGCAAGCTTTAAAGCAGTATCAACAAGGGAAATTTCAGCTGGGATGTATGTTGGAGACAGTTTCTTCTGAAGCTGTTTAGCAGCTGTAATTTGACCAAACTCCAACAAGGAAAGGACAGCCTTCTCCATGTCTGCAGGTTGTACTCTTTTCTCCCATGCAGAGACTGATGACTCTATACTCAAACTTTCTTCTTGTGATAGCATAGTTTTAGATATTTCCCCAGTATTCTTAAGATGAGAATCAGTGTAATCATCAGAATCAATGTTGCTTTCCAAAGTGTCTAAAACAAAACGTCTTTGTATTGGATTAGTTTTTGTCCTTCTCTTCGTCCTTGCAGTGCTCCCTGCAGTGGTGGCACTGCTAGATTCTAAGGTTTGTGAATGCCGATTATGTGGGAAATTGTATTCCCTTGTACCATTTCTCTCACTAGCTTTCATGGACATTGCATTTATGTGATTATCCATTTTTGTAATGATATTTGCAGTCTGTTCTATAACACTGGAAGAATTTCCACCCACTAAATTCTGAACAGAGCTGATTGATGTATAGGCACATTCAGCCTTAAACTGAGATTCTGATTCTACTGCTAGGAGCCACACTCTAGTTTCAATCTCCCTCAGAATATCCAAAGGATAAACCCTGTACCATAATAAAAAAACCTTAACAAAGACCAAAAGAGATGTACTAAAATTACCAAAAATCAAGTACAAATATGATAACTTACGGAGGAGACTGAGTTATTGTTCCACTTAACCACTGTAGAGCAAGAAGAAGAATCTCGTGTAATTCCCTTGATGGAATACCTTTCTCAATGGCTTCTGCATGTTTGAGGAAAAATGATCCTGCCTGAAAGAAATCACAACCAATGATTACTATGGATTAGTTCTTGGGCATGCTTATAAATCAACAAGCAATCAACCTGCATTGGCGGAAATGAATGTCTCAAAAAAAGTGTCTGACAATGGTTCCATAAAGCCGCTCTCTCCTCTGGGACATCCCAAAGGAATTCCTTCCACTCTGAAACCATGGCTTCAGCCTGAAACAAAAACTTGTATGTGGCAGTCATGACATGACAGAATTTCTTCGACTTATGGGTAGCTTAAATAGAAGCTACATCAAGTTCAATGAATGTTTGACTGAAATACACATCAATGCTTTAAATAATCTCATATATGGTTCGCAACTTATCATAATCGTAAACAAGCATATGAGAATACAAAGGTAGCAAGTTTATTGTTTTGTTAACATGATCCAATTGACATTTAGAAGATAAAACCATGACGCAAATTACATCAAGTAAACAAATGACTGATTGAGTGATATACAAAGATAATATAAAGGAATTATTTTGAAACAATCAATTATATAATGGTTCCACTAGGTCAACTATCTGCATCACAATACTGGCAGAGATTCACTAGGAGAAAGAAAGATGGAGGAATCAGAGAAGCTGTCATATATCAACTAGTCTTTTAATAAGCATGTCTGAGAATAAGCATGTTTGAGGCTAATGTTGGTAACAATTGTTGAAAGAGCTTGAACTGAGTCAATTCAATCGCTAAGAATTGGGTCCTTAATTCAGCTCAAGACGTTGCAAGATATTCAAGGTTATCATGGAGGACAGAAATAGAGTGGACAAATAATGAAGGAAGATTGATAATTGAAGGGGAAGAAAGAATAGAAAAATATCATCCATCTTGTTTACCTGAGAGGTTAAAAATACGAAGAAACTTTTTAATATAATTTTTACCATCTGATTATGCCTTTTTCTAATTTTTATTTCTTCTTTCAATAGTGGGAAAGAAGAACCAGGAAAAATGGAGAAGATCAGGAGGATTTAATCTTCTCACTTTTGGGGAAGATGAGATTCCTCCCATGGTTTTCTTTCCAAGCAAACAACATTAAGTGATCTTCCCATTTTTCTCACCTAAATTTTCACTTTTCAGATTGCTCTCCAGGTAAATTGCATAAATATTGTTAATATGAAAGGAAACCATACTGCGAAATGAACAATAAGGAATCAGATAAGCTACAATATCTAAATTTGCAAACAAGTTTATATTAAGGAAAAAAATAATTCCAAAATTGCTCTGAGCGAGCAACGAGGAGACAATGTCAAAGAAAAGACTATGAAGTTACAACATGTACTTCAAGAGAGAGAGTATATGAAGAGAGAGAAGAGAGAATAATTGTTTTATCTTCAAGATGGCATCGTGGTAATAAAAGTGTTGCAACTAAAAGATGAAATTGATTTGAGTTCTAAATGTGCTTGAAGAGGAGAAATGTTAGTGTTGGGTTTCTAGGAGTTAATCAAACTGCTATTCAAAGCCTTTTTTATTTTCAGTAAACAAATGCAAGACTGGAATATATTTTACTAGGTTAGCAAATATTGTGTCCAACTGAGATATTGTACTAGATATGGTGCTTACTCAAAATTTTAGAAGAGAAGAAATTACTGATTTTATATGCCCTATTTGCAAATTTTGTGAGCATTCATCTACTATTTATACCTATATTTAGTCCTTTATGAATCAAGCAAATTATTATTTTTTTCCTCTCTTCCATAAAACTTTATGGTATCAACGCCACCATATTCTTTCTTTTTTCTTTTGCAGATTTCTATCATCAGAATTCCACACTACTCACATATAGGGTTGTAAATGAACCAAAGAACAAGCATTGATATAAGCATGATAAGAGCTTGTGTTCATTCAATACACACAAGATCAATTAAATAAATAAGCTTGAAAAGCTCTTTAAGAACACATATGTGCTCAACTAATTAACGTTCGTGAACAATGTTCGTGATTCTGAACAATGTTCACGACATTCGTGAATAATGTTAATGAACAACGTTCGTGAAATGTTCATTAAGAAAACTCTTATCAACATACTAAATAAATAAAAAATATATTTAAAATGAAAATACAAGTTTAAATTATCAAGCTCAATAAATAATCAAACAAGCAAAAGTTTCAAACAACTAAACAAGTTTGAATTGAGAGCTCAATAGCATCTAAACAAAACAAGCCCAAACCAAACTCGAACTTGTAAAAAATAAACCAAGCCAACCTTGAACAATCATTTCAATGACTTGGTTCATTTTAGGCTCGGTTTGGCTCAGTTACCTTATCAAACAAGCTTGAATACCCCAAAGTTTGGCTCGGCTTGGCTTGTTTACAGACCTACTCACAGCCATAAGACTTGATGGACAGAAATGGACTCAGTCCATGAAACTGGCTACTGATGACAGAGGGAAAATCAAATATTTGCATTTGTCTAGTGAGATGATTAGACCTACTGCAAGAGAACCTCACTTAGAAAAAAGGAAGTTCGAGACCTTCATAGCTATTACTTAGAGACGTGTTGGAACTTGTAGACGTGTTGGAATTGTTTGTGATCTTTACTCAGACCATGAAAATACTTCTCAAATATTTGCTTTGAAGACCCGACAATCACAATCCAAGCAAAGCAATCAAGATGTCCACCATTTATTACAATGAATTAGTGACATTTTGGCAAGATCTTGATCAATGCTATGACAAGGTTTGAGCATATTGCTCGCAAATGTTGTAAAAAATTCTGCAATTACTATAAGCAACATGGGCACATTATCAAGGAGTGTCCTACACGTCCAGAAAATCAACGAGCCCAAGCATTTAAGGCTGTTATTCCAGATCTTAATATTATTGGTTCTACATCTACCACCACTAGCAGCAATCAATCTGTTCTTACTTCAGAAATGGTCCAACAGATTATTCTCATAGCCTTTTCCAACTCTTACACTTCAGGGCCAAGGTAAGACTACTTCACCATGGTTTGTTGACTTTGGGGCATCCAATCATATTACTGGGTCACCTAATTTATTGCATAATCTATGGCAGTATACTGACACACAAAATATTCAGTTACATCCATTGGTGATATAGGGTCTTCTTTTCGTCATGTATTTGTGTCTCCCGAGTTGTCTACAAGTTTAATTTCTGTTGGTGTGAATGAAAATTGTGATGTGCATTTCTCTCGTGGTGGTTGTATTGTACACAATTAGGTGTCGGGAAAGGGCCTAAGTTGGGAAGATTATTTCCGTTGCAGTTTACTATTCTTAGAAATTTGTCATTCTCTACTATTATTACTACAAATAAGGATAGGGTCATCCAAACAATGTGATTTTATCTAATTTAATGAAGTGTGGTTTTCTTAGTAACAGCGATTAGTCTTCTAATCATCAATTGTCTCTTGCTTGTTCTACTTGTAAACTTGGGAAAGTAAAGTTTTATCTTTTCCTACTCATACATGCTTTGAGATAATACGTAATAATGTTTGGGGGCATTACTCCTGTCATTTCCCATGCACAATATAAATATTTTATGACATTCATTGACGACTATCGTAGTTTAACATGGATATATTTTCTAGGCAATAAAGCCGAGGTGGTCACTGTTTTTCAAAATTTTATGGGCTTATATTGAGACACAATTATCCACTTGTATTAAGGTTTTAGGGTCTATAATGGTTGTGAGTATCTATCACATGACTTTCAAGCTCTTTGCAACACAAAGATATTATATCTCAATGATCATGTCCTTATACTCCCCAACAAAATGGGATGGTTGAACGTAAACACTGTCACTTGTTGGATATGGTACGCACATTACTCTTGGAGTCTTCAATTCCGCCTAAATTTTGGGTAAAAGCTTTGTCCACTGCTGTTTATTTGATTAATCGTTTGCCCTCTCAACAATTGAATTTTGATTCTCCTTAATATCGTCTTTTTGGTATGCATCCTAATTATCACATGTTGTACACATTTGGATGTGTTTGTTTTGTTCACTTGCCCTCTTATGAGCATCACAAATTTACGGTGTGCTTTTATGGGTTACAACAATGCTCAAAAATGATGTTTGTGTCATGATGCTGTTGCTAATTGTTTGCGTATTTCTAAAAATGTGATTTCTTTGAGCCTGAGTATTATTTTCCTCAACATGTTTCTCCTTATGGAAATGTTCTTGCTAGTTTTGATGATATCTCTCCACTAATTGAATGTTTTATACCTGAAATTTTATATGAAAGATGACAAACCCTATCGTTACAAATTCTTCCCGATCTAGATCAAATTACTACTCCAGTGGTTCTTCAGAAATCCTCTCGCACCTGTCATCCTCCTGATCGATACGGTTTCTCTACCACTTTAGCTGATACTACAATCCCTACCTCTTATTCACATGCAACTAAACAAGCATGTTCGCTAAAAGCTATGTAAGAAGAACTTTAAGCACTTTAGGAGAATCAGGATATTGTTCCTTGTTCAACTGGTGTTAAGCCCATTAGTTGTAAATGGGCGTATTCCATTAAGCTGTGATCTGATGGCTCAATTGGCATATATAAAGCAAGGTTGGTGGCACTTGGTAATCAACAGGAGTATGGAGTAGATAATGAGGGGGCATTTGCTCCTGTAGCCAAGGAGATAACAGTGAGACTTGTTCTAGCTATTGCTGCTTCCAAGGGTTGGTCATTATGACAAATGGATGTGAAAAATACTTTTTTGCATGGAGATCTTAAGAGATATATATGACTCCACTATCAAAGTTATTTTCTACACCCTCTTCTATGTTTGCAAGCTGGAAATGTTCACTCTATGGTTTAAAGCAGACTCCACATGCTTGGTGTGATAAATTTCACCCATGCCAAATGGTACGGTAGACACAACACAGAAATTTAAAACCATGATGCCATCACACCTAAAGCAACAATCTCCTTGAAAGAGGATTGAAGAAACATAACACTAAATTGAGAACCTCCTTGCACATTAAAGTTGAGAATGTTATAATTATATTGAATTATAAGATAAATCGAACCACTACACCCATATCTACGTACAACTCTTGACTTAACACCTCATAACATAGCAGCTTAACTATTAACTATAACACCCACATATAACTATTCTCTTAACAAATCTTCAGAAGAATGAACTATAGCGTAAAAGAAAAATAAATAAAAATATCAGAAGGTGATTTCATGTTCTGCAGGACTGCTTAAAGCCTATTCACC